>CM075754.1:17651249-18136927 GCA_037974335.1 Prionace glauca
TGTGTGTGAGTGAGCGAGTGTGGGTGTGTGTGAGCGAATGTGAGTGTTAGTGAGTGAGTGTGTGTGAGAGCGAGAGAGTGAGAGTGTGTCAGTGAGCGAGTATGTGTGTGTGTGAGTGAGTGTGAGCGAATGTGAGTGTAAGAGTGAGTATTTGAAGGGGAGTTTATTGTTACAGTGAATCTTATCCACAGTGTGAGGCTCAGAATCGGGGCGAATATGGAGTCCACCCCCCCCCCCCCGCCACCACCCCCCCCCCCCCACCACCCCTCCTCTCCCCCCCCCCCCCCCCCCCCCCCCCAACCACCCCGGCACCTGGAAATCAGTCACCCAGCGCCAGGATTCAGGAGGGGAAAAGCTCAGGAGAGAGGGGTTGTTGCTGGGATGTTAAGAGTCAGTTAACTGGTCTGGAATCGCCATTGTGCCAATGATTAATTCATCAGTGAGACCTTGGTGCACAAAGCGAGGTCCCATCCCACTCGCTGGAGCCACTGGAAAGCAGCGACAGTCGGGGTAACCCCGTGGAACAATATGGTCACCTGCTGCCACAGTAAAACAGATCCTCCACCCCCCACCCCCTCCCCCACTCCTCACCCAGAACCACCCCCCCCCCACCCTGCACCCCCCCCCCCCCCCCCCCCCCCACCCCGAACATAACCAGCCACTCCCCTGCCCATCAGGGCCACACAATGGAGCAGTGATACAAATCTGTCTGTAGATCCACCAGCCCCCGTTCTCTCCTGCCAGGCCTGCCTCGTCAGGGGACAGATTGCCCGTCTGTGTGCGGGTCTCTGGGGTGGAGTTGGGCGGGGGGGGGGGGGGGGGGGGAGGTTCACTGTCCCTGGGGAGGACACGCGGGGCGGTGGGTGGGAAGTGGGTTGACACAACCTTCAGTGCATCTGCTTCAAGTTCACTGGCCTGAAGTAATGTGTGTGAATGGGGGGGGGGGCGGAGGAGAGAGGGAGGGAGGGAAGGGGGGATAGAGGGGGGGAAGGAGGAGGGGGGGGGAGGGAGGGATGGAGGAGGGGGAGAGAGAGGGAGGGGAGGAGGGAGAGGGAAGTTTGCCCTGATTAACATTCAGCATCACCCCGGTGCGACTGCAATGGGGAAAGAATTGGGAAGCGGGCAGCATTAACCAGGCAGCCAGCAGCTAAAAGGGGAACCATTCATGCAGGCTGATATGAGCCTATCTGCAACCTTTGACCTCTGACCCCCACCTCGGGAGTGGGGGAGGGGGAGAGGGGGGGCAATGGGGGTCAGTTGCTGATCATTTGTCCTGAATGAGCACTTTGTGTTCATCTCTCTCTCTCTTACTTCTCTGTCCCTTTCTCTCACTGTCTCTTTTTCTCTCTCTTTCCCTCTGTCTCCCTTTCTCGCTCCCTTTCTCTCTCTCTCTCTTTCTCTCGCTGTCTCTGCCTCCTTCTCTCTCTCTGTCTCTGTTTCTCTCTGTCTCTCTCTCATGTCTTTCTCTCTTTCCCTCTCTCTCTCTCTCTCTTTCTCTATCTCTCTCTGTCCCTGCCTCTCTGTCTCTGTCTCTGTCTCTCTCTCTCTGAATCTCTCTCTGCCTTTCTCTCTCTATGTCTTTCTCTTTGTCTCTCTCTCTCTCTCTTTCTGTGTCTGTGTCTTTCTCTTTCTTTCTCCCTCTCTCTCTTTTCTCAGTGTCCTTCTCTCCCTCTTTCTTTCTCTTTTTCTCTCTCTCTCTTTCTTTCTCTCTCTCTCTCTCTCTCTTTCTCATTCCTTCTGTCTCTCTCTGGCCCCTGGCTTCAGTTGTTCTCCTGAAAGGTTGGAAAGGTGGTGTTGATTTTGAATTTGCTGGCTTTGGGGAGTGGGGTGGGATGAAATTGGGTTGGGGTTTTAGTCCCGCTGGGAGTGCGAGGGTGCTGCACTATCACGAGTGTGACATTAAACTGAAACCTTCACCTGTAAGGTCGATGGAACGATGAACAGTACAGCACAGGAACAGGCCCTTCGGCCCTCCAAGTCTGTGCTGGTCATGATGCCCTCACTAAACTGAAAAAAAAACCCTCCTGCCCTTGCTTGATCCCTATCTCTCTATCCCCTCCCTATTCATGGAGAGATGGACAGCCTCACAAGAGGTTATTGCAGAAGGTCAGGGGACATGGAGTTGGGGGTAGGGTGTTAGCGTGGATAGAGGATTGGTTGTCAAATAGGAGGCAGAGAGTGGGGGTCAATGGATGCTATTCGGATTGGCGGTTGGTGACTAGTGGGGTGCCCCAGGGGTCGGTGCTGGGGCCTCAGCTATTTACCATTTATATAGATGATCTGGAGGAGGGAACCGAGTGCAGGGTGTCGAAATTTGCTGATGACACCAAGATTGGGGGAAAGGCAAATTGTGCGGAGGGTGTGGAGAGTCTGCAGAAGGATCTAGATAGGCTGGGCGAATGGGCCAGGAAATGGCAAATGGAATTTAATGTTGGCAAGTGTGAGGTGGTCCACTTTGGTAGGAAGAATGGTAGGAAGGACTATTACTTACGTGGCGAAAAACTGCAGCAGGCGGCAGTGCAGAGGGACCTTGGGGTCCTTGTGCATGAGTCGCAAAAACCCAGCTTGCAGGTGCAGCAGGTGGTCAGGAAGGCGAATGGGATGCTGGCCTTCATAGCGAGGGGGATTGAATATAAAAGTAGGGAGGTCTTGCTGCAGCTGTATAGGGCATTGGTGAGGCCGCAGCTGGAGTACTGTGTGCAGTTTTGGGCGCCGCACCTGCGCAAGGATATTTTGGCCCTGGAGGGAGTGCAGAGGAGGTTTACTCGGCTGATACCGGAGTTGAGGGGATTGAGCTATGAGGAGAGGCTGAATAAACTAGGCTTGTACTCGTTAGAGTTTAGAAGAATGAGGGGAGATCTCATTGAGACGTATAAGATGATGAATGGGATGGATAGGATAGAGGTGGAGAGACTCTTCCCGCTCAAAAAAGACAGTAGGACTAGGGGGCACAGCCTCAAGATAAAGGGGGGGGCGGTTTAGAACGGAGTTGAGGAGGAACTTCTTCACTCAAAGGGTGGTGAATCTCTGGAATTCTCTGCCCGTTGAAGTGGTGGAGGCTGCCTCGCTAAATATTTTTAAGACGCGGGTTGATGGGTTCTTGATAAGAGAAGGGATTAAGGGTTATGGGGAGAGGGCGGGAAGGTGGAACTGAGCCACGACAGATCAGCCATGATCTTATTGAATGGCGGGGCAAGCTCGAAGGGCTAGATGGCCTACTCCTGCTCCTATTTCTTATGTTCTTATGTTTTTATGTTTAAAAGGCTGGCCTTAGCTAGCACCCCTCGGTCACTGTCTGTGTGGAGTCTGCACATTCTCCCCGTGTCTGCACGGGTTTCTTCCCACCTTGCAAAGATGTGTGGATTAGGTGGATTGGCCGTGCTAAATTGCGCCTTAGTGTCAGGGGGAATCAACAGGGCAAATATGCGAGGGGGTTATGGAGATAGGGCCTGGGTGGGACAGACTCAATGGGCTGAATGGCCTCCTCCTGCACTGTAGGGATTCTATGATTCTAAATGAAAGAATAAAAGAAGGTGTCCAGTAGATTAGGGGGGTGGAGAAAGAGGTGTGTGCGGTCTGAAAGCCGGGGAGAGGTTAGCCACGCTGGAGAATTCCGAATTTCCTCGAGAAAGTCCACCCGTCACGTTCCTGGCTCGTGGCCAGACCTCTTACTGCCCCCTCCTGGCTGGGTGGAGAACTGCGGCTGGTGTGGGAATAAATCCAGTTGCCAACAAACAGCTGAGTTCTCCATTTCCAAAGAGGGAAAGATGGGAAATACTCCTCGACACTCAAACCTAGACACGATTAGAGTCCAGCGTGGACCTCCTCATCTGCGGAAGGGAATGGCAGCGTTGGAGGCAGTTCAGAGGAGGCTCACCAGACTGATCCCGGGGGATGAGGGGGTTGATGTAAGAGGAGAGGTTGGAGAGTTTGGTTTGTTATTGTCACGTGGATTGGAATTTGCTGGAAGAATCAAAACTCTTTCCTGTCTACATTTGATTGAGGGAGAACATGTACGAATGACAAACCATTAACTCTCTCTGCCCCTCTCTCTTTCTCTGCTCTTCCCTGCTGCTCACTCCCTCTCTACCCCCCTCTCTCTCTCTCTACCCCCCTCTCTCTACCCCCTCTCTCCCTACCCCTTTCTCTCTGCCCCTCTCTCTCTCCCTACCCCTTTCTCTCTACCCCCCTCTCTCTCTCTCTCTCTCTACCCCTTTCTCTCTACCCCCCTCTCTCTCTCTCTCTACCCTTCCTCTCTCTCTTTGCTTTCCCTCTCTCTCTCTGCCCCCACCCTCTGATCATTCCCCTCACACCATCTCTTTCTCTCTCTCTCTTCCTCTCTCTGCCCTCCCCCATCCTTCTCTTTCTCTGCCCCCCTCTCTCTCTCTCCGTCTGCCTGCCCCCGCCCTTCTTCTCTCTGCCCCTCTCTCTTCCTTCCACCCTTCTCTCTCCCCCGCCCCTCTCTCTCTATTCCCCCCTCTCTCTGTCTCTCTCTATTCCTCTCTCTCTCCATCCCTCTCTCTTCCCCTTCTCTCTCTCTCCCTGCCCCTCTCTCCCTGCCCCTCTCTCCCTGCCCCCCTCTCCCTGCCCCTCTCTCTCTCTAATCCTCTCTCTCTCCATCCCTCTCTCTTCCCCCTTCTCTCTCTCTCCCTGCCCCTCTCTCTGTCCCTCTCTCGCTCTGTCCTTCTGTCGCTCTCTCTTTCTCCCCCTCTCTCTCTCTTACTCTCTCTCTGCCCCTTCTCTTTCTTTCTCTCTCTCTTTATTCCCTCTCTCCCTGCCTTCCCCCTCTCTTTCTCTCTCTCTTCTTCCGCAGACCTGCTGAGCTTTTAGTTCAGATTTCCTGCAGTATTTTGCTTTGACGTTATGGGTTTATTTACACATCCAGGATCTCTGGGGCTGTCAGTTCCCAGGAAGTGGGAGCATGTCGAACACCTGTGGAAGGATTGTGCAGTGGAGAATGACATTATTACACACTGCACTAACAGGCCATTCGGCCCAGCTAATCCATGCTGGTTTTCACTCTCCCCTCGAACCTCCTCCCACAATTCCGTTATCCTCTCTATTCCCTTCTCCCTCATGAGCCTGTCCATTTACCCCCAAATAAACCCACTCTATTCATTGCAGCCACTCCCTGTGAGAGCGACTTACCTGGATTCGATTCTTGGTTTGGGTCACTGTCTGTGCGGAGTCTGTATGTTCTCCCCGTGTCTGCGTGGGTTTCCTCGGGGCGCTCCAGTTTCCTCCCACAGTCTGAAAGACGTGCTGTTTGGGGTGCATTGGCCGTGCTAAATTCTCCCTCAGTGCAACCCGAACAGGCACCAGAGTGTGGCGTCTAGGAGATTTTCACAGTAACTTCATTGCAGTGTTAATGTAAGCCGACTTGTGACAATAATAAATAAACATCAAACTGGCCTTGACTGAAGACATTTCTTTTTAATTCCAGGGAATTTTAAACAATAGAAGATAACCTGGCCCAATCTCCGTGTAACCCCGTCCCCAAAGCCCCACCCCCACCCCCACCCCACTGCACCCCCTGCCAATCACCCCCTTCTCCCTTCCCTGTCCCCAGACCTATCTTCACAGAGACTCATAGTGTACACAACTCTGCTGGGATATAGGCTTAGTGTCATCTAGATAGGCTGGGCGAATGGGCCAGGAAATGGCAAATGGAATTTAATGTTGGCAAGTGTGAGGTGGTCCACTTTGGTAGGAAGAATGGTAGGAAGGACTATTACTTACGTGGCGAAAAACTGCAGCAGGCGACGGTGCAGAGGGACCTCGGGGTCCTTGTGCATGAGTCGCAAAAACCCAGCTTGCAGGTGCAGCAGGTGGTCAGGAAGGCGAATGGGATGCTGGCCTTCATAGCGAAGGGGGATTGAATATAAAAGTAGGGAGGTCTTGCTGCAGCTGTATAGGGCATTGGTGAGGCCACAGCTGGAGTACTGTGTGCAGTTTTGGGCGCCGCACCTGCGCAAGGATATTTTGGCCCTGGAGGGAGTGCAGAGGAGGTTTACTAGGCTGATACCAGAGTTGAGGGGATTGAGCTATGAGGAGAGGCTGAATAAACTAGGCTTGTACTCGTTAAGAGTTTAGAAGAATGAGGGGAGATCTCATTGAGACGTATAAGATGATGAATGGGATGGATAGGATAGAGGTGGAGAGACTCTTCCCGCTCAAAAATGACAGTAGGACTAGGGGGCACAGCCTCAAGATAAAGGGGAGGCGGTTTAGAACGGAGTTGAGGAGGAACTTCTTCACTCAAAGGGTGGTGAATCTCTGGAATTCTCTGCCCGTTGAAGTGGTGGAGGCTGCCTCGCTAAATATTTTTAAGAAGCGGGTTGATGGGTTTTTGATAAGAGAAGGGATTAAGGGTTATGGGGAGAGGGCAGGAAGGTGGAACTGAGCCACGACAGATCAGCCATGATCTTATTGAATGGCGGGGCAGGCTCGAAGGGCTAGATGGCCTACTCCTGCTCCTATTTCTTCTGTTCTTATGTGTACACAGCCCTGCTGGGTATACACAGGTTCAATGTAGTGTACACAGTCCTGCTAGGATATACAATGTTCAGTGTAGTGTACACAGTCCTGCTAGGATATACACATGCTCAGTATACTGTGGACAATCCTGCTGGGACATATACAGGCTCAGTGTAATATACACAGTCTTGCTGGGATATATACAGGCTCAATGTACATATACATGGGCTCAGTGTAGTGTACACAGTCCTGTTAGGATATACAGGCTGTGTCATGTATACAATCCTGCAGGTACGTACACAGGAGTGTCGGAGTGAAGGAATTGGGGTTTAGGAAATCTGATAGTCTCTTGGCCTGGGCTAGGTGGGGAGCCCGGGACTCAGCACTAATGTCACTGAGAACCAAGCAATGCCCTAGGGGAACACGGGTCTGGGCGCCATGGTGGCACAGTGGGTTAGCACTGCTACCTCACAGCGTGAGGGGCCAGATTCAATTCCCGGCTTGGGTCACTGTCTGTGCGGAGTCTGCACGTTCTCCCCATGTCTGTGTGGGTTTCCTCCGGTGGGTGCTCCGATTTCCTCCCACGGTCTGAAAGACGTGCTGGTTAGGAAATTGGACATGTTAAGTTTTTCCTTAGTGTCCAAAGGTTTGTAGCCTGGGGGGGATTAGTGGGGTAAATACATGGGATTGTGGGGATGGGGCCTGAGTGAGATTGCGGTCAGTGCAGACTCGATGGGCTGAATGGCCTCCTTCTGCACTGTATGGATTCTATGGTGTAGCCAAGCTCAGGCAGCTTACATGGCCCCGCTGGGGGGGTGAAGAGGTGTGCAGTGGGTGATAGAGGCCCAATAGGATGCACTCGGGCCTACGGACAGTTTGGTGCCTTCCTCTCCCACCGCGCCCCCCCCCTCCCCCTTGGCGGGGGATGATTCCAGGTGGGGTACACGCGTGACCTCATTGCATGCGTGACCCCGTTGCACGAGCGGGGTTTGTGGGCTGTGATCGCAACGGTCAGGGATTGATTTGAACTCCGCATCACCATGGAGACCGGACCCGACTGCAGTGAATCAGAATGTATTGTTGTGAGGTCACGGATTGTTTGAGGGTCACTGGACAAACTATTTCTGAGGAGGCTCCGGGGGGGTTGGGGGGGGGGGGGGCGAGGGGTGGGGGGGTGGGGGGGGGGGTTGTTTACAGGCCGAGGTCCAACTCGCACCAAGTCGTTTGAGGTGAGACTGGCCAAGGAGGTGTATGGGTGACTCTCACTGTGTTTACCCCTTGGCCTTAGCAACACAGGCCCAAGAAAGGTCGCAGTTAGACAAAGATCCCACCCTTTCAGAATCACTGTGTGTGTGTGTGTGTGTGCAGGTCCAGCCTTCATTTGTTTTTTATTCATTCAAGGGCTTCCCTGGCTAGGCCGACATTTACTCCCCATCCCTAATTCCCAGAGAGAAGACCGAGGCCTTCTGGGCGAGAGAGGGGCAGAGAGAATGTGGATTGGCAGTGTACTCAGTGCTGATCACTGACCCTGTGAGCGTGAGTGTGTACATGTGAGTGTACGTGAGTGGAAGGAAGAAGGTGGAAGAGAGAATGTCCGGGGTGTGTGTGTGTGCCCTTGATTACGCTGACTGCTTTTCCCGAGGCAGCGGGAAGTGTAGACGTTATTAAGTATAATGGATTCCGTTGTTGTAAAGAACTTGTCTGTTACTGTATTATTAGGCTTACTGTATTATTGGGGAGGGGGGTGGATGTGAATGTAGAGTTGCAGCCACAATCAGATCAGCCCCGATGTTATTGAGTGGCGGAGCAAGCTCGGAGGGGCCGAATGGACTTCCCCCTGCTCCTAATTTGTGAATTTGTATGTAGGCTGTCCTCAAAATTAGACAGTGAGAAATAATCCACAATGTCAGAATCCAGAGGGCACAGATTGAGGGGAGCACAGTGATTAGCGCTGCTACCTCACATGTGCCCAGGGACCCGGGTTCGATTCCCGGCTTGGGTCGCTGTCCGTGCTGAGTTTGCACATTCTCCCCATGTCTGCGTGGGTTTCCTCTGGGTGCTCTGGTTTCCCTCCCCCAGTCCGAAAGGCGTGCTGGTTAGGGTGGATGGCCGTGCTAAATTCTCCCTCGATGTGCCCGAACAGGCACCAGAGTGTGGGGATGTTCACAATGTTAGTGTGAGCCCATTTGCAACTAATGAATAAATAAACTTTAAACTTTGGAGACAATTGGCCAAAAAGAAGACCGGGAATGTGGCATTCCAATGAATGAAGAAGAAATTGTGCCTGTGCTGATAGAATTAGCCAATCCATGGAATCCCTACAGTATAGGAGAAGGCCATTCGGCTCATTGAGTCTGTACCAACCACAATCTCACCAAGTCCCTACTCCATGCATCTACCCTAGCTTTATCCCCGACATAAAGAGGCAATTTAGCATGGCCAATCCACCTAACCCACACATCTTTGGACTGTGGGAGGAAACTGGAGCCCCCGGAGGAAACCCACGCAGACACGGGGAGAATGTGCAGACTCTGCACAGTGCCAGTGCTGACTTTCTCTGACAGAGTACCTGCCCTATCCCCGTAAGCTCACACATGGGAAAGGTAATCTGAAGGGAACTCACGCAGACACGGGGAGAACATGGAAACTCCACCCGAGGCTGGAATTGAACCTGGGCCTCTGGCGCTGTGAGGCAGCAGCACTAACCACTGTGCTATCGTGCCGCCCAATTGTCATGCTTTGTGAGGTGCTGCCTGCAGTGACGATGGAAACAGATTCAATGGGAACTTTGACAATGGGGAATTGGATAAGTCGATATTTGCTGGGTTGGCAGGTTGGATTGCTCCTTTGCGACGGGCCGAACGGCCTGACTGATTGAATGCCGTGGTTGTTCCCAACCCAGCGAGACTCATTCAGTAACCACCGACCCCATATCTGTGCAGAGACCACCATGGATCTACTACAGCCGTACTTGGCCCTCGTTGTCTTCCTCTACCTGCCGATGGTCATCTTCGATGAGGAGTTCGTCCATAGCATCAGCTCAGTCGTCTGGATCCTCTCCAGCGGGATTCGTCATGTCTACACCATGACCAACAAAAGGGACAAATCCTTCAGCGACAGACCCAGCTCGGCTCCACGGTCTGCAGGTTCAAAGGTGAAATCCCTTCTTCGCCTGCTCACCATCCCATTCCCTTCCTCCTTTCTCATCTTTCCCTTCCCTTCCCACACCCCCCACCCTCACCACTTTGGAACGAACTTGATTCACATTGACATTGGGAACGTTGGCCTGGATTGGGCCCAGAGGTCTCCGGGTATGCTGGGTAATCTCTGTGAGAGAGAATAGAGTTCGGGCATACAGGGCTTCTGTTTCCCCGCCTTCCCCCAGGGTGAATGGCAGCTTCCTCCTGTGGTCGTCTCCCTCTACTTCTGCAAGTAGAACATAGAACATTACAGCATAGTACAGCCCCTTTGGCCTTCGATGTTGCGCCGACCAGTGGAACCAATCTAATGACCCTCTAACCTAAACTATTCCAATGTTATCCATATGCCTATCCACTGACCATTTGAAAGCCCTTAAAGTTGGCGAGTCCACAACTGCTGCAGGCAGGGCATTCCACGCCCTTACTACCCTCTGAGTAAAGAACCTACCTCTGACATCCGTCCTATAATTATCACCCCTCAATTTAAAGCTGTGTCCCCCTCGTGTTAGCCATCACCATCTGAGGAAAACGGCTCTCACTGTCCACCCTATCTAATCCTCTGATCATCTTGTACCTCAATTAAGTCACCTCTTAACCTTCTTCTCTCTAACGAAAACAATCTCAAGTCCCTCAGCCTTTCCTCATAAGACCTTCCCTCCATACCAGGCAACATCCTGCTAAACCTCCTCTGCACCCTTTCCAACGCCTCCACATCTTTCCTGCAATGCGGCAACCAGAACTGTACGCAATACTCCAAGTGCGGCCGCACCAGAGTTTTGTACAGTTTGCAACATGACCTCACGGCTCCGAATCTCAATCCTTCTACCAATAAAAGCTAAAAAGCAAGTGGTAAGGTCCGGGCCTCTAGGCCAAACAACTTATCCTCCAACCCCTCCTCCTCAGTCCAGCAGAACCAAAAGAAAGTAAGATCAGTCAGTTGCATCGCAAAAGCCATCTCGTCACTCCGAAGGAGGGGGTGGAAATGGAGACGAACATGTGTAGAGGTTAAGGAACGCTGCTTGCCCCGAGCACATCGACAGTCAATATCCATATCACTCCCCCCATTCCCCCAGCCACATGATCCCCAACAATCACAGACCCCCCATTCCCCCAGCCACATGCTCCCCACAATCACAGCACCCCCCCAATTCCCCCAGCCACACCCCTCCCCACAATCACAGACCCCCCCAATTCCCCCAGCCACACCCCCCCCACAATTACAGCCCCCCATTCTCCCAGCCACACCCTCCCCCACAATCACAACCCCCCCATTCCCCCAGCCACACTCCCCAACAATCACAGCCCCCCCAATTCCCCCAGCCACACTCCCCACAATCACAGCCCCCCCCATTCCCCCAGCCACATGATCCCCAACAATCACAGACCCCCATTCCCCCAGCCACACCCCTCCCCACAATCACAACCCCCCCCAATTCTCCCAGCCACATGATCCCCACAATCACAGTCCCCCCCAATTCCCCCAGCCACACTCCCCACAATCACAGCCCCCCCATTCCCCCAGCCACACCCCCCCCACAATCACAGCCCCCCCCAATTCCCCCAGCCACACCCCCCACAATCACACCCCCCCATTCCCCCAGCCACACCCCCCCCACAATCACAGCCCCCCCATTCCCCCAGCCAGACCCTCCCCACAATCACAGTCCCCCCATTCCCCCAACCACACCCCTCCCCACAATCACAGTCCCCCCATTCCCCCAGCCACACCCCTCCCCACAATCACAGTCCCCCCAATTCCCCCAGCCACACCCTCCCCCACAATCACACACCCCCAATTCCCCCAGCCACACCTTCCCCCACAATCACAGCCCCCCCAATTCCCCAGCCACACCCCCCCCACAATCACAGTCCCCCCAATTCCCCAGCCACACCCTCCCCCACAATCACAGCCCCCCCAATTCCCCCAGCCACACCCTCCCCACAATCACAGCCCCCCCCCAATTCCCCCAGCCACATGCTCCCCAAAATCACAGCCCCCCCCCAATTCCCCCAGCCGCACCCCTAACCACAATCACAGTCCCCCCAATTCTCCCAGCCACACCCTCCCCCACAATCACAGCCCCCCCAGTTCCCCCAGCCACACCCTCCCCCACAATCACAGCCCCCCCAATACCCCCAGCCACATGCTCCCCACAATCACAGCCCCCCCCATTCCCCTAGCCACATGCTCCCCACAATCACAGCCCCCCCCCAATTCCCCCAGCCACATGCTCCCCACAATCACAGCCCCCCCAATTCCCCCAGCCACACCCCCCCACAATTACAGCCCCCCCCATTCTCCCAGCCACACCCCCCCACAATTACAGCCCCCCCAATTCTCCCAGCCACATGCTCCCCACAATCACAGCCCCCCCAATTCTCCCAGCCACATGCTCCCCACAATCACAGCCCCCCCAATTCTCCCAGCCACATGCCCCCAACAATCACAGCCCCCCCAATTCCCCCAGCCACATGCTCCCCACAATCACAGCCCCCCCAATTTCCTCAGTCACATGTTCCCCACAATCACAGCTCCCCCCATTCCCCCAGCCATATGCTCCCCACAATCACAGCCCCCCAATTTCCTCAGTCACATGCCCCCAACAATCACAGCCCCCACATTTCCCCAGCCACATGATCCCCACAATCACAGCCCCCCCCCATTCCCCTAGCCACATGCTTCCCACAATCACAGCCCCCCCCATTCCCCCAGCCACATGCCCCCCACAATCACAGTTCCTTGCATAGTTGAGAGGCGACCGCAATGCTATTTGCAAGTGCTTTGTGCACATACTGCAGCTGGAATAGTGCTGAGTGCGCTAGGACCCAGCATCACCACAAGACCCGAGGTCAGTGCTGAGACCCGGGTCAATGTTGCAAGTCAGAATTGGACACTCTGCTTAGCAAATGCTGCCCCCACTTCCCCCACACTCACAGAGCCAGTCCCCCCAACCCCTGCCACAGACTCTCAGAGCCACCATCGACCTGAGACAGAAACTTGCAGCAACAAAAGCTCAGCCATAAGCAGGATAGAGCCATCGGACGGTATGCATCTACCTCCTCACTAACCCTCACTGATGGAGTACCCCCAATTAGACTTTTATGTAGCATGCCTGTTTCGTGCTGATTCTGGACGGGCAAACGCGGTGGTAGGGGAGAAGTGCTGGTAAGTTTAGATGTGCAGCCATTACGTCAATTTAAATGATTTCGATCGTGGCCATTTCTGGGCCCTGGTAAAGGGGGAATCTGTGCCGATGTGGGCGCGGATTGCCCGACTCACTTCATGCCCAACTTTACCAAGTTTTCACGCTTGAAAACAGGTGCAACTTGATGATAAAAATCCCTACAGTGCAGAAGGAGGCCATTCGGTCCATCACATCTGGATAGGCAACAATCCCACCCACACCCCCATCCCATGACCCCACATGTTAACCCTGCTAATCCCCCTGACACTAAGGGACAATGTAGTATGGCCAATCCACCTAACCTGCACTTCTTTGGACACTGAGGGGCAATTTAACGTGGACAATTCACCCAGTCTGCACCGTGGGGGGAAACCCACACAGACACGGGGAGAACATGCAGTCTCCGCACAGACAGTGACCCGAGCCGGGAATTGAACCCGGGTCCCTGGCCCTCTGAGGCAGCAGTGCTAACCACCGTGCCACCGTGGCGCCCCTGGATGACTCTTCCTCAGAGCTGAAGGCAATAGAAAATATGTTGTGATTTATGTTGTGAGGGTGAAGAAGGAGCCGGGGGGAGGGGAGGGGTTTGTGTAATTGACCAAGACGTCATCGACATAAAAACAAGAGAATGTAAATAGCGGTGTTAAAGGCTGAGAATGGTGTTAATAGCGTCCGTTAAGAGACTGGGATGTGTAAATGGCGGAGCAAAGGTGCAGAGTGTCTAAGGATCATCTGCCACATGCCTCAGATTGTTCTTAGACATTTGGTACTTTGTACTGTACTATTTAAACATTCCTATTGCTTAATGTACGCTATTAATACCATTCTCAGCCTTTATCACCTCCATTTACTTTCCCTTGTCTTTATGTCATTAACGTCTTGGTCAATTACACAGACCACCCCCATACAGTTTCAAGCTTGTCCTAATTTTTTCCCTTTTGTTCTAATGAAATGTCACCCAGACTCGAAATGTTAGCTCTGTCCTCCCCCCACAGGCACCTCCAGACCTGCTGAGATTGTCCAGCATTTTCTGTTTTTGATTCAGATTCCAGCATCCGCAGTATTTTGCTTTTGTATTACAGAAGTCTCATACGTGGGGGCCTCAAACCCACAACCTTCTGACTCTGGGGCAAGGGTGCCATTCTCTAAGCTACAAGCTGCCACTTTCAGTTTGAGCGCGACTGTGGAGTTACAGTGCCAACAGCGCAAGAAACAGGGCCGATTGGCCCAAACTGCCAATGCAGGTTTTTATATTCCACGAGTGCGCTCCCACCCTGTGCAAATGTTACAAGATCAGAGTTAAGGAGGCATGGATCAGGTGCTTGGATACTTGATGGGAAACAAATTGCAGGTCTACGGCTGGGGGGTGGGGGGAGTGTATGGGACTAATTACAAAGGGCCAGTAAGGCCACGAAGGGCTGAATGTTCTCCTTCTGCGCTGCACCATAGATTCACAGATTAGTCACAGCCATTCAGCCCATCGCACCTGTACCAGCCATCCAAATGGACAATGCACCAGTACCATTTCCCCCACCTTCTCCCCAGAACTCTCCACATCCTTCCTTTTCAGCCAATAATCCAATTCCGTCTTGAAAGTCTCGGTTGAACCTACCTCCACTATATTCTCAGGCAGCGCATTGCGGATCCAAACCACTTGCTGCGTGGAAATGGTTCTCCTCATGTGTCCATTGCTTCTTTAACCAATTAACTTAAATCCATCTCCCTCTTGTTCTTAATCCTTCCACCAGTGGAAATGGTTTCAACTTATCGGCTCTGTCCAAAACACTTCATGATTTTGAACACCTCGATTAAATCCATCATTTGATGGCCTGGTGGCACAGTGGTTAGCACTGCTGCCTCACAGCGCAAGGGTCCTGGGTTCAATTCCAGCCTTGAACTGCCCACGTGGAGTTTGCACATTTTCCTGTGGATGCTCCAGTTTCCTTCTAAACTGCAGGTTGGGTGGATTGTCTATGCTAAATTGCCTCTTAGTAGCTAAAGATGTGTAGGCTAGTTAGATTGGCCATGATAACTTGCCCCTTAGTGGCCAAAGATGTGAGGGTTTAAGTGGATTGACCATGCTAAATTGCCCCTTAGTGTCCAAAGATGTGTAGATTAGGTGGATTGGCCATGCTAAATTGCCCCTGGGTGTCCAAAGATGTGTAGATTAGGTGGATTGGTCGTGCTAAATTGCGCCTTAGCATCCAAAGGCGTGTAGATTAGATGGATTGGCCATGCTAAATTGCCCCTTAGTGTCCAAAGATGGGCAGTTAGGTGGATTGGCCATGCTAAATTGTCCCTTAGATCCAAAGTGCATAGATTAGGTAGATTGGCCATGCTAAATTGCCTCTTAGTGTCCAAAGATGGGCAGGTTAGGTGGATTGGCCATGCTAAATTGTCCCTTAGTATCCAAAGTGTGTAGATTAGCTAGATTGGCCATGCTAAATTGCCTCTTAGTGTCCAAAGATGTATTGGTCATGGTGATTAGTGGGGTAAATCTGTGGGCTTATGTCGATTTGACCTGGGATGGACTCTGTCGGTGAGTCAGTGCAGAGTAAGTGGCCTCCTTCTGCACTGTATGGATTAGAATAATTCTATGAATGAGCAGTTCTCAAATTGTGTTATTTATTGGTAATTATTTATGATACTATATTGAGTTATTCTGTTTTCCACATGTTTTCAAACAGATGTAAAAAGAAAATCGCAGAGGACCTTTAAGAAACTCATTGAATCTCCTACCCAAATACCTTATTTCCTGTGTATCCTCATCTATTGGGGGCTCCTTCTAGTTGCCCCAGTGTTGCCCACGGGTCTTTACATCCCCTGGGTGCTCCACTGCTCCCTGGACCAGCTAGTGGTGCTCTTCAGTTGGTGGAGATGTTACAGGAACTTCCATCACCGAGGCCTTTGTGATGTGGAAACCTTCCAACAGACAGAGAGTAAATATCTGGTGGGTAAACGTTTCTTACACTAGCCACCCGGTTGCTGGGTTCATCTGGGAAGGTATAGCTGAGAGGTGGCTGGTTTGCATGATGGATTGGGCTACATTCACAACCCTTTGTACTTTCCTGTGGTCTCGGACAGAGCAGGAGCCATGCCAAGCTGTGATACATCTGGAGAGGATGCTTTCTATGGTGCATCTGTAAAAATTGGTGACAGTCGTAGCGGACATGCCAAATTTATTTTGCTTTCTGAGAAAGTAGAAGCACTGATGGGATTTCTTAACTATATCATCAGCATGCAGGGACCAGGGCAGATTGTTGGTGGTCTAGATACCTAGAAACTTGAAGCTCTTGGCTCTCAGACAGATGCTGAGGGGCGACCCGATGGAAGTTTATAAAATTATGAGGAGTACAGAGAGTGTGAGCAGTTAAAAGCTTTGTCCCAGGGCAGAATGACAATAATAAGAGGGCACAGGTTAAAGGTAAGGGGCCAAAATTCAGTGGAGATGTGCGGGGAGAGAACTGGAGGCAGAACAGCAGAGGGAGGATCCATGAGGTGGTGGGCAGTTCTTGCTCAATAAATACACAGGCTGCAAAATGGTTAGCCCTGTTGCCTCACAGTGCCAGGGATCCGGGTTTGATTCCTGGCTTGGGTCATTGTCTGTGTGGAGTCTGCAACTTCTCCTTGTGTCTGTGTGGATTTCCTCCAGGTACTCCAATTTCCTCCCACAGTGCGAAAGATGTGCTGGTTAGATTCATTGGCCATGCTAAATTCTCCCTCAGTGTACCCAAACAGGCACTGGAGTGTGGCAACTGGGGGATTTTCATAGTAGCTTCATTGCAGGGTTAATGTAAGCCTATTTGTGACACGAATAAATATACAAATAAAGCATACCGTTCGTAGATACATAGGGGAGAAGGAAAGGAGAGGGTACAGAATGTAATATAACAATCATACCCAGGGTGTAGAGAAAGATCAACTTACTGCGATATAGGTCCATTCAAAAGTCTGACGGCAGCAGGGAAGAAGCTGTTCTTAAATCGGTTGGTATGTGACCTTAGACTTTTGTATCTTTTTCCCGAAGGAAGAAGGTGGAAGAGAGAATGTCCGGGGTGCATGGGGTTCTTGATTATGCTGGCTGCTTTGCCGAGGCAGCGGGAAGTCAATGGATGGGAGACTAGTTTGCGTGATGGACTAGGCTACGCCCACAACCCTTTGTAGTTCCTTGCGATCTTGGGCAGAGCAGGGGCCATACCAAGTTATGATAAAACCAGAAAGGATGCTTTCTATGGTGTATTTGTAAAAACTGGAGCAGACATGCCAAATTTCCTTAGCCTGAGAAAGTAGAGGCATTGGGACGTTTTCTTAATTATAGCGTGGAGGGACCAGAATAGGTTGCTGGTGATCTAGATACCTAAAAACTTGAAGCTCTTGACTCTCAGACGGAGGCTGAGGGGCGACCTGATAAAAGTTTATAAAATTATGAGGGGCATAGATAAGGTGAACCGTTTATTTCCCAGGTGGAAATAATAATTACAAGGGGACACAAGTTCAAGGTAAAGAGGGAAAGGCTCAGTGGAGATGTTTGGGGGAAGATTTTTTACACAGACGGTGGTGGGGGCCTGGAATACACTGCCAAGTGTTTGAGGCAGACACCTTAGTGACATTTAGGACTTATCTGGATAGACACAGGAACAGACGGGGAATAGAGGGATAATTGCTGTTGGTGTAGTTAGGACAACGTGACCAGCACGGGCTTGGAGGGCCGAAGAGCCTGTTCCTGTGCTATACTGTTCTTTGTTCTTTTCGACACAGTTACTCTCTTTGGCGCTTTGAACCATTGAGATGTCAAGAGATTGGCCTTGTGGGCCAATTGCCCCGAATATTGTAATCGGGGCTTTGAAGGTGGCATTCACTCCTTGACCTTTTCCTTGCCTTTCCCATCTTCAGTTGGTTGAAGACTTTGAGTGGAAGCAGCGGCTCGAGGAAGACTGCCTGAACATCAAGCAGATGACCGAGACGGAAATGATGGTAGGTGACCATGGGGCATCTGAGTGCGCGGACCAGTTACAAGAGGAGCGCTGCTTTGTTGGCCAATCGGTTATATTTCTACATTCTTGAGGTATTTACGTAAGGAGAGAAAAGAGATGATGTTTTGAGTCCAGATCTTCCTTTGTCAAAGCTCAACTAAGTTGTGATACTTCTTACTGTGCCCACCCCAATCCAGCATCGCCATATCATTGGGTGGCATGGTGGTGTTAGCATGGACAAATTCAGAGATCACATAAGAACATAAGAAATAGGAGCAGGAGTAGGCCATCTAGCCCTTCGAGCCTGCCCCGCCATTCAATAAGATCATGGCTGATCTGTCGTGGCTCAGTTCCACATTCCGGCCCTCTCCCCATAACCCTTAATCCCTTCTCTTATCAAAAACCCATCAACCCGTTTCTTAAAAATATTTAGCGAGGCAGCCTCCACCACTTCAACGGGCAGAGAATTCCAGAGATTCACCACCCTTTGAGTGAAGAAGTTCCTCCTCAACTCCGTTCTAAATCTTGAGGCTGTGCCCCCTAACACCAGTGAAGAGAAAGCTTCTGGTCTAATCCCAGCACTTTCTCCGAAGAGTCAGTCCATCAGGCAAACCAGCTTCCCATCCATTGACTCTGTCTACACTTCCCGCTGCCTTGGCAAAGCAGCCAGCATAATCAAGGACCCCACGCACCCCAGACATTCTCTCTTCCACCTTCTCCCATCGGGAAAAAGATACAAAAGTGTGAGGTCACGTACCAACTGACTCAAGAACAGCTTCTTCCCTGATGCTGTGAGACTTTTGAATGGACCTACCTCGCATTAAGCTGATCTCTCTCTACACCCTCGCTATGACTGTAACACTACATTCTGCACTCTCTCCTTTCCTTCTGTATGCTTTGTCTGTATAGCACGCAAGAAACAATATTTTTCACTAAATGTTAATACACGTGACAATAACAAGTCAAATCAAATCAAAATCAGTGTATCCCATTGTTAGAACATATGTTCATAAAGGGTCATCTGGACTCGAAACATCAGCTCTTTTCTCTCCTTCCAGACGCTGCCAGACCTGCTGAGATTTTCCAGCGTTTTCTCCTTTGAGTACATTCACACAGTTTGATTTAGCTGGATGTTACCCAGATGAAGATAATCACTGCTATATTGTTTCTTTAATTGCAAAGACATCAAAACCCATTTAACCTGATAGCTTCACTCATGAAGCCACCAGAGACATTGAATATATTTGCATACATTTAGACCAATGGGGTGCCTTGATGTGTGAGTCCTTGTTCTTAGTATTCCTGATTGCTGTCTGATTTCTGGCAATTATCAGAATCTCATCCTGTGATTGTCTTGTTATGCCTCTTTGTCTATGTGCTAATGTCTGTAAGCTGGTGGAACATAAGAACATAAGAAATAGGAGCAAGAGTAGGCCATCTAGCCCTTCGAGCCTGCCCCCGCCATTCAATAAGATCATGGCTGATCTGTCGTGGCTCAGTTCCACATTCCCGCCCTCTCCCCATAACCCTTAATCCCCTCTCTTATCAAAAACCCATCAACCCGTGTCTTAAAAATATTTAGCGAGGCAGCCTCCACCACTTCAACGGGCAGAGAATTCCAGAGATTCACCACCCTTTGAGTGAAGAAGTTCCTCCTCAACTCCGTTCTAAACCGCCTCCCCTTTATCTTGAGGCTGTGTCCCCTAGTCCTACTATCCTTTCTGGGCTGGCTCCGACTTCACAATGTACAGACAGGATGTTATAGAGTCATAGAGGTTTACAGCATGGAAACAGGCCCTTCGGCCCAACTTGTCCATGCCGCCCTTTTTTTTAAACCCCAAAGCTAATCCCAATTGCCCGCATTTGGCCAATATCCCTCTATACCCATCTTACCCATGTCTAAATGCTTTTTAAAAGACAAAATTGTACCTGTCTCTACTACTACCTCTGGCAGCTTGTTCACCACTCTCCGTGTGAAAAAATCGCTCCTCTGGACACTTTTGTATCTCTTCCCTCTCACCTTAAGCCTATGCCCTCTGGTTTTAGACTCCTCTACCTTTGGGAAAAGATACTGACTATCTAGCTGACCTATGCTCCTCATTATTTTGTAGACCTCTATAAGATCATCCCTCACTCTTCTACCTCCAGAGATCTATCCAGACTCTCCTTATAACTCAAACCATCAAGTCCCGGTAGCATCCTAGGAAATCTTTTCTGCACTCTTTCTAGTTTAATAATATCCTTTCCATAATAGGGTGACCAGAACTATACACAATATTTCAAGTATGGTCTTACCAATGTCTTGTACAACTTCCAACAAGACATCCCAACTCTTGTATTCAATGTTCTGACCAATGAAACCAAGAATGCTGAATGCCTTTTTCTCTACTCTGTCCACCTCTGACTCCACTTTCAAGGAGCCACGAACATGTACCTCTAGATCTCTTTGTTCTGTAACTCTCTCCACCATTAACTGAGTAAGTCCTGCCCTTGTCTTGTTGATGTTTCTTTGTCTATTATAGAATCATAGAAACCCTATAGTGCAGAAAGAGGCCATTTGGCCCATCGAGTCTGCACTGATCACAATCCCACCCAGGCCCTACCCCGCTATCCCTACATATTTACCCGCTAATCTCTCTAACTACACATCTCAGTACACTAAGGGGCAATTTTAGCATGGCCAATCAACCTAACCGCACATCTTTGGACTCATATGCTAATGTCTGTAAACTGGTGGGCTGGCTCAGATTTCACAATGTACAGACAGGATGTTATAGAGTCATAGAGGTTTACAGCATTACAGTTCTGTGGTTAGTTTTCTTAAAAGTATTTATTAGTGTCACAAGTAGTTACTGTGAAAATCCCTGAGTTGCCACACTCCGGTGTCTGTTTGGGTACACTAAGGGTGATTTAGCACGGCCAATACACCTAACTTGCACATCTTTGGACTGTGGGAGGAAACCGGAACACCGGGAGGAAACCCACGCAGACACGGGGAGAACATGCAGACTGACTCCCTGTTGGGCCTGTTTCCATGTTGTAAACCTCTATGACTCTTCGTTGGAGTTTGTCTTGAATGTGGCCATTTTTATCACTGTAAGAAGTCGAACAGCACCAGATTAAAGTCCAATAGGTTGATGTGGAATCATGAGCTTTCGGAGCGCTGCTCCTTCATCAGGTGAGTTATTGACCAGTCCTTGATTCGCCTGAGGAAGGAGCAGTGCTCTGAAAGCTCATGCTACCAAATAAATTTAATGTTGGCAAGTGTGAGGTGGTCCACTTTGGTAGGAGGAATGGTAGGAAGGACTAGTACTTACGTGGCGAAAAACTGCAGCAGGCGACGGTGCAGAGGGACCTCGGGGTCCTTGTGCATGAGTCGCAAAAACCCAGTTTGCAGGTACAGCAGGTGGTCAGGAAGGCGAATGGGATGCTGGCCTTCATAGCGAGGGGGATTGAATATAAAAGTAGGGAGGTCTTGCTGCAGCTGTATAGGGCATTGGTGAGGCCGCAGCTGGAGTACTGTGTGCAGTTTTGGACGCCGCACCTGCGCAAGGATATTTTGGCCCTGGAGGGAGTGCAGAGGAGGTTTACTAGGCTGATACCAGAGTTGAGGGGATTGAGCTATGAGGAGAGGCTGAATAAACTAGGCTTGTACTCGTTAGAGTTTAGAAGAATGAGGGGAGATCTCATTGAGACGTATAAGATGATGAATGGGATGGATAGGATAGAGGTAGAGAGACTCTTCACGCTCATAAAAGCCAGTAGGACTAGGGGGCACAGCCTCAAGATAAAGGGGAGGCGGTTTAGAGTTTAGAGTTGAAGAGGAACTTCTTCACTCAAAGGGTGGTGAATCTCTGGAATTCTCTGCCCGTTGAAGTGGTGGAGGCTGCCTCGCTAAATATTTTTAAGAAGCGGGTTGATAGGTTTTTGTTAAGAGAGGGGATTAAGGGTTATGGGGAGAGGGCGGGAAGGTGGAACTGAGCCACGACAGATCAGCCATGATCTTATTGAATGGCGGGGCAGGCTCGAAGGGCTAGATGGCCTACTCCTGCTCCTATTTCTTATGTTCTTATGTAAACCTGTTGGACTTTAACTGGTATTGTGAGACTTCTTACTGAAATTGGGGAATGCATAGACATAGTGTCTGAGTAACTGCTGATGTGTTTTGGCCCATAATGACTCCTGCATTGTAAAGTTTGAGCCTCTCTATTCAATGTGTAAAAGGTTGGGTTCTGGTTTCAGCTCATGATGGCTTCCCTGTTCTATATGTGAGGCAGTTCTGGTCTGTCCTCCTGTTGGCTTTTGATCAGATTGAAGCAGTTTTTTAGCTGCACCCATTTATAATGTCCGGTTTGATGTTGGGCCTAATTCCTCAGGCCTTGTCCATTTGACCACAGCTGTACAGCATCGAGTCTCCTCACGTCATGCACAGCTACACGGGCATCGAGGAGGGGGCTGAGCGTCTCATCAGAATCCGCCAAGGCCGTTATTCTCCAGGAGCTGAGGGAGAAACTAGCCAGCCAGATGGCCAAGATCCAGGCAAGTAGCCACTGAGTCCGTGCGCGCCTGTCACAGAGGTGGGAGAGAAATACAACTTAGTTGTCACCCTGGAGGATTGTCTCTGAACAGTATGGGAAGGATTCAGGAGGGTCAGTGAGGGGGAAGTGATGAAGGGTTCCCCACCTCACAGAAACTGGAGGCCATTCAGCCCTTCAAGCCTTTTCTGTCACCATTCAATTAGCTCGAGAATGACCAATATCTTTTTTAATTCATTCACTCGTAGGACATGGGCATCGCTGGCTGGGCCAGCATTTATTGCCCACACCTAGTTCCTCGAGAGCAGTTAAGCGTCAACCACACTGCTGTGGCTCTGGAGTCACATGTAGGCCAGACCGGGTAAGGATGGCAGATTTCCTTCCTTAAAGGGACATTAGTGAACAAGGTGGGTTTTTCCGACAATCGACAATGGTTTCATGGTCATCAGTAGATTCTTAATTCCAGGTATTATTTTTTAATGAATTCAAATTTCACCCTCGGCTGTGGCGGGATTCGAACCCAGGTCCCCAGAACATTAGCTGAGTTTCTAGATTAATAGTCCAGGTAGGAGAGGATGGAAAGGGAGGGGGTAGAAGAGGAGGGGAGGGGAGAAGGTTTAGGGAAGGAAGGGTGTTGGAAGGGGTGGAGGAGGAATGAAGAGGGAGGCAGGTAGGAGAGGAGGGGGAGAGTGGGCGTTGGGAAGGGGGGGTGGGGGACGCGTTAGGGGACAAGGTGTGAGGGAGGGGATGGGGAAGAGGGGAAGGGGGGGGGATGGGGAGGGGGGAGGGAAGGCATAGGGGAAGATGGGGGAGGGAAGGGGTGGAGAGGACAAGGAAGGAGGGGAAGCGGAGAGGGTAAGGAGAGGGTAGAGGAGGAGGGAGAGGGAGGGAGTAGAAGAGGACGGGGAGGGTATGGGGGGGAGGGAGGGGATGGGGAGAGGGGAGGAGGGAGAGGGGAAGGAGGGTGAGAGAGAAGGAGAGAAGGGGAGACAGGGAAATAGGGGAGGGCAGAGAGAGGGCTAACTCCACTCAGCCATGGCCTCCTCAATCCTAGTAAAAAGTCTGACAACACCAGGTTTTAGTCCAACCGATTTATTTGATAATATTCTCACAAGCGAGCAAGCTTTCGAGGTTACCCTCTTCGTCAGGTGAATGGAGAGTGAACTCTCCATTCACCTGACGAAGAGGGTAACCTCGAAAGCTTGCTCGCTTGTGAGAATATTATCAAATAAATCGGTTGGACTAAAACCTGGTGTTGTCAGACTTTTTACTGTGTTTATGCCAGTCCAACGCCGGCATACCCACATCATGACTCCTCAATCCTACACACACAAGCACTGGCCAAGAGCAACAGGAAAGCTTGCTGCACTTCTTCAAATCATTTCTTTTAATTCCACATCTGGGCAAAGTGTTCCACACTCTTCAATAGGAAAATGCCATTCCTCGCTCTTCGACCTGCCCATCCACCCCGCCCCCCGCATCCAACCCCACGTGTCCCCATGTCATTGTAATTTGAACATTCTTGTGCTATTTAATGGTATGAATGGATGTGTACTGTGAGACTGACCGCACTGTACCATTCTTTCCTGCAGGGACTAACAAAGCAATGTGCCCAGGTTATTGGTCAGAATCAACCTCCACCACTCAAAGCTTAACAGACGATGGAACCATCAGTAAAAGAATGGATTGTATATCTCAGCCCCCACACTCTTGTCCTTCTCCTTCATCCTCCCTCTCCCCTCACCTCTCTCCCCTTGAGAGGGATTCAAAAAGGGTGAATTTTTAAAAAAATAAATCAAAAGTTTGGTCTTTCGAAAGGTGAGGAAATCTGGTGCTTGATTTTCATTCCTCCTCCCCCATCTATCTCTCTCTCTCACCTCCTCCCGCTTCCCTACCCCCACCTCCTCCCCTTCCCCCTCCCTCCCTCCTCTCCACCATCCCCCTCTGTCCCAACTCCTCCCCTTCCTCCCTCCCTCTCTCCTCCCTCTTGCCCTACCCCCTCCTCTCCTACGCCTTGGGTCCTCCCCCTCGTCTGCTACCCCCTCCTCCCTTACCCCTTCCTTCCCCTTCCCTGCCCTCTTCTCCAACTCCCTCCACCCTCCTCCTCCTGTTACAGTCAAAGCTCGAGGGCAGAGAAAAGTCAGCTTTCTGTTGGCAAGGCAGCACCTTCTCACCTGTCTCGAGCACTGCACATGGCGAACGGGCATGGAAGTCCTGATTCATCAAAGCCTTCCCACCATCTACAAGGCACAAGTCAGGAGTGTGATGGAATACTTCCCACTTGCTCTGGATGGGTGCAGCTCCAACAACACTCAAGAAACTTGACACCATCCAGGACAAAGCAGCTTGATTGGCACATCTACAAACATCCACTCCTCCACCACCGACTTGCAGTATGTACTAACTACAAAATTTCGAAATAACCAACCTACAAGTTATTGAGCTTGTTGAAAAGCCCGCCCTATGGGGTTGGTTTGCTGTACGTTCAGGCATTGCCGGATGCAACAAGGTTTGGGAGCGTTTACGACAGGTATGACAAGGCAGCAGGAAGGTGGAAGTAAAGGCCCTGACACTGCGATCATGGCTGTATCTAGCTCCGGATTCTGCTGGTGAAGGTGCCAACAGAATCTGGAGTGATTTATAAGTTCTTTAGTTGACCTTTTGCGCCTTCAATGAAAAAGATAAAGGGAGGTTCATACAGCAGGAGACAGGGATGAGAAGTGACAAGTCAAGCCACACAAATGCCAGACAATGACCATCACAAATAAGAGACACTGTAGCCATCGCCCCTTGACATTTAATGATGTAACCATCACTGAATCCCCAGTGGGGGAGGAGGAGGGTGCCAGACATCCCTCCTCCTCCCCCACCCTCCCCCCCATTACACCTGTCATTGCCTTCCCACCGAGCGACCACTAATTGATCATCTGGTGCCTGATTGGATGTGGTGAGAGGTCAGGGGCATGAGTGAGCGGGCCACTCACTTCCTCTTTCCCCTTGCCAACCTGCCAAAAGAATTCAACATCCCAGAATGGGAAGCGCACTTGGGGAGAAGAGATGGAGAAAACTACTTGCATTTATGTAGCACCCTTCGCAAACCCAGAGGGAGAGATGTCCTAAACTGTCTGGAACATAACTAATGGGAAGCCCACAATCCCCAAGTGGTGTCTATGCTTCCCATTGGTTAGAGACATCTATAGAGGGATATGTGCCAAATGCGGCCAATTGGGACTAGCTTCGCAGTTAAAAAAAGGGACAAGATGGGCCAAAGGATCTATTTCCATGCTGTAAGCCTCTATGACACTAGGTGACCTGGCGAAAGATTATCCTAAACATAAGACAATCAACTAGGAAACCTAACAACAAACCTTCTCCAGCCAGAGAGTGGTGAGAATGTGGAACATGCTACCACTGGAAGGTGAATTGACTAGAAGGGGATGGAGAGGGTGGTGTGTGTATATATAAAATGCAGCTGCCAGAGGAGGTGGTGTCGAGGCAGGTACAGTTACAACATTTGAAAGACATTTGGACAGGTACATGGATGGGAAAGGTTGAGAGCGATATGGGCCAAACGCAGGCAAACGGCCGTCGTTCAGTTTAGGAAACCTCGTCAGCGCAGACGAGTTGGGCCAAAGGGCCTGTTTCCGTGCTGTATAATTACTATGATTTTTATCTCCATGCTGGTGGGATTTGAACCCATTCTCTCCCCCAGAGCACGTCTGGGGTCTAGGGGAGGGTGGGAGAAATGTCTCAAGTCATTGACCTCCAGGGATGGAGGCTCAATGACTTGAGACAACAGCACACACAGCAGGGACCGTGACGTCACGATACTGTGATGTCATCCCGCACAAACATGTGACGTGCCCACTGATGTAAACATCCTGACGTCAGCGCTTCGTCATAACAAGTGACGCAATCCCACCTTGACGTCAGCACGTAGAGCGGCTTCTGCACGACAGATGATGGCCGCATATTCTGACGTCAGCACGTAGACGCGTCAGCATGCCTGGTGGTGTTGTGGAAATAAGTCTCACAACACCAGGTTAAAGTCCAACAGGTTGTGAGACTTCTTACTGTTCACCCCAGTCCAACGCCGCATCTCCACATCATGATGTTAACGTACCCAGACGTCACAACGTGGAGCGGCGCCGGCACGACGGATGATGGCAACGTACCCTGACGTCAGCGCGTACAGCGGAGTCCGCACGCCCAGTGATGCTAACGTACTCGGATGTCAGCACGTGGAGTTGCGACGGTACGACGGATGATGGCAATACCCTGCCGTCAGCACGCAGAGCGGCGTCGGCCCGCCCGGTGACGTTAACGCGCCCTGACGTCATGAGGCAAGGTGGATCCATCTTGGCCCCACCTTTCGCTCAATTCTCGCGAGACCTGTTGACGCGCTGACGGCGGGGAGGAATGGCCGCCCGTCACAATGAGCCGTGGCCGCGCTGCTGAGCAGCCCGAACCCGGCGCTGCCGCCGCCATGGAGGCCGTCGCCTCAGTCCGAACCCCGCTGCCCGCCGGGGATGCCGCTTCCACCGTGTGGGCGGCCGAGGGCGCGAGGCCCACAGCCCAGGCCGAGGCCGAGCCGCCCCCGCCTGACGCAGCGGCCGAGCTAAGCCAGTTGGAGCGCTGCGGCCTGTGCCGGGAGGCCCTGAGGGAGCGGCAACCCCGGCTCCTGCCCTGTCTCCACTCCCTGTGCAAGGCCTGCCTCAGCGGCAACCCTAGCCCGCCGCTACCTGAAGGTAAGGCCGTGGGAGGAGATTCCGATTTATTATTTAATCTGATTTATTATTTCACATGTATTAACATACAGTGAAAATTATTGTTTCTTGTGCGCTGTGCAGACAATGCATACCGTTCTTAGAGAAGGAAAGGAGAGGGTGCAGAATTAATGTTGCAGTCACAGCTAGGGTGTAGAGAAAGATCAATTTAATGCGAGGTAGGTCCATTCAAAAGTCTGACAGCAGCAGGGAAGAAGCTGTTCTTGAGTCAGTTAGTGCGTGACCTCAGACTTTTGTATCTTTTTCCCGACAGGAGAAGGTGGAAGAAAGAATGTCCGGGGTGCGTGGGGTCCTTAATTATGCTGGCTGCTTTGCCGAGGTAGTGGGAAGTGTAGACAGAGTCAGTGGATGGGAGGCTGGTTTGTGTGATGGATTGGCCTTCATTCATAATCTTTTGTAGTTCCTTGCAGTCTTGGGTCGAGCAGAAGCCATACCAAGCTGTGATCCAAGCAGAAAGAATGCTTTCTATGATGCATCTGTAAAAGTTGTTGAGTGTCATAACTGACATGCAGAATTTCCTTTGTCTTCTGAGAAAGTAGAGGCATTGGTGAGCTTTCTTAACTATAATTTTGGTGTGAGGGGCAATAGGACAGGCTGTTGGGGAGTGTGGGCAGGTGTGATGAGGAAAAGTTAGGGAAAGAGGGCTAAGGAAGGGGTATATGAGGATGAGTGAAGGGAAGGTGGAATGGGTGGGTGGAGGGATAGAGGGGGAAAGAAGTGACGGAGGGTGGATGGGGTCGGGCAGGAGGAGATGAGGGGTAATGGAAGTGAGAGGGGTAGAAGTGAGAAGATGATAGGATGCGGGTGTGAGGCATATGAGGAAAGAGTGAAGGGGATTGGAGGAAATGAAGTTTAGACTGGGGAATGAAAGAATTCCAAGAGACAGTGGTGCAGTAAGAGTGGGAGGGTGAGGGTGTAATGAGATGGGTGGAATTAGGATGGGATCTGAGGAGGCAGTGAAGGAGGGTGGGATTGAGTGAGGTGGTCTGGGAGAGTGAAGGGTGAATCTGAAGCTATAAGGTGGAGATCTGGGGTTTATAGTTAGGCAAAATATGGAGGTGGTTTCTGACTGGGAGATGTCTGAATGTAACAGCACAGTGTTTGGTTGGCATTGATGTAAGGGAGTGTGGTTGTGATGGTTTGTTTGAAAACAAATATGTTTGGGATTTTGGTAGTTGGCACTTGTTGCTGGCTAAATTTGAGTGACTGAGTAAGAGAGTGGAAGTATTTAGCACAGTAAGGAGCAACCTGCTGCATTAGTAAGAAATGTGTGGACTATAAATCCTCTTTCCACATAGATTGTCATTGAATTTCATCCTTGCAGAATAGTTATTGAAGCTATTTTGTGTGGACGTACTGTTTTCCTTTTGCTGTTGTGATTTAATCTTGGGTGGAATTTTAAAAAAAAGTGATTTGACTTGATGTGCTGGGCGTATTTAATTGTTTTGGAATTTGCATGCTAGACAAAGATGCGCTTCAGCATTAACAAGTCGGAGAGTTACCTATCACTTGGCAGAGTGTTTGCCCTGCTCAGTTGTTGGTTTTGATGGCGAAATTCCAGTATTGAGTCGTGTTGTCAAGGGATGCCTGCTGAGTCCCAGTCCACACAACTGGCTGAAGATCACCGTTCCATAGACAACCTGTTAACTGCCTAAGTCCATTCATTGCCTTGAATGGGAGGGAGGAGGGGAGAATGTACAACTGGGGGCAATGTAGGCTGCAAGGCAGTGTATTAGTAAATTGGTGTAGTGTTAGATCACTTTGACTCTGCAAGCACATTCTAAGTTTAGCAGGTAATTTCTATAGTTTGTACTCAGTTTTTTTGTCCCGTGAAGTTTCATGTAGCGTTCTACTGTCTGCACGGCATGAGATTAATTGATGCATTGTGTGGATCTTTTAATAGTATTTATTATTGTCTCATGTATTGGTATACAATATTTTTCCTTGTGCGCTGTACAAAGTATAGAGTACATAAGGGAGAAGGAAAGAACAGGGTGCATAATGTAGTGTTACAGCCATAGCTGAGTTTTTGTCTTTTCAGTTTAGTTATTACTGTCACAAATAGGCTTATGTTAACACTGCAATGAAGTTACTGTGAAAATCCCCTAGTCACCATGCTCTGGTACAGGTTCAGTACACTGAAGAGAATTCAGCATGGCCAGTGCACCTAACCAGCACGTCTTTGGAGTATGGGAGGAAACCAAAGTACCCAGAGGAAACCCACATGGAGAACGTGCAGACTCTGCACAGACAGTGACTCAAGCCGGGAAGAGAACCCGGGTCTCTGGCTCTGTGAGGCAGCTGTGTTGCCTAGAAACAAAGAATAATGGTTGACGGGTGTTTTTGTAAATGGAAAGTGGTTTCTAGTGGTGTTCTGCAGGACTTGGTGTTAGGGCCCTTGCTGTTTGTTGTATACATTTTAATTTGATCGTAACAGTTGAAGGCATGATCAGGAAATTTGCAGTTGGCACAACCATTGGCCATGTGACTGAGGATAGCAGCATTATATCAATGGCTTTGTTGAGTGGGTGGGAAGGTGGCAAACGGAATTCAGTCAAGTGTAAAGAATCTGTTTGGGGAATACTCAATAAATGGGATGGTTTTATGGGATTGAGGAATTGAGATGCCTTAGTGCATGTCCACGGATCGCTGGAAATGGCAGGACAAGTATAAAGGTAGAGAAGAAAGCGTACGGAATACTTTAGTGGGTGAAGAGTTGAATATGAGTCGGGATGTAATGCTGGAACTGTGTAAGATGCTGGTTAAGCTAAAGCTGAGATTTTGTCTACAGCTCTGGTCACTGCGTTACAGAGTCGCACTAAACATAGTCCGTAGGAGATCGATAAGAATGTTGGCACGCTTGAAAATTGCAACTAGGAGGAGAGTTGGGATTTTTTTCCTCAGAGCAGAGATGGCTGAGGGGTGGATCGCAGGACATTGAGCTCTGACTCTTTTCTCTAAATGTGCTTGTATGTGGAGGTTGATCACTTGTGTTTAAGAACATAAGAAATAGGAGCAGGAGTAGGCCATCTGGCCCTTCGAGCCTGCCCCGCCATACAATAAGATCATGGCTGATCTGTCGTGGCTCAGTTCCACATTCCGGCCCTCTCCCCATAACCCTTAATCCCCTCTCTTATCAAAAACCCATCAACCCGCTTCTTGAAAATATTTAGCGAGGTAGCCTCCATCACTTCAACGGGCAGAGAATTCCAGAGATTCACCACCCTTTGAGTGAAGAAGTTCCTGCTCAACGCCGTTCTAAAACGCCCTACCCTTTATCTTGAGGCTGTGCCCCCTAGTCCTACTGTCTTTTTTGAGCGGGAACAGTCTCTCCACCTCTATCCTATCCATCCCATTCATCATCTTATATGTCTCAATGAGATCTCCCCTCATTCTTCTAAACTCCAACGAGTACAAGCCTAGTTCATTCAGCCTCTCCTCATAGCTCAACCCCCTCAACTCCGGTATCAGCCTAGTAAACCTCCTTTGCACTCCCTCCAAGGCCAAAATATCTTTGTGCAGGTGCGGCGCCCAAAACTGCACACAGTACTCCAGCTGCGGCCTCACCAATGCCCTACACAGCTGCAGCAAGACCTCCCTACTCTTATATTCAATCCCCTTCGATATGAAGGCCAGTATCCCATTCGCCTTCCTGACCACCTGCTGCACCTGCAAGCTGGGTTTTTGCGACTCATGCACAAGGAGCCCGAGGTCCCTCTGCACCGTCGCCTGCTGCAGTTTTTCGCCACGTAAGTAATAGTCCTTCCTACCATTCTTCCTTCCAAAGTGGACCACCTCACACTTGCCAACATTAAATTCCATTTGCCATTTCCTGGCCCATTCGCCCAGCCTATTTAGATCCTTCTGCAGACTCTCCACACCCTCCGCACAATTTGCCGTTCCCCCAATCTTGGTGTCATCCGCAAATTTCGACACCCTACACTCGGTTACCTCCTCCAGATCATCTATATAAATGGTAAAAAGCTGAGGCCCCAGCACCAACCCCTGGGGCACTCCACTAGTCACCGTCCGCCAATCCGAATAGCACCCGTTGACCCCCACTCTCTGCCTCCTATTTGACAACCAATCCTCTATCCACGCTAACACCCTACCCCCCAACTCCAAGTCCCCTGACCTTCTGCAATAACCTCTTATGAGGTACTTTGTCAAACGCCTTCTGAAAATCCAGAAAGACCACATCCACCAGCTCTCCTCTATCCACCGCCCTAGACACATCCTCATAGAACTCCAGTAAATTTGTCAGACACGACTTCCCTTTAATGAAACCGTGCTGCGTCTGCTCTATCAAGCAATTCCCTTCAAGATGCCTCGCAATTTCCTCTTTAATGATGGATTCTAACATTTTACCTACCACAGACGTTAAACTAACCGGCCTATAATTCCCCGCCTTTTGCCTGGCACCCTTCTTAAACAACGGCCTAACATTAGCCGTTTTCCAATCTTCCGGCACTTCCCCGGAATCCAGCGACATCTGGAAAATAACCACCAATGCATCCACTATAACCTCCGCCATTTCTTTCAGAACCCTCGGATGCATTCCATCTGGTCCTGGGGACTTGTCCACAATCAGCCCCTCCAGTCTGTCGAGCACCGCCTCTCTAGTAACAGTAATGTCATCAAGACCCTCCAGTCCTACCACCTTTCCATCGCTAACACCCGGCAAATTATTCACGTCCTCCTCCGTGAAGACGGAAACAAAAAAGTTATTCAATACCTGAGCCCATCCCTACCACTAGGTCCCCTTTCTCATCCTCTAAAGGACCAACGTTCACCCTAGCCAGCCTCTTCCTTTTTATATATTTATAAAAACTCTTGCTATCCTTTTTGATATTAAGCGCTAGCCCAGCTTCATAGTTTCTCCTACCCTCCTTTATCAACTTCTTTGTCAATCTTTGTTGACATTTAAACCTCTCCCAATCCTCTTCTCACCCACTCCTCTTCGCTACTCTCAATGCCTCCGCTTTTAATTTAACACTTTCTTTCACCTCCTTCGTTATCCGCGGCTTATTACCTCTCCTCCTACAGTCCTTTTTGACCATCGGAATACTGCTTTGATCTTGTGAAATGCTTGTGATATTTTCCTATATTAATGGTGCTTTATAAATGCATATTCTAGATTCGATAGTGAGTAAGTCATTTAATTGTGATTGTTTAATGTTGTATTCTATGAGGAGAGACTTAAGTCGGTTAGGATGTATTCACTGGGGTTTAGGTGAGTGAGAGAGGATCTCATTAGAAACTTATAAAATTCTAGCAGAATTAAGCAGGATAGATTCAGAATGTTCCCAATGGCGGGGGAGTCCAGGGCTAGGGAGTCATGGTTTGAGGATAAGGGATAAACTCGCTGTTAGGACTGGGGTGAGGAGAAATTTTTTCACCCAGAGGCTGGTGAATGTGTAGAATTCACTGCCACAAAGTAGCTGAGGCCAAAATGCTGTGTGATTTCAAGAAGAAATTAGATATAGCCCTTGGGGCTAAAGGGATCAAGGGATATGGGGTGAATGTTTAATGTTTATTTATTAGTGTCACAAGTAGGTGTACATTAACACCAGTGAAGTTGGTATGAAAATCCTCTAGTCGCCACACCTGTTTGGGTACACTAAGGCCAATTCACCTTTAGTATGGCCAATTCACCTAATCGGGTCTTTCAGACTGTGCTGTATGAACTGCTGTCCATTATACTTCACCTCATTGACACATTTGTGAATTAATAAAGCTCAAGTTATATTCTGTAGATAGATGATAAAGTCTTAATTTGTACATATTAATAAGATAATTCATGACTTTTAGCTTATGTTATTAAGGGAGTCTTAAAGTTTGTACTGCTAAGTGCCAATACTGTGGTGTAGCTTTCAGAAAGGATATGTGGGTGTGAAGTTACAGCTCGGATGGATTTGCACGTTTGGGCTCCACCGAGTCTTGCTTAGCATTGAAGAGTGATCAGGATATTGAATTTAATGATCATTCATGATCAAAATGATGATTCGAGCACAGACTCGAAGGGCCAAATGGCCGCCTCCTGCTTCTAGTTTAAAAGTAATACAGATTGGTTATTTTAACTAATCCTGAGCTGATATTTAATGGATTCACCCAGCATATTAACGTGGCAAACCCTTTGACAGCTTCCTGGGGCACCTGACCCTGTTTGATAACAGCTCAGTTTAAAATTATTACTTTTTGTGTTAATAGCTCCATTTTCTTCATGCTGGAGTAAATATTTTCACGTGTACACAAGCAAGAAAATTATGATATAGTTAGGCTAAAGCTGGGGTATTGCTAATTTTGGGTGCTGCACTTTAAGACAGATGTCAAGGCCTTAAACACGGCTTGGAGAAGATTTTACTGAATGACACTAGTGTTGAGAAACATCGGTTATATGGAGAGACCAGAGGAACTGGGATTGTTCTTAAAACAGATGGTTAACGGGAGGTTTGACGGATGTGTTCAAAATCATGAACGGCTTTGATGTATTATAGAATCCCTACAGTGCAAAAGAGACCATTTGGCCCATTGCGTCTGCAGTAATCTCTTACACTATCTTACCCAGACTCCTTTCCCCATCCTATTCCCATTACCCATGCATTTCCCATGGCTAATCCATCTAATCTATACATCTTGAGGCACTAAGGAACAATTTACAAAGGCCAGTCCACTTAACCCGCCCATCTTTGGATTGTGGGAGGAAACCAGAGCACCCAGAGGAAACCCACGCTGACATGGTGGGTGCCACAGTGCTTAGCACCGCTGCCTCTCAGCACCAGGGACATGGGTTCGATTCCCAGCTTGGCTCAGTGTCTATACAAAGTTTGCATGTTCTCCTCATGTATGCGTGGATTTCCTCCACAGGTTAGGTGCATTGGCTATGCTAAATTCTCCCTCAGTGTATCTGAACAGGTGCCAGTGTAGCGAATAGGGGATTTTCACAGTCAAATGTAAATCTACTTGTGACTAATAAATAAACAAACTTTGAAATGTGGGGAGAACATTCAAACTCCACGCACACAGGTCATACGAGGCCAGAATTGTACCCAGATCCCTGCAGCTGTGAGGCACCAGTGCTAACCACTGTGCCACCGTGCCTTCCAGAAAGCTGGGATTGTTCTCAAAGCAGAACAGGTTAGTGGGAGGTTTGACAGACATGTTCAAAATCTTGAATGACTTTGATGGAGTAAATGAACAGAAACTGACAAGAAGTCCCTGTAACCAGATGGCATATGATTAAGGCCATTGGCAAATCAATCGGTCAGCATTATTTAATTTTAAGCAGAGAGACGCAACACGGTTTCATTAAAGGGAAGTCGTGTCTGACAAATTTACTGGAGTTCTATGAGGATGTGTCTAGGGCAGTGGATGGAGGAGAGCCGGTGGATGTGGTCTTTCTGGATTTTCAGAAGGCGTTTGACAAGGTACCTCACAAGAGGTTATTGCAGAAGGTCAGGGGACATGGAGTTGGGGGTAGGGTGTTAGCGTGGATAGAGGATTGGTTGTCAAATAGGAGGCAGAGAGTGGGGGTCAATGGATGCTATTCGGATTGGCGGTTGGTGACTAGTGGGGTGCCCCAGGGGTCGGTGCTGGGGCCTCAGCTATTTACCATTTATATAGATGATCTGGAGGAGGGAACCGAGTGCAGGGTGTCGAAATTTGCTGATGACACCAAGATTGGGGGAAAGGCAAATTGTGCGGAGGGTGTGGAGAGTCTGCAGAAGGATCTAGATAGGCTGGGCGAATGGGCCAGGAAATGGCAAATGGAATTTAATGTTGGCAAGTGTGAGGTGGTCCACTTTGGTAGGAGGAATGGTAGGAAGGACTATTACTTACGGGGCGAAAAACTGCAGCAGGCGACGGTGCAGAGGGACCTCGGGGTCCTTGTGCATGAGTCGCAAAAACCCAGCTTGCAGGTGCAGCAGGTGGTCAGGAAGGCGAATGGGATGCTGGCCTTCATAGCGAAGGGGATTGAATATAAAAGTAGGGAGGTCTTGCTGCAGCTGTATAGGGCATTGGTGAGGCCGCAGCTGGAGTACTGTGTGCAGTTTTGGGCGCCGCACCTGCGCAAGGATGTTTTGGCCCTGGAGGGAGTGCAGAGGAGGTTTACTCGGCTGATACCGGAGTTGAGGGGATTGAGCTATGAGGAGAGGCTGAATAAACTAGGCTTGTACTCGTTAGAGTTTAGAAGAATGAGGGGAGATCTCATTGAGACGTATAAGATGATGAATGGGATGGATAGGATAGAGGTGGAGAGACTGTTCCCGCTCAAAAAAGACAGTAGGACTAGGGGGCACAGCCTCAAGATAAAGGGGGGGCGGTTTAGAACAGAGTTGAGGAGGAACTTCTTCACTCAAAGGGTGGTGAATCTCTGGAATTCTCTGCCCGTTGAAGTGGTGGAGGCTGCCTCGCTAAATATTTTTAAGAAACGGGTTGATGGGTTTTTGATAAGAGAAGGGATTAAGGGTTATGGGGAGAAGGCGGGAAGGTGGAGCTGAGTCACGACAGATCAGCCATGATCTTATTGAATGGCGGGGCAGGCTCGAAGGGCCAGATGGCCTACTCCTGCTCCTATTTCTTATGTTCTTATGTTCTTATGAGTTATTTTGATCTGAAATGCATCTGAAATGCACTGCCAGTAGTAATGGAAATAGATGAGTAGTTAAAGTTTATTTTTTAGTGTCGCTAGTAGGCTTATATTAACAATGCAATGAAGTTACTGTGAAAATCCCCTACTCACCACACTCTGGCGCCTGTTTGTGTACATTGATGGAGAATTTAGCATGGCCAATGCACCTAACCACGTCTTTCGGACAGAGAGGAAACCGGAGCACCTGGAGGAAACCCACACGGACATGGGACTGGCATATAAACCCCACGCAGACAGTGATCCAAGCTGGGAATCGAACCTGAGTCTCTGGTGCTATAGGGCAGTAGTGCTAGCCACTGTGCCGCCCCAGCAGGAACTTTCAAAAGGGAATTGGAAAGACACTTGCAAGCTTGTGTGGAAAGAATGGGAAGGAGGCTCGGTGTAGAGATGATCTGAGAGCAGCTGGTCCTAAAGTGGTTATTGGATAACGTGAACAGAGTGACTTGTGTAAAGTGGTCCTAGGCAGAAGTGCCCAATGCAGTGTCACTAGAACAGGAGCCATAATTCCAATAGGACAGTCAGTTCATTAGAAATGTCCAGTGGTTATTTAGCATGGAAGGACTGATGAAATTGGTATAGATATCAGACATTTTCAGACGCAGCATCTCAGAAGCCCAGTGACTCAAGTTAAATTTATAAACCAATTCTGATAGCTGCATTTTATTAACTGCAGCATTAAAAATCCAAGGAATTATTTTGCTTTGCGGTTCTTGAGGAACAGTTGACATTCCAAACTTGTGCCAGAATAAACAGATGTTGTTTTACAAGCAGTCACTGTGGGAGGCGTAATGTTCATGTGGTTAGCACAGAAAATCATGACTCACTGGGTGTCATTCATTTCCATAACAAGAACAAGGTTTGTGTCGATTCAGGGAGCATACTGCCTGATGAAAAAATGCGGAATGTATTGTTTGGTGGGTGAGAGATAGATTTTTGATTTGATTTACTATTGTCATGTGTATTAACATAGTGAAAAGTATTGTTTCTTGTGCACTATACAGACAAAGCATACCGTTCATAGAAAGGAGAGGAGAGGGTGCAGATTGTAGTGTTACAGACATAGCTAAGGTGTAGAGAATGATCAACTTAATGCAAGATGGGTCCATTCAAAAGTCTGGTAGCAGGGAAGAAGCTGTTCTTGTGTCGGTTGGTACATGGCCTCAGGCTTATTTCTAACCATTGTATTGGTACCTGGCACAATGTAGAATTAATGCAACCCTCCCATTGAAGAGGTTATTTTACAGGTATAATGGTCGTAAATAGAATGAGGTGCCATCTCCATGCTGGGGTTTGTGATGAGTTTTTAAAAGGAGCTCTGAGGTCACAATACTGATGGAACTATCTGATGGCTTCAGCTGTAGCTGAATGTGGATGATTCTATCTTTGTTCAAACAGGGCTGAGTTCTTGTGTCCTTTTTTCCCTTTATTTAAGCTTTGAGCTTGGTCCTCTGGGCGGCACGGTAGCACAGTGGTTAGCACTGCTGCTTCACAGCTCCAGGGTCCTGGGTTCGATTCCCGGCTCAGGTCACTGCCTGTGTGGAGTTTGCACATTCTCTTCGTGTCTGCGTGGGTTTTCTCCGGGTGCTCCGGTTTCCTCCCACAGTCCAAAGATGTGCGGGTTAGGTTCATTGGCTATGCTAAAATTGCCCCTTAGTATCCTGGGATGTGTAGGTTAGAGGGATTAGCAGGGACATGGGGATAGGGTCTGGGTGGGATTGTGTTCGGTGCAGACTCGATGGGCTGAAAGGCCTGTTTCTGCACTGTAGGGTTCTATGGCTCTAACACTGGAACCTGACCTGAAACCCTTAGGGGAAGAAATTGAGCTTAGGTCGGTCGGGTGGGAACGGAACTGGAACAAGGTTACTGGAATCGACTAATGTAGTAAGTAGTTCAGACTAGTGCAAAAAGCAAGCCGAAAGGCTAATAAAGTGTTATCTCAAGGTAGGGCCGGAGTACAAAGGGAAGTTGTGCTTGAGTTGTACGGGGATAATCGGGCCCCATCTGGAATGCTGCCTTCGCTCAGTTTTACATTACAATAGTGACTACACTTCAAAAGCACTTCATTGATTGTAAGGTGCTATGGGATGTCCTAAGGTTGTGAAAAGTGCTATAGACATTCTCGCTCTTGATCTTAGAGGATGCAGTCCAGATTTGTCAGAATGATACTGGAGTATAGAGGATTAAATCGATGTAGGTCACGTACTTGGTTTGAATATTGAAGGATGATCTGATCAAGGCATTTGAAATAGAATCACTTCAGTGCAGGAAGTGGTCATTCGGCACGTAAGAATTTACTAGTGGCAGCAAAATAATCATAGAACATAGAACCCTACAGTGCAGAAACAGGTCCTTCGGCCCAACCTGACAATGCAGGAGGAAGCCATTCGGTTCATCGAGTCTAAACTGACAATAATCTCATCCAGGCCCTGTACCTGCAACCTCACATATTTATCCCACTAATCTCTCTAACATATGCACCCTGGATACCGAGGGGCAATTTAGCATCACCAATCAACCTAACCTGCACATCTTTAGACTGTGGAAGGAAATCGGAGCACCTGGAAGAAACCCACACAGACACGAGGAGAACGTGCAATCTCCACACAGACAGTGACTCAAGCTAGGAATTGAACCCGGGTCCCTAGAACTGCGAGGTAGCAGTGCTAACCACTGTGCCATGCCGCCCCAGCAAAACTCTGGTCAATTTCAATTTCCATATTTATTCCTACCTCAGAGACAAATATCTACATTTCACCGGATCGATGATGAAAACAAGAATGTTCCTTGGAGCTACTGCTTGTCAAATTCTGTTCCAGCTGTGTGCACCAGCAAGCAATCTCTTTAACCCCACGTATTTGCACTGCTAACCTCCCTGACACTAAGGGACAATGTAGCATGGCCAGTGCACCTAACCAACATGTCTTTCAGATTGGGAGGAAACTGAAGCATCCGGAGGAAACCCACGCAGACATGGGGAGAACATGAAAACTGCACACAAATAGTCACCCGAGGCTGGAATTTAAAGGATGTTTAAATCCTTTAAACAAAGGATTTAAACATCCTTTAAATGTCTAAAGGATACATTACGAGGAGCTTCCCCCTGTTTGGAGAATTTAGAATAGGTACAAGATCTTAAAGGCTAAAACTAGGTGATTTGGAAGAAATATTAGATCGCACTATGTTTGAACAACCTGGAAGTTTGCTGCTGAAGGGATGGGGGATTTTACATAAGAACATAAGAAATAGGAGCAGGAGTAGGCCATCTAGCCCTTTGAGCCTGCCCCGCCATCCAATAAGATCATGGCTGAACTGTCATGGCTCAGTTCCACTTTCCCGCCCTCTCCCCATAACCCTTAATCCCCTCTCTTATCAAAAACCAATCAACCCGCTTCTTAAAAATATTTAGCGAGGCAGCCTCCACCACTTCAACGGGTAGAGAATTCCAGAGATTCACCACCCTTTGAGTGAAGAAGTTCCTCCTCAACTCCGTTCTAAAACGCCCCCCTTTATCTTGAGGCTGTGCCCCCTAGTCCTGTCTTTTTTGAGCGGGAAGAGTCTCTCCACCTCTATCCTATCCATCCCATTCATCATCTTATACGTTTCAATGAGATCTCCCCTCATTCTTCTAAACTCTAACGAGTACAAGCCTAGTTTATTCAGCCTCTCCTCATAGCTCAATCCCCTCAACTCCGGTAACAGCCTAGTAAACCTCCTCTGCACTCCCTCCAGGGCCAAAATATCCTTGCGCAGGTGCGGCGCCCAAAACTGCACACACTACTCCAGCTGCGGCCTCACCAATGCCCTGTACAGCTGCAGCAAGACCTCCCTACTTTTATATTCAATCCCCCTCGCTATGAAGGCCAGCATCCCATTCGCGTTCCTGACCACCTGCTGCACCTGCAAGCTGGGTTTTTGCAACTCATGCACAAGGACCCCGAGGTCCCTCTGCACCGTCGCCTGCTGCAGTTTTTCGCCACGCAAGTAATAGTCCTTCCTACCATTCTTCCTACCAAAGTGGATCACCTCACACTTGCCAACATTAAATTCCATTTGCCATTTCCTGGCCCATTCGCCTAGCCTATCTAGATCCTTCTGCAGACTCCACACCCTCCGCACAATTTGCCTTTCCCCCAATCTTGGTGTCATCAGCAAATTTCGACACCCTGCACTCGGTTCCCTCCTCCAGATCATCTATATAAATGGTAAATAGCTGAGGCCCCAGCACCGACCCCTGGGGCACCCCACTAGTCACCAACCGCCAATCCGAATAGCACCCATTGACCCCCACTCTCTGCCTCCTATTTGACAACCAATCCTCTATCCACGCTAACACCCTACCCCCAACTCCATGTCCCCTGACCTTCTGCAATAACCTCTTGTGAGGTACCTTGTCAAACGCCTTCTGAAAATCCAGAAAGACCACATCCACCAGCTCTCCTCTATCCACCGCCCTAGACACATCCTCATAGAACTCCAGTAAATTTGTCAGACACGACTTCCCTTTAATGAAACCGTGTTGCGTCCGCCCTATCAAGCAATTCCCTTCAAGATGCCTCGCAATTTCCTCCTTAATGACGGATTCTAACATTTTACCTACCACAGACGTTAAACTAACCGGCCTATAATTCCCCGCCTTTTGCCTGGCACCCTTCTTAAACAACGGCATAACATTAGCCGTTTTCCAATCTTCCGGCACTTCCCTGGAATCCAGCGACGTCTGGAAAATAACCACCAAGGCATCCATTATAACCTCCGCCATTTCTTTCAGAACCCTCGGATGCATTCCATCCGGTCCTGGGGACTTGTCCACAATCAGCCCCTCCAGTCTGTTGAGCACCACCTCTCTAGTAACAGTAATGTCATTAAGACCCTCCATTCCTACCACCTTTCCATCGCTAACACCCGGCAAATTATTCACATCCTCCTCCGTGAAGACAGAAACAAAAAAGTTATTCAAGACCTTTTCCTGATCTCTGGCAGGGTGAGGCAGCAGTACAAGCCACCATGCTGCCTGCATGAAGTTTAGAAGCTGAGGTGGATGTGGCAGAACATGGGCGGTGTCTTGAAGTTCTTGAGCAAAGAGGATGGATCCATTGGGGTTGAAGACATATGAATTGGGTGTACTTTGATAAGGGGTGGGGTGTTGCTTGAAAACCATATGAAATAGGAACCTTGGGTGTGGTTGGCAGGGTGTCTACCACACTGGAGCAATATCGTATATGAATTTCAGTGCCAATGACAGGTCTGTGGGTCTTTTAGACTGCTGACTGAACCATGCAGTATGTTTCTTCAGTAGTGAATGGTGGAGTTTAGATTGTGCTTGTAAAGTGACTGTGGTTACATGTGATTCTGTGTTGGGCAGCACTTGCTGATAAATCCTAATGGCTACATGAACAACCAAGTTAAAATAATCAGTCAAGCTTGTAATGTGGTTCATTTATGCTTGTTAGAAACAAATGTATGGGTCTGTTTAGAACATAGAAAAGCTACAGCACAAACAGGCCCTTCGGCCCATAAGTTATGCTGATATCTCTACCTACTAGGCTTACCTATAACCTTCGATTGTATTAAGTCCCATGTATTCATCCAGAAGTCTCTTAAAAGACCCTATTGAATTTGCCGCCTTCACCACTGACTGCAGCCGATTCCCATTACCTTCGGAGTGAAAAGCCTGCCCCAGATATCTCCTCTGTACCTACTCCCCAGCACCTTAAACCTGTGTCCTCTCTTAGCAACCATTCCAGCCCTGGAAAAAAGCCTTTGTTTTTGCAAACAGCGCAAATGCATGGCATAGTGGAACAGGTTAGCACTGCTGCCTCACAGCACCAGGGACCTGGGTCCAATTCTGGCCTTGGGTGACCGTCTGTGTGGAGTTTGCACATTCTCCCCATGTCTGCATGGGTTTCCTCCAGGTGCTCCATTTTCTGCCCATAGCCCAAAAGATATGCTGGTTAGGCACATTAGCCATGTTAAATTCTGTCTCAGTGTACCTTAACAGGTGCTGGAGTGTGGTGACTAGGAGGTTTTCACAATAACCTGTGGATTTCCACAGTAGTCATGATGTGGGTATGCCGGCGTTGGACTGGCGTAAACACAGTAAAAAGTCTGACAACACCAGGTTTTAGTCCAACCTATTTATTTGATAATATACTCACAAACTTTCGGGGTTAGTCCCTTCGCCTCCATTCACCTGACGAAGGGACTAACCCCGAAAGCTTGTGAGTATATTATCAAATAAATAGGTTGGACTAAAACCTGGTGTTGTCAGACTTTTTACTGGATTTCCACAGTAGCAGTGTGAATGTAAGCCAACATGTGACACTAATAAATAAACTTCTAAACGTCATGTTAGAGCGTCTGTCTCTTATGCAAAGTCTCCACTCTGGAGAGATTCCGGCTTTCTCTTGATTGATAATTTGCGCCTTTTTGTCGGGGGGATTATCAGGATGAATACATAGGATTACTGGGTTAGGGCCTTCATGAGATTGAGCCTGTATCGACGACAGAGGGCTGAATGGCCTCCTGTACTGTAGAGATTCTTATTCTATTCTATGTTCAAACCTCACAACACCAGGTTAAAACCTCATCAACACCTGATGAAGGAGCAGTGCTGTGAAAGCTTGTGCTACCAAATAAATCATTTGGACTTTAACCTGGTGTTGTGAGACTTTTAACTGTGCCTACCCCAGTCCAAATCGTGTGCCTTTGGTGAATTACCCAGGAGTTTAGGGAAGCGGTTGCCCCCTCCTTTGCTTTCTTCATGGCACGCCTCGGAAATCTCAGCAGGTCTGATGGCACCTGTGGAGGGAGAGTCCAGCATTCACAGTATTTTGCCCTTACCTTGGCCAATCAGTGTTGACTTGCCAACCAATCTGCACCTTTTTCTCTCTGTGAATTGTTGTGAACATTTGAAATTTGGCATTCTTGAATTTGTCCTGATGCATGCAAGACTTTGGCAGCAAACCTTTCAGCCTCTTGGCCTTTTTGACTAAGATCGAGTGTAAGATCAAGCCCAAGATCAGGTGTAATGTCTGTTCTTGGCTTGGATCTGGTATATATCGTCTATGGGGACCATGAATTGAATTCAGTTTGAGTTTGAATTGACTTTTGAAGGAAGCAGGAGGCAGATTAAGGGTTTGCCATATTCACTCTGTGCATTGGCCTTGTAACTCTGAGAAAAGAATTTTTTTTAAAAGAAAGCAAATCTCTTTGTAGAAATATTCAAGTTCTATAGCATTAACCAGCCATTTTAATATTAAATTTTGTTTCAGAACAAGTTTTGAGCAGCTTGCTTGTTCATTGTAGACATTTGCATATGAACAAATTGCAATCAGTCTCAAGCTGTAATGAATAAATTTGCATTTTGGATAGATGCATTTGGAAATATTGTTGGAAATTTTGCATATGATTAAAACCTTGTCTGGGATGTAATGAAAATCTCTAATTGGTTTCAAAGCTGTAGGCAGTTTTTTATGTGGAACTCTGCAACTTGTGTGTCATGCAACCTGATTCTTCCTTCCAGTTTTAACATATTATTCCCTGTCAGGTGCCCTCCAATACCTAACCCAAGTTGCCTTCCTTCCCTGACAATTCTGACTGGTGAGTGCTTGAATGCGGGTGTTATCATTGTCATATCTGATTCTCCCCTCATTCTACATGTGAGTGCACACGCTTCAGGGCAAGAACTGTTTGAGTAGTAAAGTTAAAGTTTATTTCTTAGTCACAAGTAGATGTACATTAACACAGCAATGAAGTTACACACTCCAGTGCTTGTTCGGGTACACAGAGGGAGAATTTAAAAGTTTAGTCACAAGTAAGTCTTACATTAACACTGCGGTGAAGTTACTGTGAAAATCCCCAAGACTTTAACATTAATTAAGTTGTTGTGAAAGTCCCCTAGTCTGTCTTTGATACTGCAATGAAGTTGCTGCGAAATTCCCCCAGTCACCACACTCTGGCACCTGTTTGGGCCAATGCACCTAACCAGCACGTCTTTCAGACTAGGAGGAAACCCACGCGGTCGCGGAGAAAATGTGCAAACTCTGACAGTGACCTGAGCCGGGAATCGAACCCAAGTACCTGGTGCTGTGAGGCAGCAGTGCTAACCACACTTCTGCCCTTGATGTGGTATGAGTGTGCTTTGGGTTTGTTCCTCCGTGTAAAGGGGCATTGAGCCCAATTCTTACACTCTGCATTGACTCAAATCAGGAGAGTCTATATAAATGGCAAATTCAAGCAAGGACGTCCTCGCAAACTTAGTGCATGCTGCTTTTGCCAGCCAACCTATTAGACTTGCCGCGATCTTTTTATTGATTCACAAAATATGGGTGTCACTGTGATAACTTACCCTTCAGAAGGTGGCAGTAAACACTTCCTTCAGTTACTGAGCTATTTCAGTGGGCAGTTTAGGATCAACTCCATTGCTGTGATTCTGGAACTATGAGATACAGGAGCAGAATTAGGCCATTCAGCCCATCAAGGCTGCTCTGCCATTCAATCATGACTGGTATTTTTCTCGTCCCCATTCTCTTGTCTTTTTCCCCATAACCCCTGATCCACTAATTTGATCAAGACCCTATTTAACATAAGAACATAAGAAATAGGAGTAGGCCATCTAGCCCTTCAAGCCTGCGCCGCCATTCAATAAGATCATGGCTGATCTGAAGTGGATCAGTTCCACTTTCCCGCTTTCTCCCCATAACCCTTAATTCCCCTGTCTATCAGAAACCTATCTACCCGTGACTTAAATCTATTCAGCGAGGTAGCCTCCACCACATTGGGCAGAGATTTACCACCCTTTGAGTGAAGAAGTTCCTCCTCAACTCTGATCTAAACTACCCCCCCCCCCCCCCCCACATCTCGAGGCTGTGCCCTCTAGTCCTGCTATCCTTTCTAAATGGGAAGAATCTCTCTACCTCTACCTTATCAATCCACTTCATTATCTTATACGCCTCTATAATATCATCCCTCAGCCTTCTAAACTCCGAGTACAGACCCAGTCTATTTAGTCTCTCTCCATAGGCTAACCCCTCATCTCTGGTATCTTTTCTGCACTCCCTCCAAGACCAATATATCCTTCTGCAAGTGTGGCGAGCACAACTGCACACAGTACTCCAGCTGCGGCCTCACCAGTGCCCTGTACAGTTGCAGCAAGACCTCCCTGCTTTTATATTCTATCCCCCTCGCTATAAAGGCCAACATTCCATTCGCCGCCTTGATCACCTGCTGCACCTGCAGACTGGGTTTTTGCGACTCATGCACAAGGACCCTCAGGTCTCTGCACCGTAGCATGCTGCAGCTTTTCACCTTTTAAATAATAATCCCATCTACTGTTACTTCTACCAAAGTGGATAACCTCACACTTGCTAACATTATACTCTATCAGCCAGGTCCTTGCCCACTCGCTCAGCCTATCCAGATCTCTCTGCAGACTTTCCACACCCTCTATGCAATTTACTTTTCCACTCATCTTCGTGTGATCAGCACATTTCCTCATCCTACACTGAGCCCCCTCCTCCAGATCATCTATATAAATGGTAAACAGTTGAGGCCCCAGCAGCACTCCCTGCAGCACTCCACTAGTCACCAACTGCCAACCAGAATAGCACCCATTGATACCAACTCTCTGCTTCCTATTAGACAGTTAATCCTCTATCCACGCTAACACCTTACCCCCAATTCCGTGCACCCTAACCTTTTGTAAGGCACCTTACCAAATCTAAAAACACCACATCCACCGGTTCCCCTCTGTCTGCCACCTTAAAGACGCTTGATGACCTGGCCTCCATGGCCTGTGACAATGAGTTCCACAGATTCACCACTCTCTGACTGAAGATATTCCTACTCATCTGTTTTAAAGGTCGTCCTTTTAGTCTGAAGTTGTAAAGTTTATTTATTAGTCATAAGTAAGGCTTACATTAACACTGCAATGATGTTACTGTTTAATTCCCCTAGTCGCCATAGTCTGGCCATAGTTCGGGTCAATGTGCCTAACCAGCACATCTTTCAGATTGTGGGAGGAAACCTACACAGACATGGGGAGAACACGCAAACTCCACACAGACAGTGACCCAAACCGGGAATCGAACCCGAGTCCCTTGCGCTGTGAAGCAGCAGTGCTAGCCACCGTACTGCCCTCTAGTTCTTCCTGCTAGTGAAAACATCCTCTCCATGTCAACGCTATCCAGGGCCCTCAGTATCCTCCCCCCATCCTTCTAAACTCCGAGTACCGACCCAGAGCCCTCAATCATTCCTTGTACAATAAGTTCTTCGTTCCAGGGATTATTCTTATGAACCTCCTCTGGACCCTTTCCAAGGCCAGCATATCCATCCTTCGATATGGAGTCCAAAACTACTCTCAATGGCCCAAATGGGGCCTGACCAGATTGCGGCCAGACTGTGAACAGATGACAGATTTTGTAGCCTAAAGTACACTAGTGAATCAAATAGGGCTTTAGGGTAATGAAAGCTTTGTGGTCAACACACGTTAATGTAGAACATAGAACACTACAGCACAAACAGACCCTTCGGCCCACGAGTTGCACCGATCACATCAACACCTGTCTATAACCCCCAATCCCATAAAACCCCATATACTCATCCAGACGTCTTTTAAAAGACCCCAGCGAGTTCGCCTCCACCACCACTGACGGCAGCCGATTCCACTCACTCTCCACCCTCTGAGTGAAAAACTTACCCCTAACATCACTTCTGTACTTTCCTCCCCGCACCTTAAATCTGTGTCCTCTCATAGCGACCATTTCAACCCGGGGAAATAACCTCTGAGAATCCACCCTATCCATTCCTCTCAACATTTTATAAACCTCTATAAGCTTTTTATTACAGGTTTATTTCATGAATTTCATTTAAATTTCCAAATAATTGTGTTGGAATTTGTGCTTGTACCTCTTGACCAACAGTGCAGGCCTTTGAATTGCTATGCAGTAACAGAACCACTATTAGATATTCAACTTCAGTCTTGAGAAGGTACCCGAACTTGGTTTTCTTTTGTTTCCAATCTTCTGTGTAGTGTTATTTGCTTTTATGCTGTGGTTTCTTCCCACAGTCTGAAAGACGTGCTAGTTAAGCCATGCTAAATTCTCCCTCAGTGCACCTGAACAGGTGCTGGAGTGTGGCGACTAGGGGATTGTCACAGTAACCTCATTGCCATGTTAGTATAAGCCTACTTGTGATGAATAAATAAACTTTAAACTCATTCCCCGTGTATCTTTTAGTGGGATCTGAATCTATTTAGTTCAACTTTTAAGGGGAATTAAAATGCCAAAATGCTGCAGATACTGGGAATAAAAAATCAAAATGGAAAACATTGGGAAAACTCAGCAGGTGGAGAAAGAAACAGAGTTACATCTTGAGCTGATAATGATTCTTCGGTTTTTCAGTCATGCACTCCCTTTGATGCTGCCAAATATGAGTATTTCATAGATTCACAGAATCCCTACAATGCAGGAGGAGGCCATTTGGTCCATCGAGTCTGCACCGACCACAATCCACTCCTGTAACCCCATTTATTTACACTCACTATTCCCAGCACTTTGTTTTTAAGATAGAAATGCCAGTTGATATGTTAAACTTGGAATGGTTGGAAAATAAGTGGAATGACTGAGGCAGATTGGTCAGTATTGGTTATTTTGGTTAGAATCTATGTTTTTAGAAATACTTTTCTTAAAAGCAGTGCCGTGAGACACTCACTCCGCAGCTTGTCCTTGTCTCAGCACGGTGGCACAGTGGTTAGCACTGCTGTCTCACGACACTAAGGACCCGGGTTCAATTCCTGGCTTAAGTCCGTGTGGAGTTTGCATGTTCTCCCAATGTCTGCGTGGTTTTCCTCTGGGTGCTCCAGTTTCCTCCCACACCCCAAAGATGTATGGGTTAGGTGCATTGGCTGTGCTAAATTCGTCCTCGGTGTACCCAAACAGGTGCCGGCGTGTGGCGACTGGGGGATTTTCATAGAACTTCAGTGCAGTGTTAATGTAAGCCTACTTCTGACTAATAAATAAACTTACATGTGTAGAAAATTGTACGTTTAAAGCCTTAATTCTTGTGGTATTAGTGTCACTGGTAGTCAGCATTCATTGCCAACACCCCGGAGTGGTGGTGATAGCATTCTGAAATCTTAGCAGTCTGTGTGGTGCAGGTGCTCCCTCTCTTCCAGGATTTTGCTTCCATGACCGTGAGGGAACCCTGGTGTATGTTCCAGTTGCGATAGTACGTGAATTAAATGTGGTGTTTATCATGCACCGCCACAGCTTGGCTGGTTGAGGTCTTGAGTTGGGAGGTGCCATCGGAGAGGCTTGATGAGTTGCTGCCCTACCATCTGGAGATGGTGCGCACTGCAACCTCTCTGTGCTGGTAAATGCTTAAGGTGATGTTAGCTCAATATTTGGAGGGACTGTTAATGACCAAAGGCAAAGCATTGCACATTACTTAAAATATCGATGAAGCAGGAAAGTGGAATGTTATAAATAATCAATTTATTGACTAGAGGTTCCAAGATTCTAGTCTTGGTTAGTGATTGACTTAGCTGACTCACTTGGCATGCTGAACGCATGGTAGCACAGTGGTTAGCACTGCAGCTTCACAATGCCAGCGACCCGGGTTCGATTCCAGGCTTGGGTCAGTGTCTCCGTGGAGTCTGCACATTCTCCCCGTGTCTGCGTTGCTTTCCTCCAGGTGCTCAAGAATTCCTCCTGCAGTCCGAAAGATGTGCTAGTTAGGGCGTATTGGCCATGCTAAATTCTCCCTTTGTGTACCCGAACAGATACAGGAGTGGCAATTAGGGGATTTTCACAGTAACTTCATTGTAGTGTTAATGTAAGCTTACTTGTGTCACTAATAAGTAAACCTTAAAGGCTTTATGAAGTGTCTGCTAGCTTTTTTGAAGCCAGTCATTGTGCAATTAGGAAAATATGCTATGCTAATTAACTTTTACTGAGTAAATTGAGTTTTAAATTTAGTGTTTGAGCTTCGGGTATGCCTATTTATTTGAAGTAAGTTGAATCTTGGAACCAAGTATCTTTCCCCCCTCCTATAAATCAATGTCCACCTTACAAGTTACTGCGTTGAAATGTTCATATCCTATATGATGCAGGGAATACAACAGGTTAATTAGAACAAAAAACACCCTGAACAAATGAAGCCATAAGTTTTGAACATATGTAAATAAATCAAATTAGCATAATTAATGTTTCCAGTTTTGTAGAGAAAAGTGGAAAATATAATTTAATCTAATTTGCTTGTGCAATTATGTATAATTAGCATATGATATTCATATTTTAGTCCTAATGGTATAATTAATATATATTCCCCAAGTTTCCTAAGGATAAAACTTTTAGCCTTCAAGAATGTTTATCTTCTAATTAACCTAATTTAAAAATGCAAATAGATAATTAGCATAATATATGCTCCCTAAAAGCTTTGTTGGAGCAATTATGGAGTGTTCAGTCTGATCCCAATGTGCTGCAGTCTGACAAAGGGTTATTTTCTCTCTTGGCTGCCTATCACAGATAGCATCTGTCCATTTATTACACATCACTAATGGAATGAGGGAGCGAATGGAGGGGACTATAATTTCCATGATGTGGCTATGTGAACTATTGAATGTGCCAACGTTACAGGTTATGCTTGAGGTATTGCCCTTGCAAGCTTTTGATCCAAAGCACCCTTCTCCGTCAGTCACTTCCCACTGCTCTGCCTGGTACGTTGGTTACGTGGAATGGAATTCCAAGACCACAATGTAACCCTAGAGATTCAGATGCATTCGAGCAGTTTGCCCATATACTCTGGACTGAGTTTATCTTAGTATTTGTTCTGCCATGGAACTCAACTGTGAATGAGGTGTTCTGGCTGTTGGATGTTATACCTATCTGTTCCTGACAGAATTGGTTGGTGAAGATTGCAGTTTTGTGCCACGTCTTTGAATGTTGGTAACTTGTTTTAATTTAGAAGGTGACGTTTGGTTGTAAAAAAGACACCTAGGGAATCTTTTACTACCGGATGCTGCAATTGTAGATTTGTGGCATAGTAGCAGCATGGTTACTTGTGACTAATAAATAAACTTTACCTTTTATTTTAATTTTCCTGGGAAGAGTGCTCCAGAATGCAAATGTGAAGTAGAGATGAGGACCTGAATTTCCACTCTGCCAATGATAGTTGGCCAACGTTGTCTACCTGATGTGCTGCAGGCAAGGATGTTCCGAGGCAAGGTACGTTGGCGTGACCATGCAGACGCAACGATAACGGATGAATGAACACGGCTCGACAATCAGCAGGCAGGAGTGTTCCCTTCCTGTCAGGGAAGGGCATTCAGCCTCTGATCTTCGGGTAAGCGTTCTCCTAGACAGCCTTCACGACAACGCAGAATTGCTGAGCAGAAACTGATAGCCAAGTTCCGCACATGAGGACGGCCTCAACTGGGATCTTGGGTTCATGTCACATTCTGTGTAACCCCCACGACTAGCCTGGGCTTGCAAAATCTCATTAACTGTCTTGGCTGGAGACAATTCACACCTTTGTCCACTCACATTGTCTGCACCTTTATCGATTTGATTAGCTGTTTGGACTCTCATTCCAACTATTATCTTGTATTTGAGTTTGTGTCTGTATACGCCCTGTTTGTGAACCCAACACTCCACTCACCTGACGAAGGGGCAGTGCTCCGAAAGCTTGTGCTACCGAATAAATCTATTGGACTTTAACCTGGTGTTGTGAGACTACACCTGGTGTACTGTGCATGGTTTTAGTCTTCGTATCTAACGAACAATGTGCTTGTCTGAGAGAAGGTTCCATGATAGTTTGCTAGAATGGTTGCTGGAATGGAAGGCTCGTTTTCTGAGGAAAGATCGAGTAGTTTGGCCTATACTGTCTGCGGATTGAAAGAATCAGAGGTGGCCTCGTTCATGTGTACAAAATTCTGAAAGGATTTGACACGACGGATGCTGAAAGGCTATTTTTCCCTGACTGGGGAATCTAGAACTAGGGGGCACAGTCTCAGGATAAGCAGGTAACCGTGAGGAGAAATTTGTTCATTCAGGGATTCTTTTCACTGGGGGTGATTGTGAATGCTCAGTTGTTGAGTATATTCAAGGCTGAGATCAATCAAATTTGGGCTGTTAAAGGAATTGAGGGATATGGAGATCAGGCAGGAGCATACAGTGTGGAGTGATTAGCACTCTGCCTTGCAGTGCCAGAAATCCAGTTTCGCTTCCCAGCTTGGGTCACTGTAGAAATCTGCACATTCTCCTCGTGTCTGCGTGTGTTTCCTCCCATAGTCCAAAGATGTGCTAGTTAGGAGCATTGGCCCTAAGTAAAAGGTTCCCTAGATGTATTTTACTCCCAAACTTCATTTTCTAAATGAAAACAAGTTACCAACATTCAAAGATGTGGCGCAAGACAGCAAAATTCTCCCTCTGTGTACCAGAACAGGCGCTGGACTGGCGACTAGAGGATTTACACAGCAACTTGTTTTAAAATTAAAAGTTTGTTTATTAGTCACAAGTAAGGCATACATTAACACTGCAAGGAAGTTATTATGAAATTCTGTAGACCTACTTGTGACAATAATAAAATAATAAACTTTGAAGATCAACCACAATTCCACAAAATGGTGCAGGATTGAATGTCTTATGGCCTATCCTGCTTCCATTATATTATAGTGCATTGTGAATGCAATTAGTGAAATCCTATAACAAAGTTTTCCTCCTGTTGCCCTTGCCTTGATCACAATTCCACCCATAATTCCTTGATACAGTGTGGCAATAAATAGAATAGAATTTCTACAGTACAGAAGGAGGACATTTGGCCCATCAAGTTTGTACCAACCACAATCCCTTCCAGGCCCTATCCCCATTATCCCATGCATTTACCCTGCAAAGCCCCCTGACACTAAAGGGGCAATTTAGCATGGCAAATCAACTTAATTCACACATCTTTGGACTGGGGAGAAACTGGAGCACCCGGAGGAAACCCACACCGACATGGAGAGAATGTGCAGACTCCACACAGACAGTGACCCAAGCCGGGAATCGAACCCGGAATGCTGGTGCTGTGAGGCTGCAGTGCTAACTACCATGCTGTCCAGTGCTGTCCCATGTTGAGCGTTGGAGCCTGAAAGTTTCACACCAATGGCATTATTTTCATGAGTTTTGGCAGTGAACATGCAGTTCTGTTGTGGTTGGGTGCAGACATGCCTCCCTCTCCTGTTCATGCATGCGCATTCCTGCAGCAACTACCACATCGCAGTCAAGAGTAGGAAATATGACTCTTCCACATTGTTGGACTCTTGATTCTAAAGTCACTTCTGAACCCTGCCACCGCCCAGTTCAACTGATTTGAAAGATTAGAGCTAGGAGTTTTCTGACTCTTATCTTGTCAGTATTTATTTTTTTTTGCTGAGTCATCTTGAGTACTTAGATGGTTGAGGGGAGCTGAGCTGCATAGAAATTGATAAAAAGGGGAACGTATGATATTGTTACACTGGCAGGAATTAAAAAGCAGAATCTCATACATTACCTGATTTGATTTTGATTTATATATTAGTGTACAGTGAAATGAATTGTTTCTTGTGAACTATACAGATGCCACATACCATTCATAGCGAAGGAAAGGAGAGAGTGCAGAATATAGTATTACAGTCATAGCTAGGGTGGAGAGAAAGATCAACTTAGTGAGTGGTAGGTCCATTCAGCAGCAGGGAAGAAGCTGTTCTTGAGTCGTGACCTCAGACTTTGGTATCTTTATTTTGATGGAAGAAGGTGGATGAGAGAATGTCCAGAGTGCGGGGGAGGGGGGAGGGTTCCTTTAATTATGTTGGCTGCATTTCCGAGGCAGTGGAAAGTGTGGACAGTGTCAGTGGATGGAAGGTTGGATTGCATAATGGACTGGGCTATGTTTGTGACTTTTGCAGTCTTTGGCAGAGTAGAAGCCATATCAAGCTGTGACACATCCGGAAAGAATGTTGAATACCATTCCACAGGGCACACTTTGTCACGGTTAGTTGTAAACATCAGTTCTTCAGGACTCTGGTTTTGCTTTCATTTGTCCAGGTGACGGGGGAGGCGATGACCTGTGGCATTATTGCGAGATTATTAATCCAGAAACTCAGCCAATGTTCTGGGCACACGGGTTCAAATCCCACCAATGGCAGATGTGGATTTTGAAATCAACTTTAAAAAAAAAATCTAGAATTAAGAATCTGATGACAATTAAACCATTGTTGATTGTAGGGAAAAACCCATCTGGATCACTAATTTCCTTTAGGGAAGGATTTACCACAATTTTGTTTGCATCATTCACAGTTTATTTATTAGTCACAAGTTGACTTACATTAACACTACAATGAGGTTACTATGAAATTCCCCTAGTTGCCAAACTCCGTCACCTGTTCAGGGTCAACACACCTAACCAGTACGCCTTTCAGAATGTGGGAGGAAACTGGAGCGTTCGGAGGAAACCCGTGCAGACTCCACATAGATGGTGACGGTCGCCGGGAATCGAACCTGGATCCCTGGCGCTTTGAGGCAGCAACTATAACTACTGTGCCACAACTTGTGCTAATGGAGAAGTCCATGCAAGTCTACAGCAGGACCTGGGCAACATTCGGGTTTGAGGTAATAGTGCACCTTCGAAGTGAACAGACACAAAACAACTCACCTTGCCATTCAGCAGCACCTCTGCTGGGAGACCCCCAACTGTTGTCAATGTGTGTTTCCAGTGGCCAAATATTCAACAAGACCAATCGTTTCCTGCGGCGGCGCGGGCTTGTTGGGCCGAAGGGCCTGTTTCCCGTGCTGGGTTGTTCTTTGTTCTTTGTTTCAGTGCTTAACTGCAAAGGCAGCGTGGAGGCTGCATACTGCGAAATGAGTGGGTCACCTCACACTTAATACCTCATCACCATGTACAAGACTCACTCCTGGATCAGTGCAGCAGCACTTGGGAAGCTTGGCTCCATCCAGTACACAGTAGTCCACTCAATCCACATCTCTTTGTGGAATTTGTGTACAACTCTCCCATCAAACTTCAGTCTTATGTGGCCTCCAGATGTACTTCCCAGAGCATACCCTGTAGCAGCTTATTGAAGTAGCATCTTGGAGTCCCTCATCCTCCCATCACGTCAAGAAGGATGGAATTAGAAATGTTATGGAAATGGCATGACTTTCAAGTTGCCTTCCTTAGTTCTGACTTGATATGTACCCACCCTGCCTCATCATTGTGAGGTTACTATTCTTTACCTAGCACTATTGTATGGTCACCATCAGCACAAGAGGTTCAAGAAAAAGCCAGTCATTAGTGTTGCTAGGAATGGATAATAAATACTGTTCTGCTAGAGTCATAAGAACATAAGAAATAGGAGCAGGAGTAGGCCATCTGGCCCTTCGAGCCTGCCCCGCCATTCAATAAGATCATGGCTGATCTGTCGTGGCTCAGCTCCACCTTCCCGCCCTCTCCCCATAACCCTTAATCCCTTCTCTTATCAAAAACCCATCAACCCGTTTGTCCAATGAATAAATGAAAGCCAGAACTGGATGGCTTGTACAAATAGGTGCTTGGAATATTTAGGAAGAAATGTACTAATCACATTCAGCTTGTTGGGACAACGGCAAAACCATCTGCTGCAAGATGTCCATTCCAGGCTTCCTTCAGCCTTCTGAGTGTTTTCTGACATCAATGATGCATGAAGCTGCAGCGAGAAGGCATTTTAATCTGTTGGTGTGCCCTGTAGCCAAGGCAACCAGTTTGCACTAGCACCAGGACAAATGTAAAGCAAACCAGGAGTGTTGAAGAACTGACTGTGACAAAGTGTGCCCTGTGGAACGGTAGTGTACAAGATTCTGCTTTTCAACTCCTGCCACGGCATGAGTTTAGCAGTATCACACACACTCCTGTTCTCTCAATTTCTATTCTCCTCCTTACCTGAGCTGTTCTGGGAGAGGATTCCACGTTTGGCAGCCACCCATTCCTCTCATCCGAACATTTAATGATTTATTCATGTTCCTAGATAGTGAATGTTGGCAGGTTGTTCATTCTCATGGGAGCAATTGCAGCCTGGTGCAATACTGGTGTTGACCCATGTGGAATTTCTAACAGGAGCTGCAGTCAGTAACTCTGACTTTGTTCCTCACTGTTCTCTGTTCTAAAGGCTTTGAGGTTATTTGTCTGAACTGCCACACTCATTGAAAATAATTCCACGTAACTTGAGAATTGGTCCTGAAAATTTCACATCTTTATATCTTGACTCTGATGCAAGGTTGTCAAGTTTCACATTTCTGAGGGACAAGGCAGAGGAAGCCATTTTGGGGATCAGGTTATAGGCTTCCGACTAAATCAGTGAAGTCATCACAGACAAAGTCTTTTGGGGTGTAGCCGGTCTTGCACCTGAAGCAGAGAAAATTCTGACTTGTTGACCATGCAGAACATGACTGGGAACTTGCATTCCGATTGAAGGTATCATGTGATGATCTAAAGCAGACTGGAAGATGTGCCTAGCTGGAGCTAGAGGGAAAGAATCAACAGTGCAACATTACAGCGAAAATAAGTTCTGGAATCAGAAGTTGCATGGATGGGAGGGTTAACAAGGAAGCAAGTCATCAGGAGCTGGGAATTTCAGACTGATTCCTAGAGAGTGAATAGTCCATTTAAGGGATGGTATAACATTCATGTGGGAGATTTTCAGTTGTGCTAAATGGGGAATCTCTCTTCAGTCGTTTTAAAGTGAAATTTGCCTGTGGGGCTGGCATGTTGGTATCCCTGGTTAGCATTGCTGCCTCATAGCTTCAGGGTCCTGGGTTTGACTCCCAGTTGGGTCACTGTCTGTGTGGAGTTTGCACATTTTCCCCATGTCCACGTGGGTTTCCTCTCACAGTCCAAAGATGTGCAGGTTCGGTTGATTGGCCATGCTAAATTGCTCCTTAACATCCAGGATGTGTAGGTTAGAGCAATTAATGGGGTAAATAAGCAGGGTTACGGGAATAGGGCCCTGGGTGGGTTGTTGTTGCAGACTTGATGAGCTGATAGGGATTCTATGAAAAAGAAACTTGTACTTATTTGTAATAGTTTTCAGTCATTTGTTACTGTAAAAATTAAAGGCTAGCAATCTATACAAAGATAATAACACTGGTCTATATCTATTAGTCACAAGTAAGACTTACGTTAACACTACAATGAAATTACTGTGAAATTCTTCTAGTCGCCACAGTCTGGCGCCTGCTCGGGTCAATGAACCTAACCCCCACATCTTTCAGAATGTGGGAGGAAACTGGAGCACCCGGAGGAAACCCATGCAGATGTAGGGAGAACGTGCAAACTCCATACAGACAGTGACCAAGCCGGGAATCGAACTCAGGCCCCTGGTGCTGTGTAGCAGTAGTGCTTACCACTGTGCCATCATGCCGGTCTGTGCTGAGTTACCTGACCTTAACCAGGAGTTACCTCTTTTCTGAAATTAGGGAACATAGTACTTTAGGAGCTGGAGTAAACCATTTCAGCCCTTTTGAGCTTGCTTTGTCATTTGATAAGATCATGGATGTTTTGGTTGTGGTCTCAACTTCCCTTTCCCATAAACCTTGGCTTCCTTGTCTATCTGTCTAATTCAGCCACCATTGTTTTTTGGGAAGAGAATTCCACAGGCTAACGACCCTCTGAGACGAAAAAAAATCTCATCTCTGCTCTTACTCTTAAAAAGGTAATTCCCAGGATTTTTCCCCTCAGGAAAATCAATCAACCTAACTGCTCCTGATCTGTGTGATGTGCCCTTCAGTTGATGTCTGGTGAGGACAAGATCAAGTTGCTTGTGGTCCACTAGCCTACCAGCGCGCCATTGAATAATGGATACTTGACTCAAGAGTTTGAGTGTGCAAGTAGAGCTATATCTGGCAAGTAGTTGGTGCCTTTAAGAAGGAAGAATGATGTTTAGGAAAGAAAACACCTAAAAATGGCTGGAGTATTTGAAGTATTGACGTAGGCTGTTCATTGTTCTTTGCTAAACCAGCTATTTCATTCATTACTTCAATGAGCTGCAGTTAGCTTGTTCCACTATTGGACGAGCTGTCCAAGATTATCCCTGTTGGTGACCTTGAGTTTGAGTTTGGAACTCAAGGTATATATGAATGCTTAATTTCATGCTGCCCTTAACTTGATGGCGTGATCTTGCTGATGTGGATCCGGCGTTGGACTGGGGTAAACACAGTAAGAAGTCTCTCAACACCAGGTTAAAATCCAGCAGGTTTATTTGGTAGTAAATGCCACTAGTGGAACTCCCACTCACCTGACGAAGGGGCAAACCCTGAAAGCTAGTGGCGCTTATTACCAAATAAACCTGTTGGACTTTAACCTGGTGTTGTGAGACTTCTTACTGTGTTTACCTAATTTTGCTGTGCAGAGATTCAACATCTTTCCACCAATGTAAGGCAACAATGCTTCTCAAACCTCCAGGCCAATGTAATTTTAGACAGACAAATGGGTCAATAAACACCTGTAGCAGTGAGTTTATTGGGCTGGATCATCAGTGCTCTGTGCAGCTCATGGACTATGCTTGTCTAGCCTACAATGAATGACACATTCAACAGGAACGCAAGAGGATCTGGCATCTAAAAAAAAGTTGCAAAGTTGTTCTGTGACATTCATGGAATTATTTACTTATAAATTGGCTGAGCGGTGAGTGCTCATGACTAGAACGTTGGTGCAGGATGCAAAGGTCAAGGCAAGGGCTTTAGAACAAATGTTGGCAAGCCAATTGGTTAGTATTGAAGGCTACTGAGTAACTAGGATTCTGTGCAATGTGAGTAGTAAATCAAAAGGTTAGTTTATGATCTGTGGTAGTGATCATTGATATCATTCTACTGCAGATTTTTATAGTTAGCTCAAAACCTTTTTAAAGAATGATAAAGCAGAAGAAAGGTGTTGACGGCATAGTAGCAAGATGCTCTGAAGACCAGGGTTCAAATCTCACTAGACTGTTACAAGTCAGTTGGATACTTCAAGGTGTCCTATGCAGCTTGCTTGACCTATAACATTTTACGTTGAATTTGGCTAGGATGAGCGTAAAAAGTTTCACTCCAGATGTAATTCAACTGACCCACAAGGAGCTTTTATCAGTAACAAAGTTTTTAATTAGGAATATTGTTATGTATAGTAAGACAGTTAGCAAGAACGTTTAACAATTACAAACAAGAAACATAACCACAGTAGTGTGAGGAATTATCTCAAATGATTTCCAACCAAAGCCGATATCCAATACATAAAAATGAACACCAATACTGCATGGGTTAATGCCCACTGTTACATGAATCCCATCTCCTCGGTTGAATGCTGAAAATCCCTTGTGAAGAAACTCAAAGGTTGTAGTCGAATCTGTTTCCCAAAGCATAGCTTCTTTAAGGCAGAACCAAACAGGAAAAACAGGGAGAGAAAGAGACTGTTTCTTAGCTTGCTGCTAAACTGCTTCCCAAAACCAAACTGAAAGCCCAAGGGAAAAACCCCTATAACCCGACTGCCGCAGCTTAGCTCCATCCTGCAATGATATCGCTGAAGCTGTCGACTGCGTGATTTAAAAAAAAACTTTCTTAAAGATACATTTACATGGCAACGCTAGATGGTGAAATTTGAATTCAATAAAAATTAAATCTCATGATGACTGTGAAACCATTGACGTAAAAGCCCATCTGGTTCACTGCTGTCCTTTAGGGAAGTGTTGTGGGAAGTTCTTTTAGGTGGGCTGATTAATTTAAATTTCATCTTTTCATTAAACGTTTCATTTCACAAAGGCAAAAAAAAGTTTATTCAGTTCAATGAAATTCAGTTAAGCTAGTTTTTAGTAAAACATTAAAATGTTAGAATCAGAAATATTACAAATGAACAGTTTTTAGACAAACATATATGATTGGGACAAGACACATCTCATTTTGGCCAAAACGGGAGATAGTTCCACTTTCACAACTAATGCGCTAGCAGGTTTTCACAAAAGATCTCAGGTTTCATGCCAAAAAGGTAAAGCAGTTATACTCTTTTATATCAGATGAATTAGCCCAGCAGTTAATTATCAGCAATTTTATTCATTCATTGATCTATCAGTCAACTGATGACATGCCTTCCCATCAATAATTCTCTGACATCTTCAAATATAACTGTTATTCGTCAGTCTGTTTTATGGATGTTCTCTCCCAAACAATAGTTTCTTATGATTCAGCATTTTCTCTCACCATTTTAAAACCAGTTCTACTGAAGGAACCTTTATATATTGGATTTATTTTCCCCAGCTTAGATATGCATTGGTAATTTACCTTGTTGCATTACTCGTGCCTGACTTGTGCTGATATCTTTCATGAATACGTCTTTCATTTTAATGGCATACTAAAAACATTCTTAGACACATTAGAATATAGAATATAGAATATAGAACATTACAGCGCAGAACAGGCCCTTCGGCCCACGATGTTGCGCCGACCAATTAAAAAGCAATGACCCTCTCACCTAAACCAATCCCTTCCCATCCATAAACCTATCCACGGATCTCTGAAACGCCCCCAAACTAGGTGCATTTACAACTGCAGCAGGCAGGGCATTCCAATCCCTCACCACCCTCTGGGTAAAGAACCTACCTCTCACATCCGTCCTATAACTACCACCCCTTAATTTAAAGCTATGCCCCCTCGTGCTAGCTTTCTCCATCCTAGGAAAAAGGCTATCACTGTCCACCCTATCTAAACCTCTAATCATCTTATATGTTTCATTAAGGTCCCCTCTTAGCCACCTTCTTTCAAACGAAAACAACCTCAAATCCCTCAGTCTCTCCTCATAGGACCTCCCATCCATACCAGGCAACATCCTGGTAAACCTCCTCTGCACCCTCTCCAAAGCCTCCACATCCTTCCTATAATGTGGGGACCAAAACTGCACACAATACTCCAAGTGCGGCTGCACCAGAGTTTTGTACAGTTGCAACATGACACTGCGGCTCCTAAATTCAATCCCCCTACCAATAAACGCCAAGACACCGTATGCCTTCCTAACAACCTTATCTACTTGATTCCCAACTTTCAGGGATCTATTAAGATGTTACTTCCTTATTTTGTATTGTTCTCAAACCACACATTAAAACATTAGCTGCTAATTATCCTCATTTAGAATTAATCAAAATTCTCAACTACAGATCTGCTGTCCTTACCTGATCTGGCCAGATCCACGCAGCTGACTCTCAAAATGTCCCCTGAAATGGTCTCGCAAGTCACTCAAATGCTGGCGTTGCCAGCAATGCCACACCTTTTAAATCAGGAAGAAACTGTCCTTGCGGTGGTAGAATTAGCCAATTCATGGAATCCCTACAGTGTAGAAGGAGGTCATTCGGTCCGTCGAGTCAGCCCAGACTCTCTCTGACAGAGTATCTTACCTAGTACCCTTTCCCCCACCCATCTCTGTAATTTCTACACATTTATCGTGGCCAGTCCATCTAATCTATGTGGGAGGAAATTGGAGCATCTGAGGAAATCCACGCAGACATGAAGTAGAATGCACAAACTCCACACGGTCACCCAAGGCCAGAATTGTACCTGCATCCCTGGCACTGAGGCACCAGTGCCAACCATTGTGCCACCATCCAGCCATTAATTAGCCACCCTTCTCTACTCCAAAGATGTGCCGATTAGGTAGATTGGTCATGTCAAATTCTTTCTGTGCACCTGAGCAGGCACTGGAGTGTGGCAACTAGGGGATTTTCTTAATAACTTAATTGCAGTGTTAATGTAAGCCTACTTGTGACTAATAAATAAACTTCAACTTTAACTCTTTCCTCATAATCTGGTAAATTTCCTCTCCAGGAATATTTGTCCAGTTTGTTTCTGAATTGTTTTGATTCTGACTCCACCAAATTGGATTCCAGATCACAACTACTTACTTTTAAACGTCATTTCCTCACTTCATCTCTCTTTGCCTTAAACCCTTGGGTTACTGTCCATCTTCCCACTCGAAACACTTCTCAGTATTTACTCGATCAAAGTACTCTTACAACTCCAGGTTAAAGTCCAACAGGGTTATTTGGTAGCACGAGCTTTCAGAGCATCAAGTGAGGCTGACAGGAACACTGGTGAGATCATGCAGATGCTACGACAACGGATGAATGGACACCGACAACCCCCAGGCAGGAGTATTTCCTTCCTGTCGAGCATTCAACCTCTGACCTTCAGGTAAGCGTTTTCCAAGGCGGACTTCACAGCACACGACAACGCAGAACTGCCCAGCAAAACTGAGGTTCCATATGCATAAGGACGGCCTCAACCAGGATCTTGGATTCATGTCACACTATCTGTACAACTTTTCTGGGGTTGCAAAATCTCACTAACTGTCCTGACTAAGACAATTCACACCTCTTTAACTTGTGCGTAACCCTCCCTCCATTCGCATTGCACCTATAAAGACTTGATTACTTGTTAAGACTTGCATTCCGACCATTATCTCGTAATTGAGTTTGTGTCTATATATGCCCTGTTTGTGAAACAAATCCTGCACTCACCTTATGAAGGAGCAGCGCTGTAAAAGCTTGTGCTACCAAATAAACCTGTTGGACTTTAACCTGGTGCTGTGAGACTATTTATTGTGCCTACTCCAGTCCAATGTCGGTATCTCCACATCATTACTCAATCAAAGCCATTCATGACTTTAAACTCCTCTGTCAAACCTTCTGTCCTCTTCAAAGAAAACAACTCCAGCTTCTCCAGTCTCTAGGGAACTGGAGAAGCTTCACTTCCAGTAGTTATAAATTTCTTCGCTCCCTTTAAGGCCTTGACATTCTTCCTAAATGAAGATGTGCAGTTTTGGTCTTATTTTGAGGAAGAATGTAAATGTGTTTACTCAATTGATACCTGGAATGGACAGGTTGACTGATGAGAGAAATGTTGGGCTTGGTTCCATGGGAGTTTAAAAAAGTGTGGGATGATTTGATTAGAATGGCTGAGGACTCTGGGTCTGTACTCGTTGGAGTTTAGAAGGTGAGGGGGGGATCTTATTGAAACTTACAGGATACTGCGAGGCCTGGATAGAATGGACGTGGAGAGGATGCTTCACTAGTAGGAAAAACTAGAACCAGAGGGCATAACCTCAGGTTAAAGAGTCAATCCTTTAAAACAGAGATGAGGAAAGAATTTCTTCAGCCAGAGAGTGGTGAATCTGTGGAACTCCTTGCCGCAGAAGGCTGTGGAGGCCAGATCATTGAGTGTCTTTAAGACAGAGCTAAGTTCTTGATAAGAGGATTGGGGGTTATGGGGAAAAGGTCAGGAGAATAGGGATGAGAAAAATATCAGCCATGATTGAATGGCGGAGTAGGCTCAATGGGCCGAGTGGCCTAATTCTGCTCCTATGTCTTTGGTCTCAAGTAAACAAGACCCTGAATAGTTCTGCCAGTTGAAAGAATGTTCCCTTTTGTGGGTGAATCCAGAATTAGGGCATACTGTTTTAAAAGTAGGGGATGCCCTTATAGGGCAGAGATGAGACGTTTTGTGATTTTGGAGCTCTGCCTCAGAAGGTGGTGAGATTATTAGCTTTTTTAAGGCAGGAGTAGATAGATTTTTGTTAGATAAGGATTTCAAAGGTTATAGGGAGTAGATGGGAATGTGACACCCACACAAACAGGTCAGCCACGATCTTTCCTGATAGGGTGAGGCCAAATAGAACATAGAACACTACAGCACAAACAGGCCCTTCGGCCCACAAGTTGCGCCGATCACATCAACACCTACCAAACTACAGACCTATCTATAACCCTCAATCTCATTAAACCCCATATACTCATCCAGAAGTCTTTTAAAAGACCCCAGCGAGTTCGCCTCCACAACCACTGATGGCAGCCGATTCCATTCACTCACCACCCTCTGAGTGAAAAGCTTACCCCTAACATCATTTCTGAACTTCCCTCCCTGTACCTTAAATCTGTGTCCTCTCGTAGCAACCATTTCAACCCGGGGAAATAGCCTCTGAGAGTCCACCCTATCTATTCCTCTCAACATTTTGTAAACTATCAGGTCGCCTCTCAACCTTCGTCTCTCCAGGGAAAAGAGTCCCAGCTCCCTCAACCTAACTTCATAAGGCATGCCTCCCAGTCCAGGCAACATCCTTGTAAATCTCCTCTGTACCCTCTCAATAGCTTCTACATCTTTCCTATAGTGAGGCGACCAGAACTGCGCACAATACTCTAAATGAGAAATGGTCTACTTCTCCTATTTTCACTCCATCTGAGGCTACTCCAGTGTTTTATCAAAGGTTTAACATCCCTTGCTTGCTTTTGTACTCCGTTCCACTGTTAATAAAACCCTTCTCAGGCTGTTTCACAGCCTTCTCAGTGTGACCTTATACATTTGATGATTTGTGTGCCTACATGCCAAAGCCTGTCAGTTTCTGCACCCCTTTAAAATTTCCTCAGTCTTCCTACCCAACTGTATCATTTCATACTTCTGAGTAAAGTTTCATCCATCACCTGTTCTGCCCATTTTGCTTATTTATTTCCTCGTGTAGTCTGTTGATATCCTCCTCAATGTTTACTCCATTTTAGTCTTATTTGCAAACTTTTTGAAATGATGCCCAGTGTACCCAAGTCCAGACCATTAATTGACATCAAAAGAAGTTTTCTTTTGAAAAGCATTTAGACAGTTACATGGGTAAGATGGGTATAGAAAGATATGGGCCAAACACAGGCAACTGGGACTAGCTTAGTGGTTTTAAAAAGGGGCAGTATAGGTAAATTGGGCCAAAGGGCCTGTATCCATGCTGGAAACCTCTATAACTGGTTTCCAGTTCGAACCATTCTCCAGTCTGGAAAAATAACCATTACCTAGTTTCTGTTTTGTGTGTTCTTTGGTGTAACTGGTGAATTAGAGGTACGTTGCTTGCATTTATGTTGCTTTAATCAATTCTGTATCCATGTGGCAGCTGTTTCGTTTATCCCACAGGCTTTCATGTTGTTCTAAGGACAACTTTCTGTGTTGTCCTTAGAAAGTCCATGCATACAACATCACCATAGTGCCCTCATCAACTTTGCTTCATTAAAGAACTCGATCCAAGTTCATCAAAAGCGGTTTGCTTTTCTTTACCAGATTATAGAATCTCTACAGTGCAGGAGGAGGCCCACATATTTCCCTGATTAAATCCCCGCCGTCACTAAGGGACAATTTACCATGGTCAATCAACCATCTTTGGACTGTGGGAGGAAACCGAAGCACCCGGAGGAAATCCACGCAGACATGGGGAGAACGTGCAAACTCCCCACAGATAGTGATCCAAGCCGGGAATCAGACCCGGGTCCCTGGCGCTGTGAGGCAGCAGTGCTAACCAACCACTGCTGCCTCTCAGCCACCGTGCTGCCCCTAACAAATCTATGTGGACTTTAATTTATTGGTCTGTACTTTTCCAAATGCAACTCCATTTTATCCTGAGTTATTCAGTGGAATTTTCCTGTCCCGCCCACCATGGCAATTGTCACCATGCAAAGATTCGTTGACCTCGGGCGGGATTTTCTGGTTTTGGGGTGAGTGTGGCCAGAAAATGCCACCCTTGTCTTTCAGAGCGAGTCACACTGCAACTAGTATTAGGTTGGTTGGCCTATGTTTGAAAATTCTAGCTAAACGGGCTGTCCCCATATCAGGTGTTGACTCATCCTTGGAAAATTCGATAGACTCCGATCTTTTAAGTGCCTTGCAGAAGTCCTCATTCTTCAGCTGAAGCGAAACTTGATGCTTTTTTTTCAAAAGGCTATTACCACATTTGGTTCATAGCTGGGGTGGAATGTCACAGGAATTTATAATGCAGAAGAATTGCACTGAACCCAACTTGACAGTCTGACATTTATTTCTGCATGAGCTTTCTTTGGTTCTCCTTGATCGGTGTATTCTTTTAATATTTTCTTCCTTGTGTGTTTATCGGGCTTTCCCTTATGTATCAACTTAATTCAATTACTTCTTGTGGTAGCAAGTTCCCCATTCAATTTACTGTTGAATTTTGTGGTTAGCATTGTGATTTCTGTGGTCAATGTTGAGGTAAACCCAATCCTGAGTAACAGGAGATCAGTTTTTTTAAAGTATTTAATTCAGCCTGCTGAGAAAATGGTGAATTCTGGCCAAGTACTTAAGTTGTTTATGGCTTTTGTTTTTTATAATCCTGACGTGTATTGTAAAAACATAGAAACTAGAAGCAGCTGTAGGCCATTCAGCCCTGCTCCACCATTCATTTTGATCATGGCTTATCATCGAATTCAATATCCTGGTTTCTCCCCACCCTCCTCCCATATTCCTTCATCCCTTTAGCCCCAAGAGTTATATCTAATTTCTCCTTGAAATCATACGATGTTTTGGCCTCAACTACTTTCTGTGATGGAATTCCACGCATTCACCACCCTCTGGGTGAAGAAATTTCTCCTCATCTCAATTCCAGAAGGTTTACCCCTTATCCTCAAACTATGTCTCTAATTCTGGACTCCCCCACCATCGGGCACATTCTTTCTGAATCTACCCTGTCTAATCTTAGAATTTTCTAAGTTTCTATGAGATCCCTTCTCGATCTTTTAAACTCCAGTGAATATAATCCTCACCAATAATATAATCCTTTCCTCATATGGCAAACCTACCATTCCAAGAATCAGCTCAGTAAACCTTCGCTGTACTCCCTCCTCAGATAAGGACACCAAAACTGCAGATAATACTCCAGGTGTGGCCTTATACAATTGGACAAAAACATTCCAATCCCTATACTCAAATCCCCTCGTTTTGAACGCCAACTTACTATTTTACATGAGAACTCCGAGCAGGAGTAGGCCATCTGGCCCCTCGAACCTGCTCCGCCATTCAGTAAGATCATTGCTGATCTTTTTGTGGACTCAGCTCCACTTACCCGCCTGCTCATTATAACCCTTAATTCCGTTACTGTTCAAAAATTTATCTATCCTTGCCTTAAAAACATTCAATGAGGTAGCCTCAACTGCTTCACTGGGCAGGGAATTTCAGATTCACAGTGTTTTGTGTGAAGAAGTTCCTTCTCAACTCAGTCCTAAATCTGCTTCCTCTTATTTTAAGGCTATGCCCCCTAGTTGTCGTTTCACCCGCCAGTGGAAACAGCTTCCCTGCTTCTGTCTTATCTAATCCCTTCATAATCTTGTATGTTTCTATAAGATATCCCCTCATGCTTCTGAATTCCAATGAGTATAGCCTCATTCTACTCAGTCTCTTCTCATAAACCAACCCCCTCAACTCTGGAATCAACCTTGTGAATCTACTCTGCACCCCCTCCAGTGCCAGTATATCCTTTTTCAAGTAAGGAGATCAAAACTGTACACAGTAACTCCAGGTGTGGCCTCGCCAGCACCTTCTACAGCTGCAACATAACCTCCCTGTTTTTAAACTCCATCCCTCAAGCAATGAATGACAGAATTCTATTTGCCACCTTAGTTACCTGCTGCATCTGCAAACCAACTCTGAGATCCCTGCACAAGGATACCTAGGTCCCTCTGCATAGCAGCATGCTGCAATTTTTTATCATTTAAATAATTCATTTTGCTGTTATTCCTACCTGAATGGATGACCTCACACTTACCAACATTGTACTCCCATCTGCCAGGCACTTTAGACTATCTATATCCCTTTGCAGACTTTGAGCAAGCTCTGCACACTTTGCTCTGTCACTCACTTTAATCACAGTAAAAAGTCTGACAACACCAGGTTTTAGTCCATAAATCGGTTGGACTAAAACCTGGTGTTGTCAGACTTTTTACTGTGTTTACGCCAGTCCAACGCCGGCATACCCACATCATGACTCATTTTAATGTCATATGTGAATTTTGACACACTACACTTGGTCCCCCACCCCAAATCATCTATATAAATCGTAAACAATTGCGAATCCCAGCACTGATCCCTGAGGCACACCACAAGTCGCTGATTGTCAACCAGAAAAACACCCATTTACCCCCATTCTTTGCTTTCTGTTAGTTAACCAATCCTCTATCCACGCTAATGCATTACACCTTTATCTTATGTAGCAGCCTTTGGTGTGGCACCTTGTCAAATGCCTTCTGGAAGTCCAGATACTCTTTACCCACAGATTCTCTACATGTGCAGTGGACAGTGATGTAATGCACATGTAAGAATTGCAACAATTTTAGTCAAATGTGACCTTCCCGTCCTGAACCCATACTGCATCTCCCCAATGGAACAATTTATATCCAGATTTCTTGCTATTTCTTCCTTGATAGATTCAAGCATTTTCCCTACTATAGAAGTTAAGCTAACCAGCCTATAGTTACCTGCCTTTTGTTTCCCTCCTTTTTTAAACACTGGTGTCACATTTGCTGTTGTCCAATCTGTGGGAACCACCCCAGAGTCCAGCAAATTTTGGTAAATTACAATTGCACTATTTCTCCTGCCATCTCTTTTAGTACGCTGTGATGCATTCCATTAGGACCAGGAGACTTGTCTACCTTTAGTCCCATTAACTTGCCCAACATTGCCTCTTTCATAGTTTCTAGGTTCTCATCTGCCGTAGCCTTCCTGTTATCAATGTTTGGCATGTTATATGTATCTTCCACTGTGAATAGGTATTTTTTGTCGGTCTTCAATGCCTCAGTCATTTTGTCATTTCCAGTTGTTGCATTCCCCCTTCTCATCCTCCAAAGAGCAATATTTACTTTGGCTACTCTTTTTTGTTTATATATTTGTAGAAACTTTTGCTTCCTGTTTTTATATTCTGAGCTAGTTTACACTCATAATCCATCTTTCTTTTCCGCATAGCTTTTTTTTTGTAGCTTTCTGCTGACCTTTAAAGATTTCTCAATCCTCTAGGTTCCCATTAATCTTTCCATTTGGGGAAATCCTGTTCCATTCAGTTGGGAGAGAGAAATCAGTTCATCCTTGATTAACGCATTTAGCATTCACAAACCAAAAAGGAAACTGGGTAACTCGCTGTCGGAAGTGCTTGACCAAGAACACCTGGTCATTCTTAGAAGATCGTGCTAAAATTCAATTCCTGCAGCTATTATGAAGAAGTCTTGGATTTATCTCATTGTAATGAAGCTTCCTAAATTACGCAAGAGCACATGAAAGTGTGCAAGCTTACTTTATGCCAGAGGGGCTAAAGCAGTCTACCCAGTCGAGTTGCAAGAACAGCATCTTCAGATGACCATATGCAGAGCTATATCTACAAAACGACTGCCCAAGTGACATCCTTGGCCTTTATTGTATGATGCTTTTATAAGCAGCGCAGTGGTTAGCACTGCTGCCTGCACACCAAGAACAGGAACTTTGCCGCCTCTCAGCGCCAGGGCTCTGGGTTCAGTTCCAGCCTGGGGCAACTGTCTGTGTGGAGTTTGCATGTTCTCCCCATGTCTGCATTCTCTGGTTTCCTCCCAAAGATGTGTAGGTTAGGTGGATTGACCATGCTAAATTGCCCCTCAGTGTCCAAAGATGTGTAGGTTATGTGGATTTAGGTGGATTAGCCATGATAAATTGCCCTTTAGTGTCTCGAGTTGTGGAGGTGAGATGGATTAGCCAAGGTAAATGTGCAGGGTGGGGGAGGTGGGTAAGATGCTCAGTCACAGAGTCGAAGGACCAAATGGCCTCCTGTACTATAGGGATTCTATGATAAAGGGCAAATAAGTTATACTGCAATTATACAGGTTATTGGGAAAACCACAGCTATTGTACTGTTGACCGTTTTGGTCCCCTTATTTAAGAAAGTGTCTGCTGACCTTCAGTGGAGTGCAGTTAAAGTTCACTGGATTAATTCCAGGGGTGAGACATGTGTCCAAAGAGAAGAGAGCAAATAGAATACACCTGTATCTCTGGAATTTAGAAGAAAAAGAGGAGATCTCAATAAAATATATAAAATACAAGATCAGTTTCTCCTGGCTGCAGAGTCCAGAGATGGTTCACAGTTTCAGAATTTGGGATTGACCATTTAAGACTGAGTTAGAATCATAGAATTCCTGCGGTGCAGAAGGAGGCCATTTGGCCCATCAAGTCTGTACTGACAACAATCCCACCCAGGCCCTGTCCCTGTAACGCCATGTATTTACCCTGCTAAAACATCTGACATGTAAGGGGCAATTTAGCATGGTTGGTTAACCTACCTGCACATCTTTGGACAGTGGGAGGAAACTGGATCACCTGGTGGAAACCCATGCAGACATGGGGAGAATGTACAGATTCCACGCACATACTGACCCAGCGGGGACTCAAACCTGGGTTCCTGGCGCTGTGAGGCAGCAGTCCTAACCACTATGCTGCCCTTTGACTGACGATAGTTGATAGATATCTTCACCTGGGGGTTTGGAATCTTTAGAATTCTTCAGCTGTCTAGTCAATGGGTTTATTCTAGACAGATTTTTGAACTCTAAGAAAATCAAAAGATGTTGGAATCTGGCAGGAAAGTGGAGCTGAGAAAAGAAGACCAAATATAATGGTGAATAGCAGAGAGGGCTCGAGGGCCTTTTGTGGCCTATTAATTTTTCTTGTTATCTTGCTGACTAGCAACAGGTGTGGGCAAAGCATGCAGTTTCAGATGCTTTGCACACAGTTCAGGGTTAACACACTTCACGCACAAATGTACTTCAACATCTAGGTTAATGTGTTTTTTAAAAAAAAACCTACATTTTTGGTATTTTGATAAGATTACTGATGGAGAAAAAATCCAACCCATAAGGATGCAACCAGAATTGAAAATTAAATTACACTGAAAGATGCTTAATGCAGTAAGATGATTTCTGCTTCAAATTATTCACTGAAGAATGCATTATTAATGTGCCAATTTGGGGTGGGGGAGGGTGGTAGTGAGGCGTGTGTGCAAGAGAGAGAGCGCCAGAAGAAAGAAGTCACTAGAGAAGTTAAGACAGCTGCAAGCTCATTAATCTTAGCAAAGTAACCAACAAAGAATGGAGTCAGTCATCGGGAAGAAGCCAGATGTATTTTATTCATTGGTGTCACGAGTAGACTTACATTAGCACTGCATTGAAGTTGCTGTGAAAATCCCCTAGTCGCCACACTCCAGTATCTGTTTAGATACACCGAGGGAAAATTTAGCAACCCTACCAACGCACCCTAACCAGCAAGTCTTTTGGACTGTGGGAGGAAGCCAGAGTACCTGGAGAAAACCCATGCAGACAGGAATAACTTGCAGACTCCACACAGACTTTGAACCAAGCCAGGAATCGAACCTGGATCCCTGTTGCTGAGAGGCAGCACTGGGCCACCCCATGAAACAATCCTGACGGCTGGCTGTGCATGCAACTTTCTGAAAAAAAGTGGCGCCTCATATTGGCAATGGTACGCTGTAGCTTGCAACAAACTTCCAGAACAGATGCAGAAGACAGTGGGTGTCCACGGTGATGCACAGAGGAAGATGAGGAATTGGCTACAAGAGCAAAACTTGATGCATGGATGGATCTTTTGGTATGATGGTGCACCGAGTTGAGTGCTTCTAGAATTCATCTTGCTTTACGTTGGATAAAGGACTGAGAATCAGAAATAAATTATTACTTGGATAAAAATGTCCGGAAGGTGGGTGAGAGCTGGAGAGACAGTCAGAGCTGGTGTGGCTTAACTATGTAAGGATCTAGACAAAAAGCTGGAAAATCTCAGCAGGTTGGGCAGCATCTGTAAGAGAGAAAATAGCTGACGTTTCGAGTCCAGATGATCCTTTGTCAAAAAGATCTGGATGTTTGTGTGGGGAAAGTGCACTTGTTCAAATATATAGATGTCATAACAAAGACCACGCTATATTAACGATACTCATGAGAGGCAGAACTGATGAAGGTATGAGGTTTCTGACTTTTTGGATTGAAACATGAAATTCAGACTCTATTAATTTTATTATCCTGTAGTCCCCTGTGCTCTGCACAGTTGTCATTTTGATTGTAGTTGCTTTATTATACAATAAATATAGGGTGTCACAGCAGTTAGCACTGCTGCCTCTCAGTGCCAGGGAGCAGGGTTCAATTCTGACCTTGGGTCACTGTCTGTGCGGAGCCTGCACCTTCTCTCCATGTTTGCGTGGGTTTTCTCCCACAGTCCAATGATGTGTGGGTTAGGTTGATTGGCCGTGCTAAATTGACCCTAGTCAGAGGATTATCAGGGTAAATATGTGCAGTTATGGCCTGGGTGGGATTGTGGTCAATACTATATCGGAGCCTGGTGCTCTGGTTTCCACCCACAGTCCAACGATATGCGGATTAGGTGGATTGGCCATGCTAAATTGACCCTAGTGTCACAGGATTATCAGAGTAAATGTGTGGTTAAGGCCTGGGTGGGATTGTGGTCGGTGCAAACTCTATGCCGGAGCCCGGTGCTCTCGTTTCCTCCCACGGTCTAACGATGTGCGGATTAGGTGCATTGACTACGCTAAATTACAAGCAAATGCATGGGGTTAAAGCCTGGGTGGGTTTCTGGTTGGTGTGGACTTGATGGGCCGAATGGCTGCCCCTACTCTGTAGGGATTCTATGAATTATATTACTTATAATTGCAGCCAAAGCTGTTCAGTTGCATTTTTAAAGAAACATCTTGAATCTCAAGGCATGATTTCCCTCTCCCTTCCGAGTAAATTTATTGGAATTGCAGGTAATAATTCTAAATACAACAAATTCAGTCACCATGAGTAAGTTTCTCCCATGCATTCCTGCAAATATGATGTAGCAACAGACTCGGTTAAATCTGCTTAAGTTACTCAAGGGATCCAGTAATAAGTAACAAAGGAACTAGGGCGAGCGATACGGGTAATGAAGGATGAAGAATTCTGTAATGAGAATATTTCTAGGTTTTATTACAGAGCCTGAGGGTTTGTGAGATGAAAGAACACTCGGAATATGTTACAAATGTTTACGCTTAGGTGTAACGACATTTCCAAAGACACTTGTCGTTCCAATACCGAGTTATATACTAATTCTACTGGAGTGAGGGGCTGATGTTACTGGTTTTGTTACATTCTTCAAGCTGCTGAGCTGTTTCCTTAAAATAAAAGATATTCATTTAGCTTCATAAAATCATAGAATCCCTACAGTGCAGAAGGAGGCCATTCGGCCCATCAAGTATGCATTGACCATAAACCCATCCAGGCCATAACCCAATGAATGCATTTGCCCTTAATTTAGCATAGCCAATCTACCTAATGTGCAGATTGTTGGATTATGGGAGGAAACCGGAGGAACTCCCCCGCCAACAAAACATCCACTGATGCATTCTCATCCTGTGGAGATAAGTTGCAGTAAACTTGCTTCCTTGCAAACATGGCACAGTGGGTTTATAGTGGAGACCTTCCAGTTAAAAGAGGTTTATGATTTGGGACCATAATGCCATGTTACGATTGTTTTGCATCTCTTTTTGTGAATGCTGAAAGGAACTCTTAGATGCTTTTATGCTTAGAAAGAGTTCCTTTCTAAGAAAGGAATTCTTAGATGCAAGTGCGTTTAATGTCAAAAACACCCTAAGGCAGAGGAAGCAGATAAGCGATGGATTGGGTTGTTCTGGCAGGCGAATTAGTCGGCTTGATAGGTTTGAGAAGGATTTTAAAGGTGGAAATGGGTTTGGGGGGAAATTCCCCCTTTCTAATACAGTTGGAAGTTGTGCTACTAATTGACCAAATAAGGCAGGGCCAGAGGTCGGAGGGGATTACACAGACATTGAGCTGAAAGTGAGAAAACGGGGTGTGGCAGAGATAGATCAAGGCAAGACGGGAGAGAGTTGAAAGTTTGATTTGAATTATTATTGTCACGTATTAGTATACCGTGAAAAATATTGTTTCTTGTGCTATGCAGACAGAGCATACCATTCGTAGAGGAGGAAAGGAGAGTGTGCAGAATGTAGTGTTACAATCATAGCTAGAGTGTAGAGAAAGATCAACTTAATGCAAGTAGGTCTGTGCAAAATCTGGCAGCAGCAGAGAAGAAACTGTTAAATCGGTTGGTACGTGACCTCAAGCTTTTGTATCTTTTTCCCCGATGGAAGAAGGTGGAAGAGAGAATGTGTAGGGTCCTTAATTATGCTGGCTGCTTTGCCAAGGCAGTGGGAAGTGTAGATAGGGTAAATGGATGGGAGGCTGGTTTGCTTGATGAATTGGGCTACATTCATGATCCTGTGGTCTTGGGCAGAACAGGAGACATACCGATCTGTGATACAACCTAAAAGAATGCTTTCTCTATGGTGCATCTGTAAAAGTTTGTGAGAGTCGTAGCTGACATTTGCTTAGTCAACTGAGAAAGTCGAGGTGTTGGTGGGCTTTCTTAACTATAGTGTTGGCATGGGGGACATCAGGACAGGTCGTTTGTGATCTGGACACCTATAAACGTGAAGCTCTCGACATTTCTACTTGATGTAGACAGGCATGTTCTCCACTACACTTCCTGAAGTTGGTGGCAATCTCCTTTATTTTGTTGACATTGAGGGAGAGGTTATTGTTGCCACACCAGTCAGGATAGTTATCAGCTCATTAGGAAATGAGGCCAAGTGTAGGTCAACAAGATCTGGATTTTGTGTGGGGCAGGATAAATTTTAGAAAGGCCTAAGATGGCTTGGGCTGGAAGACTGGCAAAGAGAGTGTTCTAGGATTGGTATGGATGTGACAGAAATGTGGGTAATTGTCTATCTAGAAAGTCTCAAAGTGGACAACTGCTGAACCTGTAAATGTCATACTTGTCTCAGACGTTATAAATAGCTATTTTCTCATTTTGGTCTCTGTGTGACGTAACTTTGGTGTCTGGTCAAGCAGTCAGCTTTACCCAGAGGGCATGATGACGTGGTTTTGTAAGATATTCTATTAAAATCGATTTAATTGCTCGCATGGCTATTACATGGTTCTGTGTTCTTGTACTCTTCTAAACCTGTTGGACAGATTTGGACCATTATTCTCCAGCCATTCATGCCAGCAGGATTCTCTGGTCCATCTACAGCGGGCCCCTGCCCACACGCTTCATGGCAGCATAAGGTGGCACAAGTAGGAAATCCCATTGATGGCAGCAGGACCAGAGAATCCTGCTGCTAGCAAACAGCACACCACCTTCCGCTGCTGGGAAACGCTTGCCTGTGAGAAAGGAGAATCTTGCCCATAGACAATTACCTTCAATGCCAGTGAACTGTGATCACTGATTGTTGTGGCGGATGTTCGTTCAATGCTTGCTGAAGCTTAAACACTCTAGACTATTAGTAAATGGCCCCAGTTCCTAGTTAGTGTTTTAAAATCCAAAAGTTCAGTGTATAATTCCATGGATTTTTTTCCATCATCATGCTGCAATGCAGGCAATATTTAAATTGAAACTAAACCTGCAGGTACCTTTGTTTAAAATGACACTAAACTGAAATTTTAACCCTTGGCAGGTGCAGAAACTCAAATTAAACTTAGCCTTAAAACATGTTCCTTCTTCCTAACGCACACAATACAAATGTAAATTACTTCAACTATTTGATTTGATTTATTATTGTCACATGTATTAGTATGTTTCTTGCACGCTATACAGACAAAGTATGCAGTTCACAGAAGGAAAGGAGAGAATGCAGAATGTATTGTCAGTCATAGCTAGGGTGCAGAGAAAGATCAATTTAATGCGAGGTAGGTCTATTCAAAAGTGTGGCAGCAGCAGGGAAGGAGCTGTTCTTGAGTTGGTTGGCACGTGATCTCAGACTTTTGCATCTTTTTTCTGCTGGAAGAAATTTGGAAGAGAGAATGTCTGGGGTGTGTGGAGTGCTTAATATGCTGCCTGCTTTTCCGAGACAGCGGGAAGTGTAGACAAAGTCAATGGATGGCAGGCTGGTATATGTGATGGACTGGGCTACATTCTTGACCTTTTTGTAGTTTCTTACGGTCTTGGGCAGAGCAGGAGCCATACCAAGCTGTGATGCATCCAGAAAGGATGCTTTCTATGGTGCAGCTGTAAAAGTTGGTGAGAGTTGTAGCTGACGCCAAATTTCCTTAGTCTGAGAAAGAAGAGGCATTGGTGGGCTCTCTTTAATGTCGACATGGCGGGGACCAGGACAGGTGGTTGGTGATCTGAACATCTATAAATGTGAAGCTCTGGACCATTTCTACTTTGCCCCTATTGATGTATCCCTAACTATTTATATTTCCTAACACAAGCAAGGCTTTGGTCACTACTTTCTTCAGTTCAGTGTCTATTTACTTCTGACCACTGCTTCTGTTAAGCACACAAACATTTTTTTGATGTTAATGGCAATGTAAAAGCAAGGTACTCTTAATAATTTAATCTTTTCTTCAGCACAAAATGAAATATTTTATGTTCAATCACCTCTCAATCTTGCTGTCTCCTGAAGTTGAATTTCCCAATGACAGACAGCAGATGTATAAATGTAATGAAGTGTGCAGCTAGGCAGATGCAACTACCACCTCCTGTGTGCCTTTTTGTACTAATTAATAGCTACGTGTAGCTAGCTTTCCAACTTGGGACTTACCCATTTGTACTGATCTTTAAGGATTTTACTGTTGACCACTTGTACAAATATTTTTGCTTGTGATACCACCACCCCGCTCCCCCTCCTTATGAAGGTTGTTCCCTGCTTGGGGCATGGATTGAGCCCCAAGTAGATTCTTTGTGATACCAATCAATGTGCTATCGATTTATTGGTGCTGATCTGAAGCCTTTGTTTGCTCAATGTGTTGCCCACATTTGTTCCCAGTGGATGTTGTTGGACGTCAATCAGGAGATGAAACTTGACGAGGCCCATCTCCCTTCTTGCAGCAGCAAAACAAATTGATTTGCTCTTTCTCCTTTACCCCAGCTTAGAGCTTCCTCATATAAATCTTGCTAAGTTTGATTACAAGCTGCCTCCTTCTGTTTGAATGACATGGAGAAGAGGAGTGAATATATTTCACTTTTTTCAAAAAAAAATTCTGCTTTGAGAGTTGGCCTGACCCCCTATTTCTGACATTCTTGCTTCTACTTAGGGTGACCTTGCCTTTCTACTGCTTATTTAACAGTGAGTCCCTACGATGTTCACATGAGAGTTTGCCACGACTAGATATTGAACACTTGTATAAAACTGATTGGGTTTGACCGAGAGCTACACAGCCTGTGCTGTCAGTTTTACATGTGCCACTGATGCATAAGATCTGCTTCCAAATCGTGTAACTAATTGATACAGATCACCCTGTTGATCTTAACAGTGAGAGTGCATGTGTTTAATAGGCAATTGAATCACAGCTGTAGGAGATAATGTGGCAAGAGTTCAGTATAAATCTGCTGTTCCAACTGGCTCCTTATTTAACTTGAATGCCGTTTCTTTCTGGACTTAGCTCTGGCATCAAGGTTTTGTATCTTAGCTTTGATTCCAGCGTGCTCTAACCTAACTGACAAAGCCATGCTAGTATGAATTTTAGATTGGGCTGTAAACCGTAGAATTTGCATCTTTATTTATGTACATGTTGAGAAATTTATTTGTATATTTTATAATAAAGTCATGAGTAGGCTTACATTAACACTGCATTGAAGTTACTGTGAAAATCCCTTAGTTGCCACACTCTGGCACCTGTTCGGGTACACTGAGGGAGGATTTAACATGGCTGATTCATCTAACAGCACACCTTTGGGCTGTGGGCGGAAACTAGAGCGCCCGGAGGAAACCCACGCAGACACGGGGAGAACGTGCAGACTCCACGCAGACAGTGACCCGAGCCAGGAATCAAACCTAGGTCCCTGGCACTGGGTCGCAGTGCTAATCACATTCTGATTGTGGAATATTATCTGTTCGTATTTTTTATCGTGCAGGGTTGCCACCAATGACTGCCATGGAAGGCAATTACATAAACTATCAGTGCTTTTTTTCCCCCCATGTTTATCTTTTCATGGAATGGGAGGAGTATAAGAACATAAGAACATAAGAAGTAGGAGCAGGAGTAGGCCATCTAGCCCTTTGAGCCTGCCCCGCCATTCAATAAGATCATGGCTGATCTGTCGCTGCTCAGTTCCACTTTCCCGCCCTCTCCCCATAACCCTTAATCCCCTCTGTTATCAAAAACCCATCAACCCGCGTCTTAAAAATATTTAGCGAGGCAGCCTCCACCACTTCAACGGGCAGTCAATTCCAGAGATTCACCACCCTTTGAGTGAAGAAGTTCCTCCTCAACTCCGTTCTAAACCGCCCCCCCCTTTATCTTGAGGCTGTGCCCCCTAGTCCTACTATCCTTTCTGAGCAGGAAGAGTCTCTCCACCTCTATCCTATCCATCCCATTCGTCATCTTATACGTCTCAATGAGATCTCCCCTCATTCTTCTAAACTCTTAATGAGTACAAGCCTAATCTATTCAGCCTCTCCTCATAGCTCAACCCCCTCAACTCCGGCATCAACCTAGTAAACCTCCTCTGCACTCCCTCCAAGGCTAAAATATCCTTGCGTAAGTACGGCGCCCAAAACTGCACACAGTACTCCAGCTGCGGCCTCACCAATGCCCTATACAGCTGCAGCAATACCTCCCTACTTTTATATTCAATCCCCCTTGCGATGAAGGCCAGCATCCCATTCGCCTTCCTGACCACCCGCTGCAGACCGACACTTGTTACCCCTTCCTAATTGCCCTTGAAAATCACAAGGCCATTTCAGAGACCATTTAAAAGCATGGCTGTGGGAACTTTGGTGTCACGTGTAAGCCAGACCAAGAAACAATGGCAGATTTAGATGGATTTTTATGACAAGCGATGATCACTGGTACCTAGACTCATTGTCATTTGCAGACTTGAATGGAATTTAAATTCTATCGGCCGCCATGTCAGGATTTAAGCCTGTGTCTTTGGAGAATTGGACTGGGCACTGGGAATGCCAGTTACCACTGCCGCCATCTCCCCTGCTGTAGTTCCAATCATTTAATGGGCAAGATTTTGTGGATGCTTCTCAGTCAGTTGGCACAGGTACATAGTAAGTGTCTATGGCACTTCGGCTCCACAGGTTTGTGCCGAGACTCTGTCTACACTTCTTGCTGCCTCGGGAAAGCAGCCAGCATAATCAAGGATCCCATGCACCCCGGACATTCTCTCTTCCACCGTTTCCCTTGGGGGAAAAAGACAAGTCTGTGGTCATGTACCAAAAACAGCTTCTTCCCTGCTGCTGTCAGAGTTTTGAATGGACTTACCTCGCATTAAGCTGATCTTTCTCTATATCCTAGCTATGACTGTCATAGTACGTTCTGCACCCTCTCCTTTCCTTCTATATGAACGGTATGCTTTGTCAGTATAGCACGCAAGAAACAATATGTTTCACTGTATGCCAATATATGTGACAATAAATCAAATGAAAAATGCAATCTAACACTGGGCATTTAAAAAAAAATTGAATGGCAGTATTTATAGTACCCAGGGCTAATTGTTCACCAGGGTGTGTGAATGACCTACTTTAAATACTGCAACCGGAATGGGGAAAGTACTCTCATGATGCTGTTATAGAGGGAGATGCAAAATTTTGACCTAGCAACAATATGGAAGTTGTATTTGATTTATTATTTTCACAAGCATTAGGATACAGTGAAAATTGTTTCTTGCGCTATACCGACAAAACGTACAATTCGAAGAGTACATAGGGAGTAGGAAAAGAGAGTGCAGAATACAGTGTTGCATAGCTAAGGTGTAGAGAAAGATCAGTCTAATATATGATCATTCAAAAGTCTAATAGTAACAGGGAAGAAGCTGTTTTTGAGTTGGTTGGTCTGTAACCACAGACCTTTGTATCTTTTCCCCGATGGAAGAAGGTGGAAGAGAATGTCAGGGGTCCGTGGGACCCTTGATTATACCGGCTGCTTTGCTGAGGTAATGGGAAATGTAGACAGTATTAATGGATGGGAGACTGGTTTGCATGATGGATTGGGCTATGTTTGCAACCCTTTGTAGTTTCCCACGGGCTTGATGAGAGCAGAAGCTTTACCAAGCTGTGATACATCTGAAAAGGATGCTTTCTGTGGTGCATCTCTAAAAATTGGCAAGTTGTAGCAGACATGCTGAATTTCCTTAGCCTTCTGAGAAAATAGAGGCGTAATTGGACTTCACTAACTATAGCGTCAGCATGAAGTGACTAGGGCAGGTTGCTGGTGATCTGGACACCTAGAAACTTGAAATTCTCAACGACTTCCACTTCTTCACTGTTGATGTAGACGGACGTAGCCTCCACTACGCTTCCTGAAGTCGATGACTATCTCCTTCATTTTACTGACATTGAGGGAGAGATTATTGTCGTCTCACCATTCCACCGGATTCTCTATCACTTTCCAGTACTCCAGATCAGACTGAGGAGGTGATACTCTCCCTGTCCCTGTTCTAAGCAATAGACATCATGGGTTTGGGAAATGTCAGTAGAGCTCACTGCTTCACGTCTTGTGGAAGATACACACTGATCATGTTGCACAGGTGGTGGAGGGTGTGAATGTATGTTGGGAGAGGGATTCTGATGTAGTTGAGCTTCTTGATAGTAAGAGCTGCACTCATCCAGACAAGTGGAACATATTCCTTCACATTCATGACTTGTGCCTTTTAGATGGTGAATGGGATTTGGAGAGTCAGGAGATTATTGCTGTAGAATACCCAGCCTCCGACATGCCCTTCTAGCCACTGAATTTATGTGACTAGTCTGGTAAAGTTTCTGGTCAGTTGAGACTGTCTTGCTAGAGACCATCATTAGATGGCATTTTAACTGCCACTGCCCAAACCTTGATATTGTCTTGGTCTTGCTGCACATTGGGCTCTGACTGCTTCTTTAAGTTGTGATTAGAACTGGGTGCTGGTTATCAGTGAACAACCCCAGTTCCTACCTTAAGATGTCAGGAAAGTCAGAAGCAGCTGAAGATGCTGTACACGGTTGTTTTTGGGGTCGGTTTGGCAATGCCAGGGGAGATCAGCTATTTTTCATTAACTGAGAGTGGGCAACTTCTGCATTCACAATGTATTTGAATATTGAGGCACTGTATTGAATAGAATAATTTGTTAATGTAGTGCCTCAACATTCAAATACATTCTGAAAACTGAAGTTGCCAGCACGAGTTAACCCATGTTTGTAACTACCGAAAAACATGCCTGGTTTGAATTATATGGATCGACCCAATTTGGATAGGCAAAGCAATCCAAAAATCGTTCTACTTGGGTATGAGCCCCTGTTCATAGCATGTCTGCGTGTGATAACGTTTTGCAGGACTTTAGTTTTCAAATGCAAATCCACTGGAGGATCTGGAGGGGCTTTGAGATTACCTGGTTTACACGTCAGGGAAATGTTCATTGCCAGTGATGTTTTGAGAACTTCTGGTGCAGAGATGCCAGTGTTGGACTGGGACAAACAGCAAGAAGCCTCTCAACATTTTTTGTTTGGATACATGGATGAGCAGAGTCACAGTTCAGCCAATAAATTTTTAACAAAATGAAATTATTAAACAATTCCTATGATACACAACTCCTTCACCCCAGCTATTCCTTTACAAATATATGCAAATTTGTAAGGCTGACAAAGTGACAAAATACCTTACACTTTAATGTTCACTGTAAATGCACAGTTCATGTAAATCAATAGGCAGATTGTGCTCAGACACATGCCACTCTGAAGCCAAGTGATAGACGACACTTGAAAGAACTTCTGTGGATTCCTCATCAACTCCTCCCATATTCTTTTCACGCTGCGAGCCAACTGGTCTCACTGTAACTCAGTCTTCCACTTGAGCTTAAATTCTCTGTTTTTGAGCACACTTTGGAATCTTCTCCCAAACAATGCTTCTCTTCGATGTCTTCACCAAGGATCCACATCCAGGATTTCAACCTCTTCCTTTCAGTTTTCCCTGCCCTGGATCACCATGTGCAGTCAAGCTTCCATTCAATCTCTTACACAACCAAGCCAACAGGGCACCACTGATTCACAGGCTGTAATAGGGTGTCACCAACTTTAAGATCACCTTGGATGTCTGTATTCTCACAAACCCAAGTCTCCAGGTCTGCACCTTGCAGACCTAACTGGAAGACCCTCTGTACTCTTGACTTCACTGAATCAGAACTCTTTTCCTATCTACCATCTAAAAGGAACATTATGAATGTGATAAAATGTTCTCCCCTTGTCTGAGTGCAGCGCTTAACAACACTCAAGAACCAGCCTCCCATCCGTTTACTTTGTCTAGTCTTCTCACTGTCTTCGCAAAGCAGCCAGCAAAATTAAGGACTCCACACAGCCTGCTTCTGTTGGGAAAAGATACAAAAGTCTGATGTCATGTACCAGCTGACTCAAGAACAGCTTCTTCCCTGCTTCCATCAGACTTTTGAATGGATCTACCTCACATTAAGTTGGTCTTTCTCTACACCCTAGTTATGACTGTAACACTACATTCTGCACCCTCTCCTTTCATAAGAACATAGAACATAAGAACATAAGAAATAGGAGCAGGAGTAGGCCATCTAGCCCTTCGCAATAACCTCTTGTGAGGTACTTTGTCAAACGCTTTCTGAAAATCTAGAAAGACCACATCCACCTCTATCCTCCTCTATCCACCGCCCTAGACACATCCTCATAGAACTCCAGTAAATTTGTCAGACACGACTTCCCTTTAATGAAACCGTGCTGCGTCTGCTCTATCAAGCAATTCCCTTCAAGATGCCTTGCAATTTCCTCCTTAATGACAGATTCTAACATTTTATCTACCACAGACATTAAACTAACCGGCCTATAATTCCCTGCCTTTTGCCTGGCACCCTTCTTAAACAACGGCGTAACATTAGCCGTTTTCCAATCATCCGGCACTTCCCCGGAATCCAGCGACGTCTGGAAAATAACCACCAAAGCATCCACTATCCTTCTTTATGAACGGTATGCTTTGTCTGTGTACTGCTCAGGAAACAATACTTGCACAGTATTACTAATACAAGTGACAAAGCAAATCGAAAAGCTTGACTACATTGGACTCCCACCATCCAACTTATACATTCACACCCTCCACCACCAATGCAGTGTGGTTTCACTGTGTGCCTTCCGCAAGATGCGCAGCAGCAACTTCCTGGATAAGTTGCCGGGACTAGATGGGATATACCCCAGGATACTGTGGGAGGCGAGGGAAGTGATTGCAGAGCCCCTGGCGATGATCTTTGCGTCGTCAATGGAGACGGGAGAGGTTCCGGAAGATTGGAGGATTGCGGATGTAGTCCCTATTTTCAAGAAAGGGAACAGAGATAGCCCGGGAAATTACCGCCCGGTGAGTCTGACCTCAGTGGTTGGTAAGCTGACGGAGAGGCTTCTGAGGGACAAGATTTACGAGCATTTGGAGAGGTTTGACATGATCAGGAACAGTCAGCATGGATTTGTCAAGGGCAGGTCGTGCCTTACAAGCCTAGTTGAGTTCTTCGATAATGTGACTGAACACATTGACGAAGGAAGTGCCGTGGACTTCAGCAAGGCGTTTGATAAGATCCCCCATGCAAGACTTCTTGAGAAGGTGAGAGGGCATGGGATCCAAGGGCCTTTGGCCTTGTGGATCCAGAACTGGCTTGCCTGCAGAAGGCAGAGAGTGGTTGTGGATGGGTCTTTTTCTGAATGGAGGTCAGTCACCAGTGGAGTGCCCCAGGGATATGTTCTAGGACCCTTGCTGTTTGTCATTTTCATAAATGACCTGGATGAGGAAGTGGAGGGATGGGTAAGTAAGTTCGCCGATGACACGAAGGTCGGTGGTGTTGTGGATGGTCTGGAAGGATGTCAAAAGTTGCAGCAGGACATAAATAGGATGCAGATCTGGGCGGAGAAGTGGCAGATGGACTTCAACGCGGATAAATGCGTAGTCGTCCATTTTGGCAGAACCAACAGGATGAACGAGTACACTATCAAGGGCAGGAGTCTTAGTAGCGTTGAAGAGCAGAAGGATCTTGGGGTCCGGGTCCACAGGATTCTTAAACCGGCCTCGCAGGTGGAAGAGGTGGTCAAGAAGGCGTTTGGTGTACTGGCCTTCATTAATCGAGGGATTGAGTTTAGGAGTCGGGAGGTAATGCTGCAACTTTATAAGACCCTTGTCAGGCCTCATTTGGAGTACTGTGCGCAGTTCTGGTCACCTCACTATAGGAAAGACGTAGAAGCTATTGAAAGGGTACAGAGGAGATTTACAAGGATGTTGCCTGGACTGGGAGGCATGCCTTATGAAGTTTGGTTGAGGGAGCTGGGTCTCTTTTCCCTGGAGAGACGAAGGTTGAGAAGCGACCTGATAGAAGTTTATAAAATGTTGAGAGGAATAGATAGGGTGAACTCTCAGAGGCTATTTCCCCGGGTTGAAATGGTCGCTACGAGAGGACACAGATTTAAGGTGCGGGGAGGAAAGTACAGAAGTAATGTTAGGGGTAAGTTTTTCACTCAGAGGGTGGTGAGTGAGTGGAATCGGCTGCCGTCAGTGGTGGTGGAGGCGAACTCGCTGGGGTCTTTTAAAAGACTTCTGGATGAGTATATGGGGTTTAATGGGATTGGGGGTTATAGATAGGTGTTGATGTGATCGGCGCAACTCGTGGGCCGAAGAGCCTGTTTGTGCTGTAGTGTTCTATGTTCTATAACGTTTCCCAAACTCATGATCGCTAATGCTGAGAAGAACAAGGACAGTCGGAGCATGGGAGTATCACCGTCTTAAGTCACACACCATCCTGAATTGCAAATAAAGCACTTTCTGTATTGTTGCTGGGCCAGAATTTTGAGACTGGCTCCTAACAGAATTAAGATTCCGGCAATTCAAGAAAGTAGGTCATTAACACATCCTTGAGAACCATTAGTGCAAGGCCCTTTAAATACTGGCCTTACCAGCTGCAACCACACCCAGGTGGCACAGTGGTTAGCACTGCTGCCTCATAGTGCCAGGGTCTCAGGTTAGATTCCCGGATTGGGTCACTGTCTGAGCGGAGTCTGCATGTTCTCCTCATGTCTGCATGGGTTTCTTCCCACAGTTTCTTCTCACAGTGCTGGTTAGGTGCTTTAACCTGAACAAGTGCCGGAGTGTGGCGACTAGGGGAATTTCACAGTAACTTTGTTGCAGTATTAATGTAAGCCTTACTTGTGACTAATAAATAAAATATAAATTAAATAAAAAATGTTGGGCTCCACAGAATTGTGAATCTGATCTAAGTGTTATAGACAATAACTGCATCTATGCTAGCTGCCTCAGAGGCAACTTCCTCCTTCCAAATTTAATCCACTAAATGTTTGGCAGTACAGTGCAGGAGATGGGAGCATTATAGTAACGCCGCCTGTCTAGCATTCCGGACACCCAGGTAATCCTTTGGGGACACTGGTTCAGATCTGGCTCTATATTACCTTGCCTGTACTGACAGTTTCTATGGGAAGCTTCTTGTCTCTGGATTACCTAGTTCCAACTGAACTCTTAACTATTTCTGCTTTCAGTGTGGGCCTCTGGTTGCTGAGTAACATCTTTTTTGTTAAGCCTGGAATTGTATTTATGTCGTAAAGCTTTCATTATAATGCAAGCAAAGTTTAAAATGAAACAAAAAATCTATAGACTTGTAGGCATCTTTATTTAAAGTAAAGCTAAACCAAAGTTTTTGCCCCATGGCATTTAACTATCTCTATTTTGTAATGCTTGTCACCATCACCTTTGTGTTCTGCCAGGGCAACTTAGCTCCTGACCTCTGAAATCAATCAGTGAGGCAAGGTTGACTACCCTTAACAGCAAGGCCACATTTGACCGAATGTGGCATGAAGGAGCCTTACAAAACTGGAGCTTCTGTAGGTTGGATTCATACCTAGCAGAAAGGAATATGGATGTGGTTGCAAGAGGTCAATTATCTTAGTCCCAGGACATCACTGTCAGAGTTCTTCAGGGTAGTGTCCGAGGCTTATCCATCTTCAGCTGCTTCATCAATGACCTTCACTCCATCAGAACTGGGAAATATTCAGCACAAACAATGTCCAGCATCCTTTGTGATTTCTGAGATACTGAAGCAGTCTGTGCCCATGTACAGCAAGACCTGGATTACATTCCAGCACAGATTCATATGTGCAAGTAGCATTCACATCACATGCTAAGCAGTGACCATCTCCAAAAAGAGGTGATTCTTCATTATCCCTTAACATTCAATGGCATTACCATCACTAAACTAACTGTGATCAATATCCTGGAGGGGTTACCATTGACCAGAAACTGATCATAAGCACTCTGGCTACAGTAACGGGTCAGGGACTATAAATTCTGCCTCAAAGCCTGTCCACCACCTACAAGGCACAAGTCAGGAATGTAATGGTGCACTCTTAATTGCAGCTCAACATTGAACTAGCTCAACACCTTCCAGTACAAAGCAGCCTACCTGAATGGTGGCACACCATCCAGTCCCTCTGGCACTGATGCAGAGTGGCAGCAGTGTGTACCATTTGCAGGATGCATGGTGGCACCTTGCCAAGGCGGAACCTACCAAACCCGATGTTTTCAGGATGGATCAGGGGTTTAGGGGAACTTCCAGATGTTGTTACTCCCAAGCATCTGAGGCTCTCGTCCTTCTAGGCGGTAGAGGCCTCGGGTTTGGTAGATGCTGCCTTGGCGAGTTGCCTAAATGCATCTTGTAACTGCTGCCACTCTGGATCAGTGGGACTAGATGGTGTGCCAATCGAGCAGGCTTAAGCCCCTCTCTATTTATCCTGCTTCCCTGATTTAAATGCCTGTATAGGTGGCAGTGTTTAGTTGGACTCATCCAATTCATAGCAGACTGCAAGTCTCTTCATTCGTGTCACGAGTAGGCTTACATCAACCTGCAGTGAAGTTGCTGTGAAAATCCCCCTTATCGCTTCGGCCCCTATTCGGGTACACTAAGGGAGAGGTTAGCAAGGCCAATGCACCTAACCAACATGTCTTTCGGATTGTGGGAGGAAACCGGAGCACCCGGAGAAAATCCACACAGACGTGGGGAGAATGTGCAGACTCTGCACGCACAGTACCCAAGACGAGAATCAAACCCAGGTCCCTGGCACTGAGGCGGTATTGCTAACTGGGAGAGAAAAGTCATTATTGTGGGCTGTTGTAGTGAGTTTTGATGTCAGTCTGCTGACGGATCAGTATAATTTTGCATGTGTTCCTGGGCATTGTCCTGTTTGAAATCTCTGTTGGAAGGGTTTCTGCTGTTCTTGGTCACGGTGCTTTCATTGAGGTGATTTCAAAGCCTCAGTGGTGATGAGGTTTGATGGCTTTTCCTGCACCTGTAAAAGCATCTTTAATGTGGTAAAATGTTCCAAGACATTTCCTCGTGTTTTGGCTTTGACACTGCTTTGATATTAGTTAATATTCAGTAGTTAATGCTAATGTTCTGTGGCACTGCACAGAGCATGCAAAGTCTGAATGTAATCTTCAAACAAAATAGGATTAGTGGGCAGGGGATAATTGAATCCAAACATGCAGATGTGATTCAGACCTCATTTAATTTTGTCATTTCTAGTTAAATAGCAAAGTTAGCACAATTTGTAAACAGAATTGAAATTGGTTGACGATGGTGGGTGGCGATGTAGCATAAAATTCTTAGCGTTCATTGGATATGGGCATTGCTGGCTGGTCAGCATTTATTGCCAATCCTTAGTTGCCTGAGGACAGTTGAGAGTCAACCGCATTGATGTGGCTCTGGAGTCACATGTAGGCCAGACCAGGTAAGGACGGCAGATTTCTTTCCCTGAAAGACATTAGTGAACCAGATGGATTTTTTTGACAATCGACAATTCCAAATTTTTTATTGAATTCAAATTCCACCACCTGCCACGGTGGGATTCAAACCTGGGTCCCCAGAACAGTGGCTGAGTTTTTGGATTAATAGTCTAGTGATAATGCCACTAGGTTATTGCCTCCCCTAAGTATAAAGTGCCTTATGTATCATGAGAAATCACAATGTGCCTGGAACAAAATATACTGTTTAACCATAATATAACCAAGTATTATGAAATTAAACGGAGGTATTAATGTGATTGTGAACTTTATAACGATCTGTTTGCTGTCAGCATCTTGGTGTTTAACATAACACTATATAGGAAGGCAGTTTCTCTTATCCGTTTTGTATGCGCAAAATCAAGTTTAATCAGAGAGCTGGAATGTCGGTGAGTGAATTTTCTCATGGGTAGTGAGGCTGGTGCAGTCTCTTAAGCTGTTAAAAAGGGGCCCGATTCGAACAAGAGAATGACTGACTCCTTTTGCCGAGTACAATTAGCAGGTGTGAACTGTGGCCTTGGACACGAGGGTCACATGGGTCAAGATTTCTAGGTAATGGGGGAAGAACTTGTAGGGGTAATGAGCTAATGATCTCCTATTCTTGTTGACATATGGAACATTATTAGCCAAGGTGTGTAATTTTGTAATTGGACCCTCCAGAATGTATGACAGGCTGGGCATGGAAATTGAAATGTTGTACAACAATTTTAGATTGTGGTGTTATCTTGGAGAACAGTCAGTATTTCATGACTACACTCCCACCTGATGCATGCATTAGCAAATAAATTCCTTTCCATTCTTTAACTGCATGCTGACTTTTGTAGCTTATGTATTGATTGAGTGAGATCGACCGAATACAAGACACCCTAGCAGGATACCTCAGAAAATTCCTCTTGCAGTTGGATCATAGGAATTTCTCTACAGCACTGACTAAAGGGGCTAAGAGATGTAAAATTAAATCCCTCCATCTTTGGCTGGAGAGGGTCACAGTGGTTAGCACAGCTAGGGACCCAGGTTTGATTCAAGTCTTGGGCAACTGTCTGCGGCGTTTGCACGTATGCACTAAATTGCCTGAGTATCCAAAGATGCTTCAAAGTTTATTTATTAGTGCCACAAATAGGCTTGCGTTAATACTGCAATAAAGTTACTGTGAAAATCCCCTCATTGCCACACTCTGACGTGTGTTCGGGTACACTGACAAAGAATTTAGCGTGGCCAATCCACTTAACCATGTTTTTTGAACTGTGGGAGAAAACCAAAACACCCGGAGGAAACCCACGCAGACACGAGGAAAACGTGCAGACTCCGCACAGACAGTGACACAAGCCAGGAATCAAACCCTGGTCCCTGGAGCTGAGAGACAGCAGTGCTAACCACTGTGCCACTGTGTGCTGGTTAGGGGAGATTAGCTGGGTAAATAAGTTGAATTGCCAAGTAGGACCTGGCTAAAATGTTTTGTTGGCAAGTCGATGCAAACTAGATAGGCTGAATGGACTCCTTTTGCACTGTCGGGATTCTGTGACTACTGTGTGACCTTAGCATAAGACGGTTTCCACGTCTTTTAGCACGGCCAAGTCACCTAACCCGCACATCTTTGGACTGTGGGAGGAAACCAGAACACCCGGAGGAAACTTGCGCAGACATGGGGAAAGTGTGACTCGAAGCTGGAATTATACCCGGGTCCCTAGCACTGAGGGAGCAGTGCTAACCATTGTGCCACCCAGCTATGCCCCTGTGTCACCTGAGCTGGTATCCTTGTTTGAGATGGAACTCGCTGAGGGGAGGGGGGGTATTCTGTTGGAAAGAACAATTAATGTAGGCTACAATTTATACCACCAAATCCAGCTCGGGTGAATCTGTCAACTGCATTCATTTATCAAAGAAAATAACTTTTATTATGAAACCAATTTACTGGCAATGCTGGAATCTGAAACAAATGCTGAAAATCTGAGGCTCTGACAGCATCTGTGGAGAGAGAATAGAGCCAATATTTCAAGTCTGAATGACCCTTTGTCAGAGCTTAATTACTTTTATTCCTGTTTGAGAGAATTTCAGGGTGCAAACACTCATAAGATTTACTTGCTAATTTGTCAAGCTGTGTTCAGTATGAACTAGGCACGTTGGCATTGCAGTGAAGTGTTGGAACCCGCAGCCTGAAGTTGTGGGCTTGTGGATTCCACTCCAATTGTATCGCTCCGTAATAAATAGTGAAAACAGGATCATCTCAGCTAATGCTCTTGTGAAGCCGCAGTTTATCCTTTCTAAATGGGATTTAATTATGGTAATTGAATCCCTACGTAATCCTGAATTTTTTTTCTAGTGCTATTTACCAAAGAATGTGCTTCCCATCTCAATATCTTCCCATTAGGACAGAGATTAGTGTTGCTGAAAAAGAAACCTGTTGAAGTTTTTCATTCTGCACTCATCAGGACACTTTGCTATCCCCCTCATATGGTAGTTCTGCAACAATTTACACTGCATGGGAAGAGAATGCTGATTGGCTGGCAGGTGGACTATTGGAAGAGGTGTTGCCATGGAGAGTGTACCAGTATAGAAATGAAGGCATCTAGGATACTTCATTGGTACACAGCCAGTGTCAAAGATGCATTGGATGCCGATTTCTGTGTAATCTGAAAGGTATTCCCAATCCTGAGGAAGCACAAGCTCCCCATTGAATGGGAGTAGCTTAAATCACCTTGCAGTGACTTTCGAGAGCAGTGGAAATCTGCAATTTGATACTTGACAACTGGTGCCATGTGCGAGATATGAGTGTGATGAAATGGTGGAAAGGCAAATTGTGCGGAGGGTGGGGAGAGTCTACAGAAGGATCCAGATAGGTTGGGCGAATGGGCCAGGAAATGGCAAATGGAATTTAATGTTGGCAAGCGCGAGGTGGTCCACTTTGGTAGGAATAATGGTAGGAAGGATTATTACTTACGTGGAGAAAAACTGCAGCAGGCGACGGTGCAGAGGGACCTCGGGGTCCTTGTGCATGAGTCGCAAAAACCCAGCTTGCAGGTGCAGCAGGTGGTCAGGAAGGCGAATGGGATGCTGGCCTTCATCGCGAGGGGGATTGAATATAAAAGTAGGGAGGTCTTGCTGTGGCTGTATAGGGCATTGGTGAGGCCGCAGCTGGAGTACTGTGTGCAGTTTTGGGCGCCGTACTTACACAAGGATATTTTGGCCTTGGAAGGAGTGCAGAGGAGGTTTACTAGGCTGATGCCGGAGTTGAGGGGGTTGAGCTATGAGGAGAGGCTGAATAAATTAGGCTTGTACTCGTTAGAGTGTAGAGGAATGAGGGGAGATCTCATTGAGACGTATAAGGTGATGAATGGGATGGATAGGATAGAGGTGGAGAGACTCTTCCCGCCCAGAAAGGATAGTAGGACTAGGGGGCACTGCCTCAAGATAAAGGGGGGGGGGGCAGTTTAGAACAGAGTTGAGGAGGAACTTCTTCACTCAAAGGGTGGTGAATCTCTGGAATTCTCTGCCCGTTGAAATGGTGGAGGCTACCTCGCTAAATATTTTTAAGACGCGGGTTGATGGTTTTTGATAAGAGAAGAACATAAGAACATAAGAAATAGGAGCAGGAGCAGGCCATCTGGCCCTTCGAGCCTGCCCCGCCATTCAATAAGATCATGGTTGATCTGTCGTGGCTCAGTTCCACATTCCGGCCCTCTCCCCATAACCCTTAATCCCCTCTCTTATCAAAAACCCATCAACCCGCTTCCTGAAAGAAGGGATTAAGGGTTATGGGGAGAGGGTGGGAATGTGGAACTGAGCCACGACAGATCAGCCATGATCTTATTGAATGGCGGGGCAGGCTCGAAGGGCTTAGTTGGCCTACTCCTGCTCCTATTTCTTATGTTCTTATGAATGACCCTGGCTAGGGTCACTGTGTGGAGTTTGCACGTTCTCCCTGTGTCTGCATGGGTTCCCCTAGGTTTGCTCCAAATATGTGTGGGCTAGGTGCATTTGCCATGCTAAATTGCCCCTTAGTGTCAGGGGAACCAGCTGGAGTAAATGCATGGGGTTACGGGAATAGGACCTGGCTGGGATTGTGATTGGTGCAGACTCACTGGGTCAGATGTAGGATCCTGTGCACTGTAGGATTCTATGAAACTTTATTTATTAGTGTCACAAGTAGCCTTACATGAACACTGCCATCAAGTTATTGTGAAAATTCCCTAATTGCCAGACTCCAGTGCCTGTTCAGGTACACTGAGGGAGAATTTAGCATGGCCAATGCACCTAACCAGCACGTCTTTCAGACTGTGGGAGGAAACCGGAGCACCCAGAGGAAACCCACGCAGACGTGGAGTGCGTGCAGAGTCTGCACAGACTGTGACCCAAGCTGTGAGTTGAACCTGGGTCCCTGACGTTGTGAGGCAGTTGTGTTAATCACTGTGACACTGTGCTGTTCCATGCTGTGCCATTTGCAAGATACTGGTGTATGAATGATGAGGGGGTAGGGAATGAGAATGCGAGAGTGAGAATGCCTAATTTGGGGGATGTAACCTGGATGTGCAGTTGTATGAATAAACCTGAAGTCTGTCTTAGCACAAAGTTAACTAGAATTAATGTAATGACTGAGTTAAGAAACATTGATTACAAGAAGAGTAAAAGATTGAAGACTATTTAATCACTAATTAAAGGACTATTTTCAACTTTACTGAAGTGGACGTTATTCTTGGAGACTGTCTTATGTGTTAGGGTTTATTTCTGGGCATGAACTTGGGCTATGCATGGAAATTATTGAATAAGAAGCATCAATCCTATCCAAAAAAAGCCATCATTTTTCAGGGACTGCATCTTTATTGAATCCCTATATTAGAATGATGATTAATGTTACCTCAATAACAGTAACACTGAGAAATTTGAGTAACCATTGAGATTGTTGAGGGGTCAGAATTTACTGATTTGGATTTCCAATTAACCTGTAAAATAGGTCAATTCAAATGGGATTCGTATTTTTTCATGATTTATTCATGCGTGCTGCTGGGTTGCTAGCAGAGTTTGCACATTCTCCCCGTGTTTGTGCAGGTTTCCTCCAGGTGCTCCAGTTTCCTCCCGCATGCCAAAGATGAGTGGGTTAGGTTGATTGGTCATGCTAAATTGACCCTTCGTGTCAGGGGGTTAGCAGGATAAATATGTGGGATAGGGTCTGGGTGGGGATTGTTGTTGGTGTAGGTTCAATGGGCCAAATGGCCTCCTTCGGCATTGAAGAAATTCCATGAAGTGTGGAAGGAGGCCAATTTACCTTGACGTTGGCCGTGCTAAATAGCCCCTTAATCAACCTAACCTGCACACCTTTGGACTGTGTTTGGAGGAGGGTGGGGGGACAGAACCTGAGCACCAGGAGGAAACCCATGCAAACACATGAAGAACATGCGAGTTCCACATGCACAGTGACCCAAGCTGGGAATCAAGCACAGATTCCTGGCGCTGTGAGGCAGCAGCATTAACCTACTGTGCCACTCTTTGCAAGTCTTTCCACTTTTGGATCAAAGGTTTGACTTCTTGAGAAGCTTATCTGTTTGGCGCTGGGAAACTTTAAACCGTACTGACTTGTATTGAAGCATTTTGAAAGTTTTGATTCACCTGAGGTTTTGCTGTGGATCTACCTATGACAATGTCTTGTTCGCAATGTCTTCCATAACTGAACATCTGCTCTTGTGATGATGACTAGAAATTTATAGGAAAGAGATTGCTGTTTTTTTGGGAAAAAAAATTATTGTATTAAATGATCATATTTTAAACAGTACTGAATTCAGTGTCTTTATCTCCTAGGGCTGATATGCTGCCCCGTGTGCAGGCAGCAATGTTACACAAAGGACGTAATAGAAAACTACTTTCTGAGGGACACTGGTGAATTGGACAGCAACTCAAACAGGAAGGTTAGTCAGGTAAGACGTACTCTAATTGTTTTCTTCTTCTTACTGCCAGCTTCTGAATGAACAGTTGCTGCCACCCTGTAAGGCGCAACTCCCTTCTGCAGTCCTGTGTTTGTAACATCGGATTAGGGATGCTAGTAGCCGTTTGTGAAATTGAGCTGTATCTTGAATACAAAGCTAGTGGCTGATTACGAACACTACTTTACAAATCCAGTGATAATCCCCTGAAAATGATCATGAATCGTAGAATCCCTGCAGTGTAGAACGAGGCCATTCGGCCCATTGAGTTTGCACCGACCACAATCCCACCCAGGCCCGATCCCCACAATCCATTCATTTACCCTGGCTAATCCCCCCTGACACTAGGGTCAATTTAGCATGGCCAATCCACCTAACCTGCACATCTTTGGACTGTGGGAGGAAACCAGAACACCTGGAGGAAACCCACACACACATGGGGAGAAATTGCAAACTCCACACACAGTGACCTGAGGCCAGAATTGAACCTGGGACCCTGGCGCAGTGAGGCAGCAGTGCTATCCACTAAGTCACCATGCCGCATTCAGACAGTGTTTTTAAAAAAAACTTTCCCTGTTAGCTGACCAGTATCATACCTACCCTGGCAGTGGTAGGAGATAGTGCCTGTGTCTGCGTGGGTTAGTACTGCTGCCTGATAGTGCCAGGGACCTGGGTTTGATTCCTGACTTGGTTCACTGTCTGTGCAGAGTCTGCACATTCTCCCCATGGGTTTCCTCTGGGTGCTCCAGTTTCCTCCCGCAGTCCGAAAGACATGCTGGTCAGTGTGCATTGGCCATGCTAAATTCTCCCTCAGTGTACCCGAAAAGGCGCTGGAGTATGGCGACTCAGGGATTTTCACAGTAATATTATTTCAGTGTTATTGTAAGCCCACCCGTGACACTAATAAATAAACTTTAAGGTTTAAATTTTAAACTTTGCCCAATGCCTTACAGTTACCACAGAAATGTGCTGTCTTCCCTGCCAGTATTCTCTCAATCTCCCCCCAAAATACTTGCAAAAGAATCCTAAAATATCAAGAGAGGACTGTACAAAGGGACAGAAAGAAGAAAAGGGGATAGAGAAAAGCAATGAGAAGGAAAGACAGCTAGAACAGTTGGCAGAAAAGTAGCAGTGAGATGAATGTGAGTGAAAAGGAAGATCATTTACTCTGGCTTACCATCAGTCTTCTGTGGAACAATTATGCGCTGTGAGATTAGGACCGGAGCGAGGAATGGGAGATCAACACTGGGGTTTCCAGGAAATGTGAGAGCGATACGAGATCAGGAGCCAGTAACTGCATTCACAGAATGAACCCTAGTGGCATCCAGCTTGGTTGGATTGCAAAACTCTGGGCTCAATTTTAGTTCTTTATGTGTATGTATGGGTTGATAATCTACATTAAGATCACATTGCTCCTATTACGCTCTTTGTGATATTTTCCATGGCCACTGCACCTAATTTATGACAACTCTGAAACTGATATTAAGCTAATGATCCAACTTGCTACGGTAGCAAACCTTTTGGCAGACAGCTTGGAAATAAGCCCTTGTTTGGTAACCAATTAATTGAAAATAAATATCTTGTTAAAAATACTTTGTGTTATTCGGTTCATTTTCTGAATGAAGGAATAAACATTTTCCTGTGCTTCAATGTATTATTTGTAAAGTCTAATGAATTTGGATGTATCTATTCTGCCGATACTAATGGAGCGATCGGGGCGGAATATTCCCGTTCCGTCCCGCCTGCCATAGGGTGGTACGGTAGCACAGTGGTTAGCACTGCTGCTTCACAGATCCAGGGACATGGGTTTGATTCCCAGCTTGGATCACTGTCTGTGTGGAGTTTGCACATTCTCCTCATGTCTGCATGGGTTTCCTCCAGGTGCTCCGGTTTCCTCCCACAGTCCAAAGATGTGCAGGTTAGTTTGATTGGCCAAATTTGCCCCTTACTGGCCTGAGATGTGTAGATTAGAGGGACTAGTGGGTAAAATATGTAGGGATATGGGGGTAGGGCCTGGGTGGGATTGTGGTCAGTGCAGACTCAATGGGCTGAATGGCCTCTTTCTGTATTGTAGGGTTTCTGTGATTCTTTTTATGATTCTATGAATCATTTGGGTGTGGGGATTGGGTGGGGTGTGGGTCAGACCATGCAGAGATTCATTGCCCTCGGGCCGGATTTTCCGTTTTTGGGGCGAGCGTGGCCCCAGAATTCCAGGAGTTTGAAGATTATAACTTCCACTTTAATTAACTTGGGTCTTGCTCTTTCAGACACATTAATGGGCCGAGTGGATGTATAAGGTAGAATTTGAAAGTTGGGCGTGATGGGCTAAGTGGCTTCCTTCTGTGCTGTATCATTCTTGACAAGCACAATTTCAGGATACGTCTGAAGAATACATAATCCCAGAATTGGTACAGCACAGGCGAACATAACGTAAGAAATGGGAGCAGGAGTAGGCCATCTAGCCCTTCCAGCCTGCCCCGCCATTCAATTAGATCATGGCTGATCTGACGTGGATCAGTTCCACTTTCCCGCTCTCTCCCCATAACCCTTAATTCCCTTGTCTATCAAAAACCTATCTACCTGGGAAGAATCTCTCTACCTCTACTCTATCCATCCCTTTCATTATCTTATACGTCTCTATAAGATCCCCCCACATCCTTCTAAACTCCAATAAGTACAGACCCAGTCTATTTAGTCTCTCTTCATAGTCCAACCCCCTCATCTCCAGTATCAGCCTAGTGAACCTCCTCTGCACGCCCTCCAAAGCCTCCTGTTGTCGGGAGCTCCAGGCGTGTGCTGGTTGTGGAATGAGCGAAGCATCTTAATTGCTGTCATGGGCACCCTTGGATGTTGGATGGAGCAAAGGGCTAGCTATATGGTCCACAATATCAGGCAGATTACTGAGGTTTTTAGCAAAGTCTGGCAGGCTGTGTTAAGTACCGAAGCTATGAACAGTTGGGGGTTTTGAATTGTTTTGGGTTTTGAGTTTTCTGATTGTATTTATTTTGGAATGGATCGAGCCATTAATGCTCAGGGTCACAAGTTTCTGCCATGTGTCTGTGTGTGACTGAACAGGCCACTTCTCAATCCTCAGGTATTTGGGCAGATTTGTCCCTTTCCTTCCTTCTCTGCCACTGCTTTGCCTCGTTGTTAAGACATTGGGACTCAAAACGTGATGTAATTTGATGCACAAATTTTCACCACTCTGAATGAGCAAGCTCTTGATCTCTTCAGTTTTGCGTTCAAGAAACCTAACCTGTCTTTGAGTGTTGCCAACGCCAAACTCATATACCGGCCCAAATTTTCCACCTCCCATATTTGTTGAAGAAGAACCTCTAAAGTATGTTGAATGCTTCCATCCCTCAGCAGCCATCTTTCTCAAAAGATTACCATTATTGGGGTCCGTCGCTGGACCAGTGGCACAGTGGTTAGCACTGCTGCCTCACAGTACCAGGGACCCGGGTCTGATTCCCAGCTCGGGTCACTGTCTGTGCGGAGTTCTTCCCGTGTCCACGTGTTTCCTCCGGGTGCTGTGGTTTCCTCCCACAGTCCAAAGATATCCAGGTTAGGTGCATTGGCCATGCTAAACTCTCCCTCGATGTACCCGAACAGGTGGCAGTGTGTGGCAACTAGGGGATTTTCATAGTAACACCATTGCAGTGTGAATATAAGCCTACTTGTGACTAATAAAGAAACTTTTAACTTTTTTAGTTGCACTAGTTTAACCTTCTACAAACTACAGCATTGACTGTTTTGACCGTAAAAGCCCTAGTGTACAGAGCTGTTGTACCCATGCTGCAGTGAGACCTGAACTACACATCTGTGAGCGTCCAAGCACTAGAGATGTTTGATTAATAGTCCTTCTGCTGCATTTCTGGATTCAGTGGACGAACTTTTGAACAAATAGTTATGTCCTTCCCAAAGCCAAGGTCCACAAGCATTCAGGCAAAGTCCGTGAAACAAACTCCTGCAAATTCAACTTTGATGGACTGGACACTGTTCAGAGGACAGCACAACCCACCTGGTCCTATTCTCTCAACTGGCCAATATTTTAGGGGAGGACCGAGAAATAGTCTGAAACGCAGCAGCGTGGACCTTACTGACGGTTTATTTATTAGTCACAAGTAGGTTGACATTCACACTGCAATTAAGTTACTGTGAAAATCCCCTAGACACCACACTCCGGGGCCTGTTTGGATGTACTGAGGGAGAATTTAGCACGGCCAGTGCACCCTAACCAGCACGTCTATCAGACAGTGGGAGGAACATAAGAACATAAGAACATAAGAAATAGGAGCAGGAGCAGGCCATCCGGCCCCTCGAGCCTGCCCCGCCATTCAATAAGATCATGGCTGATCTGTCGTGACTCAGCTCCACCTTCCCGCCCTCTCCCCATAACCCTTAATCCCTTCTCTTATCAAAAACCCATCAACCCGTTTCTTAAAAATATTTAGCGAGGCAGCCTCCACCACTTCAACGGGCAGAGAATTCCAGAGATTCACCACCCTTTGAGTGAAGAAGTTCCTCCTCAACTCTGTTCTAAACCGCCCCCCCTTTATCTTGAGGCTGTGCCCCCTAGTCCTACTGTCTTTTTTGAGCGGGAACAGTCTCTCCACCTCTATCCTATCCATCCCATTCATCATCTTATACGTCTCAATGAGATCTCCCCTCATTCTTACCAGAGCACCTGGAGAAAACCCACACAGACATGGGGAGAATGTGCATAATCCATCCTGATAGTGACCTAAGGCAAGAAGTGACCCTGTGTCCTTGGTGCTGAGACAACAGTGCTAACCACTCTGCCACCATGGAGCAGATTGGATATAGGATCGTGTGATCTGGAGTGCTGAGAAACCTGCACAGAAGGGAGCAATAAAATTGGGGCAGAGATTATGAGCATAAAGCTTGAGCTCAATATTGATCCAGAAGTCTGTAATGTGCCTAATGAAAAGGTGAGATAAGCACTTGAACCATGCAGGAAGCCTTGGCAGAGTGGTATCCATCATTTGCAGTATTTTGTTGGCGTGTCATTCATTTCGTTAAAAGAAAATTCTTTCACTGGAAGTGGGCATTGCTTTCTGGGCTTGAATATCCCTAATTGACCCTATCTCTGCAACGGATTCCAGTATTCAGTATGAGCACATGTTCAAACCAATGGCAGATTAACTATCACCTGGACCCCTAGGCTGAGCTTTAGTAAGGCCCCTTGACCTTGCCCCCTGCCCCCACCCTTTGTTGAATAGAATAAAGTGACGTTAGATAACGTGTATCGTTGTACAATGTATAATGTACGACATGTACAATATCATAAAGTTATATAAATCAATTACAGCCCTTTTCATTTATTTTTCATTTTCTTTACATTTATACTTTGAAAAGCTTCTGTGTATTTTGGTTTACAAAAGTGTCGATAACAGTATATAAATCAACAGATCGAAGCATAAGAACATAAGAAATAGGAGCAGGAGTAGGCCATCTGGCCCTTCGAGCCTGCCCCGCCATTCAATAAGATCATGGCTGATCTGTCGTGGCTCAGCTCCACCTTCCCGCTGTCTGATTCAATGTGCGTGAGTGCCAGATGACTAAGTTTCTCATCACTCATTGTTGAGCGCAAATAGATTTTGATCCTCTTTAGTACCACAAAAGGGTTAAGTCAATTTTTTTTGCTCCCTGCCCTGGCCCCGTGCTTAAGCCTACTCAGCCTAATGGTTAATCTGCCACTGGTTCAAACATTAAACCTTCTGAAGCCGGCAGCAGCAACTCTGGAAGTTGGAAGAGCTGTCTGCAGAAAGCATGTCCTCCAAGGGAATTTGGCAGAAAGTAGGTTGTCACACGTTGATCTGTGTGCTGAATGTTTTATTTCTGTTGTCCATCCACCCCGCCCCAGGTATGTACCAGCTGTGAAGACAACGCTGTCTCCTCCAGCTTCTGTGTCGAGTGCGCTGAGTGGCTGTGCGATGCCTGCGTAGAGGCTCACCAGAGAGTAAAATTCACAAAGGACCACACTATGAGCAAGAAAAATCCAGGCCTCACAGGTACAAACTTCTAAAGAAATGTGCAGCCGTCTGTGCATTTATACAGGCGTGCATTATTGTGTGTGTGTGAGAGAGAGAGAGAGAGATGTGAGTAAGACAGCCTTTGGAGTTACAGATTCAAAGTTTTGCTACCCTGCTGATGGTTTTGGCTTGCAGGCTTTTACGATACCACAGATAGACTGTGTGGGATTCACTCAAGTTCCCATCTTTTTCAGTTGTGGGACTGAAAATTTCGGCAGTCTGCGAAACTGTGCAGAGCTTCGCAGCCCTGTTCCAGTCGTACTGGCACTTTCCTGTTAAGTGTGCTCCCCCTCCCCATTTCACACCACAATGTGCGAAAATCCAAAGTTGTACGGGTTAGGTGGCCATGCTAAATTGCCCCTTAGTGTCAGGAGGGATTAGCAGTGGTGATGGGGCCTGGGTGGGATTGTTGTCGGTGTAGACTAGATGGGCTGAATGGTCTACTGCACTGTAGGATTCTTTAATATTATGAATAAAAGGATATGGCCCAACTAAGGGCAGAAGGTTTTTTTCTAACTTAGTGAGGGCATCATGATTGGCACAGGCTAGGAGGGCCAATGGGCCTGTTCCTATGCTTAATTTTCTCTGTTCTTTAACTAAACAGCCAGTTGGTTAAAGAGTTTTTTCAGCTGGCTAACGTGGTGAGACATTGAAGCATTTGTGATTTTCCACATGTTCATTCGGACAAGGAAGGGACTTGCTGTTAATCTCTAGAGCTCTACAGCTGCCGGTGTTTGCTTCCACTCTGATTGTCTTCTTTCTCTCATCCACCTAGTTGATGGAAGGACAAACTGTGAGCGACCGATTTTCTGCTCCATTCACAGACAGGAGACCTTGAAGCTGTTCTGCGAGACGTGCGACACTCTAACCTGCCGGGATTGCCAGCTGCTCACACATAAGGATCACCGGTACGGCCATGTGCTCCAGCTGACAACCATTCCTCCTCTGTCTGCTCCAAACATTTTTGACTTCTCCTTCCATGTTTAAAGACTGCATCATAAACTTGGTGATTACGTCTTTGATATTGCCCTGCAAGCGTACTTGAAAATGGGCTCTTCCCAGGTGTCAGTCTTTCTCCAGTTGCAGTAAGAAGTCTCACAACACCAGGCTCAAGTCCAACAGGTTTATTTGGTAGCACGAGCTTTCGGAGTGCTGCCCCTTCGTCAGGACCTGATGAAGGAGCAGCGCTGTGAAAGTTCCTGCTACCAAATAAACTTGTTGGACTTGAGCCTGGTGTTGAGAGACTTGTTACTGTGCGCACCGTAGTCCAACGCCGGCATCTCCACGTCATTTCTCTAGTTGGAATTTCTGATTTTTCCATTAGAACAAGCACTGATCAATCCCTTTCATTACTTGGTGAAAAAATGTTCATTCTATACAAAAATGTTCATGGTATACAAATGTTCATGTTCTGCCCAAGACCACAAGGAACTACAAAAGGTTGTGAATGTAGCTCAATCCAACACGCAAACCAATGTCCCATCCATTGATTCTGTCTACACTTCCTGCTGCCTTGGCAAAGCAGCCAGCATAATCAAGGACCCCACACAGCCCAGACATTCTCTCTTCCACCTTCTCCCTTCAGGAAAAAGATACAAAAGTCTGAGGTCACCTAGCAACTGATTGGAGCAGCTTCTTCCCTGCTGCTGTCAGACTTTTGAATGGCCCTACCTTGCATTAAGTTGACCTTTCTCTACACCCTCGCTATGACTGTAACACTACGTTCTGCACCCTCCCATTTCCTTCTCTATGAATGGTATGTTTTGTCTGTATAGCACTCAAGAAACAATACTTTTAGCTGTATGTTAATACATGTGACAATAATGAATCAAATCAAAACCTCTCCCTCACAGAGAACAGCAAGTCTTCCAGAATTTATAGTGGCTCAACTGATATCACTTTTCAGTCACAAGGTTTAAGGCCAACATTGAGGCTTCAGAACCAAAACCAACACAGCACTCCAGTGCAGTGCTCAGTGAGGCTGCAATGTTGGATGTACTGTCATTTGGAACTGAAACAAATCTGAGGTTGCATCTGCCTGCTTGGGTGGCTGTAAAAGATCCCGATCTACTATTTCAATGAAGAGTTATTCCCTAGCGCCTCGACCAACAATTACCCCTCAATCAAAATCCCAGAAGCAGATTGCCTGGTCATTATTACATTGCTCTTGATGGGAGTTTGCTATGTGCAAACTGGCCGTTGCATTTTCTACTTTGCAACAAGTGACTACGGGGACTGTCAAAAAAGCCATCAAACCTCAACGTAGCTCTGGCTTTGAAGTAACCTCAATGAAGGCGCCTTGACTAAAAATAGCAGAAACCCTTTCAAGGAGGATTTCAAACAGGACAGTGCCCAACAATACATGCAAAATTATATTGATCTGTCAGCTGACTAAAAGAAAACTCAGTCATTAAAACTCACTACAATTGTCCACAATTACACCTTTTTTCCTTCCCAGTTAGCAGTGCTGCCTCACAGCTCCAGGAACCCAGGTTTCGTTCCTGGCTTGGGTCGCTGTCTGTGCGAAGCCTGCATGTTTTCCTCATGTCTAAGTGGGTTTCCACCTCCAGACTGAAAGCCGTGCTAGTTAGGTATATTGGCAATGCTAAATTCTCCCTCAGTGTACCCGAACAGGTGGTGCAGTGTGGTGACTAGGGGATTTTCACAGTAACTTCATTTCAGTGTTAATGAAAGCTTACTTGTGATTAATGAATAAACTTTAAAACTTAAAACTTTAAATATTTTGTTGATTATAAAGCTCTTTGAGACATCCAGAAATCATGAGAAGTGCTGTATAAAAGCAAGATTAAAGTAAAAAGTACAAGTAAAGTTTGTTTATTAGTCACAAGTAGGCTTACATTAACACTACAATGAAGTTAATGTGAAAATCCCATAGTCGCCACACTTCCGTGTCTGTTCAGATACACTGAGGGAGAATTTAGCACGGCCAATGCACCCTAACCAGCACGTCTTTCGGACTGTGGGCTGAAACTGAAGCACCCGGAGGAAACCCATGCAGACGTGGAGAGAATGTCGAAACGCCACACAGACAGTGACCCAAGCCGGGAATCGAACCCAGGTCCCCGGCGCTGTGAGGCAGCACTGCTAAGCACTCTGCTGCCATGCCGACTTTCTATTTGAGGGGAAAATTGATTGTTTTTTTGCTGAATACCCACCATTTTTGCTGTAATCATCACTGAAGATATTTGAGGGCTATTTCCTGAATAATGAGGAGTCACATTTAGGATTATCCGTACATTATCACTGCTGTTTGTGGGAGTGTGCATCTCCAACATTAAAATTCAAAAATGTTTCATTGGTAGTGAAGCAGTTTGTTTGGAACAGCCTGAGGTTGAGGAGTGTGATTTAAATACAAGTTTCTCTAGATTATTCTTTGTATTTTCTTTTGCATTATGTAAAAAAAAATTGCCTTTTTAAATGTCATTTATCTAACTTGACACCGTATATGGCCAAGTCTTTGCTTCACGCTGATGCAGACTGATAGACGAGCTTCTGTGATTGTCATTCGAAGGCAGTGATCTGCATAACAGTGGTGTTAGCACTGCTGCCTCACCGTGCCAGGGATTCAGATTCGATTCCCAGCTTGGGTCACTGACTCTGCACACCTTGCACATTCTCCCTGTGTCTGTGTGGGTTTCCTCCGGTTTCTTCCCACAATCCGAAAGATGTGCGGGTTAGGTGGATTGGCTGTGCTAAATTGCCCCTTAGTGGACTAGCCAGGGTAGATGCATGGAGTTATGGGTGTAGGGCCTAGGTGGTATGTGGTCAGTTCAGACTCGTTGGGCCAAATGCCCTCCTTCTGTACTGTAGGATTCTATGAACAGTGGTATAACACTCATTGATCAGAAAATAAAACATAGGTCAGTAACTCCATTTCACTGGGACTTAACCTTCAGTAAGCAGCTGTACTGTACTCTGTATGAATGCAGGGTGGCCTCTGGTTGTTTTTAGTGAGCAGTGCACAAAATTGTATTCCTAACCCAGCAAAATCTTTGTGAACAGGTACCAGTTTCTAGAGGAAGCCATTAAGAATCAGAAACTGACGTTGGAAAACCTAGTGAAGAGGTTGACGGAGAAGAAGACCCAGCTGCAAGTGACCACCAAGCAGGTCCGCACCAGGTACGCCCTCATGCTTTTTACCACAGTGCCTGACCTGGACTGCACGCTCAAACTGCTCTGTTCAAATTGAGAAGTCTGAAATTTAAGCATCACCAGTGCCATAGGGATGAGAAAAATATCAGCATTGATTGAATGGCAGAGCAGACTCAATGGGCCGAGTGGCCTGTTTCTGCTCCTATGTCTTATGGTCTTAACAGAATGGGGATGCGAATCATACCAGCCGTGACTGAATGGCGGAGTAGACTCAATGGGTCGAATGGCCTAATTCTGTTCCTGTATCTTATGGTCAGATGTGAGCAGCAATCAGTATAAGCCATAAAAAAATCATTTTCGCTGCTGTTTTAGATGTCGTAGTCTGCTTGATAATACATCAGACAGCCCCCAAGGCCTCTGATCTGCCTGATGACATTGCAACTGGTTCAATTCCTGTGAACCAGAGAGAGAAAGATAAAGCAGAGTTCCCAAAGTGCTGCTTGCTTTCTAGGCAGCCGCTGCTTAAGAGGATGAATGCAAGCATCGAGTAAGGCAATGATGTGTGTGTTGCCCCTCAAGTCATTTTCCCCCACCCACCGCAGTCCCCATGGTTCAGTAACTTGCCAAATCCAAAGGGAATTCTGACCGCTTTCAAGTTGAAAGTTATGACAGCGAGTGTGGCGACTGAATATCTTGTCCTGATTCCTCCTCCATATCGTTGGATTTTAAAACCAAACCGGAGTTTGGAGGGCGGCACAGTGGTTAGCAGTGCTGCTTCACAGCTCCAAGGACCTGCGTTTGATTCCCAGCTTGGGTCACTGTGTGGAGTTTGCACATTCTCCTCGTGTCTGCATGGGCTTTCTCCGAGTGCTCCTGTTTCCTCCCACAGTCTAAAGATGTGCGGGTTAGGTTGATTGGCCATGCTAAAATTGCCCGTTAGTGTTTTGAGATATGTAGGTTAGAGGGATTAATGGGTAAATATGTAGGGATATGGGGGTAGGGAATAGGTGGGATTGCGGTTGAACAAAGAACAAAGAACAAAGAACAACCCAGCACGGGAAACAGGCCTATCACCCTACACCTATTCTACCCTGCATGGCTACGAATGGAACCCTACTCAGTCAGATTCAGGTTGGTGCAGACTGATGGGCTGAATGCCTCCTTCTGCACTCTAGGATTCTATGATCCTGAGGCAGCACAGTGTTTAGCACTGCTGCCTCAGCGACAGAGTCCCGGGTTCGATTCCAGACTTGGATCATTTTTGGTGCAGAGTCTGCATGTGCTGGTTTGGCTGTGCTAAATTTTCCCTCAGTGTGCCTGAACAGGTGCCGGAGTGCAGCGACTAGGCCATATGGCCTGTTTTTGCACTGTGGGGTTTCTATGACTCTGTTAGACAGGATAAATGGGAAATTCAGTGCTCAGGCAGGAGGTAGAGAAGATACTTCAACAACGGAAGCTCATTTTGATAAGGAATCAATTCACTGAGGATATTTTTTCGGGCCTCTTTTTTCCTTGTTTTGTTGAAGCTTGTGTTCTGTGTGTAAAGACAGAAGGAAACCTTTTCCATCCGATGCATACAAATTCATCCCATTCAAAAAAAAAGTTAGAGTAGGGACACAAACACGACATGCTGGAAAATCTCAACAGCTCTGACAGCATCCATGGAGAGATAATCGAACCTTAATGGACGCTATTAGCACCATTCTCAGCCTTTATCGTCACTATTTATACCCCCTTTGTCTTTTTGTCTATGCCAGTCCTATCAATTATAGTCATATCGATGCACTTCCCTCACCTACCCTCATAGCATAAACCTTGTCCGGTTTTCCTTCAACTCTAAAAGGTTTATTTATTAATTGCACGTAGGCTTACATTCACGCTGCAATAAAGTTGCTATGAAATTCCCCTAGTCGCTGCACTCCGGCACCTGTTCAGGCACACTGAGGGAAAATTTAGCACAGCCAATGCATCTAACCAGCACATGGAGACTCTGCACCAAAAATGATCCAAGTCTGAAATCGAACCCGGGACTCTGTCGCTGAGGCAGCAGTGCTAAACACTGTGCTGCCTCAGGATCATAGAATCCTAGAGTGCAGAAGGAGGCATTCAGCCCATCAGTCTGCCCAGACTTCAATCCCACCCAGGCTCTACTCCCATAACCCCAAGCATTTACCCCAGCTAGTCCCCGTGACGCTAAGGGACAATTTTAGCATGGCCAATCGTCCTAACCGCACATCTTTGTACTGTGGGAGGAAACTGAAGCATCCTGAGGAAACCCATGAGGATGTGTAGACTCCACACATACAGTGACCCAAGCTGGGAATCGAACCCAGGTCCCTGGAACTGAGAGGCGGCAGTGCTATAACTACTGTGCCAACATGCTGCTCCCGTATTGGAGGTTCATCCAGACTCGAACAATGGCTTTATCTCTCTCTCCACAGATGCTGTCAGACCTGCTGAGATTTTTCAGCTTTTCCTGTTTTTGTTTCAGATTCCAGCATCCACAGTAATTTGCTTTTGTCATTAAAGTATTTTCTTTGATAAAAGAATACAATTCACTGAGATCCACTCAAACTGATTCTGGTAGTATAAATTGCAGCCTATACTAATTGTGGTTTTCTAAGACTTGCTGAGATTTTCCAGCATTTTCTGTTTTTGTTTCAGGTTCCGGCATCTGCAGTATTTCACCTTTTTTAATGTTAGAGCAGGGTGTTCATGAGTCTACCTTTTCCCCTGATGTTCCACCTTCCTGTGAGAGTGTAATTATTCTATCAGATCCCGAAGGAACCCTGGGTGACGCACGTGGGTTGGGTGTTCTGATTGTGTTTGAATTAAAGTGGTTCTTGCTTTCGCCTGTCAGGCTGAGAGACGTCCAGGACATGCAGAAGAAGGTCCAGGTTGAGATCAAGATGGCCATCCTTCAGATCATGAGAGAGTTGAACAAACGGGGCAAGACGCTGATCCAAAGACTGGAGGTAACCTCAGTGCTCGTAACTGATATTGTCCCAAACGTGCAGCCATTGTGGCGATTGCTGCTCCTTCCAAATGTTGTACTCCCAGTGGTTTAAGTTAGGGAAGTGCCACTGGTATGAATCTGCGAACAGAAGTGAATGCTAGCCCATGCCGAGAGAGCTGACCGTAGCCAAGTAGTTGTTGGAACACAACATTTTTATTATTCATTCGTGGGACATGGGCGTCACTGGCTGGCCAGCATTTATTGCCCATCCCTAGTTGGCCGAGCTCGGTTGAGAGTCAACCAGCCTGAATGCATCCCATTCACCATCACTGTCCTCCACCTGGCTTAACTCATTCTGTCTCTCAACAACTTCTCCTTTAACTCATCCTACTCCCTCCAAATCAAAGAGTTAGCACTGGGTTACCTGCATGGGTCCCAGCTAAGCTTGTCTTTTTCTGTGGTAGGTGGAACGTTCCTTGATCCAGACCCACCCGGGTCCACGACTACAGTATGTTGATCTTGGTGCTGCTTCATGCTCTTGTCCGGACCCCTCAAAATTCACCAACTTCACTTCTGATTTCCAGCCCTCTGTCGCCATCACCTGGTCCATCTCAGACACTTCCCTTCCCTTCCTTGACCTTTCTGTCTCCATTTGTGGCAGTAGACTATCTACCAATGTCCACTACAAGCCCACTGACTCCCACAGCGATCTGGACTACAGCTCTTTGCACCCTAAATCTTTTAATGACTCTATCCTTTTCTCTCAGTTCCGTCGTCTCCATCGCATTTATTCCAATGATGCCACTTTCCAAAGTGCTTCTTCTTCCTCAACTGTGCATTCCCATCTGCAGTTGTCAACAGGACCCTCAGCAGCGTGTGGTTCGTCTTCTGCACCATGACCCTCATTCCCTCCCAGAACAAGATAGAGTCCCTCTTGTTCTCACGGTTCACCTCATCAGCCTCTGCAAGAAAAGAAGAATCCTCTGCCATTTTTGCCAACTCCAGCATGATGCCACCACCAAACACATCTTCCCTTCACCCCCTCTGTCAGCATTCCGCAGAGACTGTTCCCTCTGGGATAACCTAGTCTGCCCCTACACTGTACCCAACATCTCTCCGGTCACTCATTACACCAACGCCTGAAATCGCAGAAGGTATTAGACCTGCCACTTTACGTCTTCCATGCTCACCATCCAAGGTCCAAAACATTCCAGGTTAAGCAGCATTTCACTTGCACCTCTTTCGGTTTGGTGGATTGCATTCGCTGCTCCCAATGTGGTCTCCTCTATATCGGAGAGACCAGGCATAGACTTGAGTGATTGCTTTGCTGACCACTTTTGGTTTATGTGCAGTCAGGACTGTGACCTTTCGGTTGCTTGCTATTTTAACACACGATCCTGCTCCCATGTCCACATGTCTGTCCTTGTCCTGCTGCAATGTTCTAGTGAAACTCAACACAGACTGAAGGAACAGCATCTCGTCTTCTGGCTGGGCACTTCACAGCTTTCAGGTCTCAACATCAAATTCAACAACTTCAGATGATTTAGCTGTAGTCATCTCAATTTCTTTGTTTTCTTTTTATTTAATTTTTTTACTGTTCTCTACCTTTTATTTCTTTGTCTTCTTTCTCCCTCACCGCAGTCTTCCCCCTGCCCCTGACATTATCCTCCCCTTTCCCTTGCCTTTTCTCCCCTTTTGCTTTCCTTCTCGCCATTTTTCTAAATTTTAACCTGTCTCCCTCCCATTCTTCCCCCCGCTATTCTTCATCTGTTACAGTTTACCTGATATAATTTCAGCTTCTCTGCTGTTTGGCCATTCACACCTTCTATTCTCTCTATGGACTGCCATTAGCAGCCTTTCCCTTTATTTTTAGTGGCTGTGACTCATCTTTCATTCCCTCACCCTACGGTATAAATAACTCCCACTTTCTATGCCCTTTAGCTTTGACAAAGGATCATCTGGTTTCAAATCATCAGCTCTTTACTCTCCTTACGGATGCTGCCAGACCTGCTGAGATTTTCCTGCATTTTCTCTTTTGGTTTCAGATTCCAGCATCCGCAGTAATTTGCTTTTATGGGAGTCAACCACATTGCTGTGAAAAAACATACATCTTTACGCAATGTCACCGATAACAGTAAACAAACTTAACAAAGGAGAGAACGTACAAAAAGAGGCCAGTTGGCCCAGTCGATCTTGTACCAACCCTGTGACGGTGGATTTCACCTAGGCCCTTTCCCATAACCTAACATATTTACTCCGCTAATCCCCCTAACCTACTTATTTGGGACAGTAAGGGGCAATTTAGCATTAATAATTAACCAGTACATTTTGCTCTTTCAGGTTGGGTGCTGCAGTGGGCAAACATGCCGTCATTCCATCTCAAGTCTGGCTACCCCTCATGTCTGGGTGTCTCAGTGCATCAGTGCTCTGTTGTCACATATGGGACTTGGTGCAGGGATCAGAAATGATTCCCATTTTGAGTTTCACTTTCTAACAAGTGCCAGACCTGCTGAGCTTTTCCAGCACTTCCTTTTCATTTCATTGAGGAGTCATAGTGCATTCTTTTATATTTATTTGTGGGCCATTGGCGTCACTGGCTGACCAGCATTTATTGTCCATCCCCAGTTGCCCAAGTGCAGTTGAAAGTCAACCATATTGCTGTGGCTCTGGAGTCACATATAGGCCAGACCAGATAAGGACAGCAGATTTCCTTCCCTAAAGGACATTAGGGAATCAGATGGGTTTTTCCGACAATCGACAATGAATCATTAGTAAATTCTTAATTCCAGATATTTTTAATTGAATTCAAATTCCACTATCTGCTGTGGCGGGATTCGAACCTGGATCCCCAGAACATTAGCTGAGTTTCTGGATTAATAGTCTAGCGATAATACCACAAGGCCTTCCCTGATCCGTTGGATCTTGTAAAAAGTCTGACAACACCAGGTTTTAGTCCAATCGATTTATTTGATAATAATCTTGCCAGCCCTTCTCGGGATCAGCAAATTCTGTCAAAAGCTTAAAGTATTTATTATTGTCACGAGTAAGCTTACATTAACACTGCAATGAAGTTACTGTGAAAATCCCGAAGTCGCCACGTTCCGGTGCCTGTTCGGTACGCCGAGGGAGAATTTAGCATGGCCAATGTACTTAACTAACATGGCTTTCGGACTATGAGAGGAAAACCACACAGACACAGGGAGAATGTGTAGATTCTGCACATCAGGATTCCAATCCAGGTCCTGCCACTGTGAGGCAGCAGTGCTAACTGCTGTGCCACCAAGATTCCCCTTCCTAGTTTTTCGCCAGTGGCTCTGGCAGAAGAGTCCTCAAGTCTACAAAAGGTTGTGAATGAATTCTAGTCCATCGCACAAACCAACCTCCCATCCGTTGACTTTGTCTATGCTTCCTGCTGCCTTGGCAAAGCAGCCAGCATAATTAAGGACCTCACGCACCCCGGACATTCTCTCTTCCATCGGGAAAAAGATACAAAAGTCTGAGGTCATGTATCAACTGACTCATAAGAACATAAGAAATAGGAGCAGGAGTAGGCCATCTAGCCCTTCGAGCCTGCCCCGCCATTCAATAAGATCATGGATGATCTGAAGTGGATCAGTTCCACTTTCCCGCTTTCTCCCCATAATCCTTAATTCCCTTGTCTGTTAAAAACCTATCTACCTGTGACTTAAATATATTTAGCGAGGTAGCCTCCACCACTTCAACGGGCAGAGAATTCCAGAGATTCCCCACCCTTTGAGTGAAGAAGTTCCTCCTCAACTCCAACTCAACAACAGCTTCTTCCCTCCTGCCACCAGACTTTTGAATGGACTTACCTTGCATTAAGTCAATCTTTCTCTACACCATAGCTATATCTGTAACACTACATTCTGCACTCTTTTCCTTCTCTATGAACGGTATGCTTTGTATAACGCGCAAGGAGCAATACTTTTCACTGTATCCTTATACATATGACAATAATAAATCAACTCAAATGGCAAATTTAAACAGTCAGTTTGGGAGAATTCCAGAGGACCAGAACTACTTATCATTAAAACACTCTCTCCTGGATTACTTAGTCTACAGAGGTTGAGTTAAATTCACTCCATGTTCTTTCCAGTCTTTAACTGTGTCTTGTGCAGCACGCAAGAAACAATACTTTTCACTGTGTTAATCCATGTGACGATAATAAATCAAAAAGTCGGGATAATGCTGTGATGCACGCTCATGTCAGTGTCCCTGGTTAGCTTAATACATGCGAGAGGGGTTGAACAATGTGTGTCGGTATGACTCAGAATACTCCAGAGCACTGGATAACAAACCCTCAATGTTAAACTTTCACAAGGTATAAATGCAGGCTTGGTTAGACTGTGGTTAATTTAATGTTTTTGTCTTGTTCTCCCTTGCATCTTCAGCCATCCCATCTGAGAGTTTTCTGATAATGTATGGCTCACAGTGAGCCTGCACCTTCCCCTGTCAGTCCTCTCCTTCCACATTCTTAAAGCTGCTTCCACCGTGGGAAAGAGATTTGATCCAGGGTTGCAGGTCTCTTGGTTGCGCCGTTAGCGAGCATGTTGGGCAAATGATGGGACGCGTTTACAAGTTTCTAACTTGCGCTTTACACCCCGATAGAAGTTGACGGAGGAGCGGCAGCTGAAGCTGGGGCAGCAGCATCTCTCCATGTCCAAGCTGTACCGGCAAATGGACCATGTCTTGAAATTTGCCTCCTGGGCCATCAGCACCGACAACAGCACGGCCCTGCTGCTCTGCAAGAAACTGGTATGTGAGAAAGAACAACCTCTACACATCTACTTAAGGAGCTTAGCCACCTTCTTACAATTTCACTGGTTAGAGAGGTTTGGGAGAGTTGTCCGAACAGCCAGTGTCACTGGGTGCTGTTGTCTTGGATTGAAATGCTGCACTATTTATCTGATGCCAGCAGTTGTTAAAGAGACTCTGATCGCTGTTGGGAACAAAACTTAGTCTTAAAAACCTAAAATTAAGTTGGGGCAGCTTAATTTCTGTACTTCAATGTGCGTTCTTTGCTCATGTCCTAATTTAATTTCTGTATACCTGATACGTTAATCCTGGACCAGGTCTCTGCCCTTGCTCTGCTTCAGGGTCTCGGGCTAAGAGCTGAGGGGAGGTGCAGAAAGATTGTGGCTTGAAGTCACGTCTTGTTGACCTGATAGCATGCTGCAGCCAAGTGTGTGGTGACTGTCCCTCCGTTGCTGGGCTGTGCTTGTACCATGTGTCCACTGGGGGAGCTAATGTTTTTAATTTTGCTTTTGCCTTGCATTTCTGTCTGTTCAAGCAGCTCCAGCTGAAGAAACATCATAGCCCAGTGTACAGGAGGAGTTGTCACCTACTAAATAAGGAGAGGCTGGATAGACTGGGACTTTTTTCTCTGAAGCGTAGAAGGCTGAGGGGTGATCTTATAGAGATCTATAAAATAATGAGGGTCAGAGATCAGCTAGACAGTGAATATCTTTTCCCAAAGGTAGCGGAGTCTAAAACTAGATTTAGACTAGGCATAGATTTAAGGTGAGACGGGAGAGATACAAAAGTGTCCAGAGGGGCAATTTTTTCACACACAAGGTGGTGAATGTCTGGAACAAGCTGCTAGAGGCAGTAATAGAGGCGGCTACAATTTTGTCTTTTAAAAAGCATTTAGACAGTTACATGGATAAGATGGGTATAGAGCAATATGGGCCAAAAGCAGGCAGTTGGGACTAGCTTTGGGGTTTGAAAAAGAAGGGTGGTGTGGACAAGTTGGGCCGAAGGGCCTGTTTCCATGCTGTAAACCTCTATGACTCTGTGACTAAAGTGTCCCGTACATCAGTCAGGCACTGTATTCAAGACCTGAATGATCTCGCTTTATGAAACTTACTTGATCAGAGATTTTGTTTTGCTTTTTCAGATCTTCTTTCAATTGCAAAGAGGGTTACAATCCAAGGTGAGCACTGAGGACTTGAAGAACGACATTATTACGTTTCTCTGGGACTCTGCCTTCTGGACAAAGAATGCGGCCAACTTTGGTGAGCAACTGTTCAAAGGCAGAATAGTTCACATTTCCCAAACTAATGTTGTCCTGGTGTGCCTCCCATCTTCCACCTTCCATAAGCGTGAGCTCATTCAAAGATCTGTTACCTATCTTTGGGGAAGCGATAGCCTAGTGGTATTATTGCTTAATTATTAATCCAGAAACTCAGCTAATGTTCTGGCCACTGCAGATGGTGGAATTTGAATTCAATAAAAAGATCTGAAATTAACAATCTACTGATGACTATGAAACCGTTGTCGATTGTTGGAAAGACCCATCTGGTTCACTTAGGGAAGGAAATCTGCTGTCTTTACCTGGTCTGGCCTACATGTGACTCCAGAGCCACACCAATGTGGATGACTCTCAACTGCCCTCGGGCAACTAGGGATGGGCAATAAATGCTGGCCCAGCCACCGATGCCCATGTCCCATAAATGAATAAAAATAATCGCTTACTTTGCACTAAATCCCATTCGCCTTTGTGTGTGTGTGTGTGTGTGTGTGTGTGTGTCTGTATATGTGTGTCATACATTCCCTGTTCTTGCTGATCAGTATTAGCATTTATTGTGACAACATGTTGAGTTTAAAATCCTCATCCTTGTTTTCAGTCCCTTTAATGGCCTCACCTCCCCTGTCCACCCTTCCCCCCCACATCTCTGCAGCCTCTTCCAGCTCCACTACCCTCTCGGGCCTTGCACCGTATCTGCATGGCACGGTGGTTAGCACTGTCAGTGTCAGAGACCCGGCTTGAATTCCCAGCTTGGGCCACTGTGGGGAGTCTGCATGTTCTGTGTCTGTGTGGGTTTCCTCCCACAGTCCAAAGATTTGCTGGTTAGGATGGATTGGCCATGATTAATTCTCCCTCAGCATACCTGAACAGGCGCCCGAGTGTGGCGACTAGGGGATTTTCACAGTAACTTCATTGCATTGTTAATGTAAGCCTACTTGTGACACCAAAAAATAAACTTTAAACTTAAAACTAAACTTCTGGTCTCTTGGGCATTACTGATTTTAATTGCTGCGCCTTTAGCAGCCATGCCTTCAGCTGCCTGGACTCTAAGCTCTGGAATCGTTTGTCAAGCCTTTCCTACCTTGCTGTACTCCTTTTAAGATGCTCCTTAAAAGCCACCTGTCCTAATACCTCCTTATCTGGCTCACTGTTCAACAACACTCCTGTGAAGTACCTTGCAGTACTTTGCATTGTATAAATGCAAGTTGTTATTATAATGTGTAGAATTTTTAATTGCATTATTGCAGGAACAGTCCCTTGATGATCTTGAATATGTTCACAAATGATTTATCTCCCAACAGGCAATGTTGTGATTGAAATTCCACCAACACTGTCGGCACATCTTCCAGTTCAGCGTCCTTCGACATCTGGCCATTCTCCTCAACCTGTCACCCAGCACCCGCCTGTCACTCAGCACCCACCCATCTCGCAACATGCGCCTGCCACCCAGCACCCACCCGTCTCTCAGCACGCGCCTGCCACCCAGCACCCACCCATGTCCCAGCACGCACCCGTCTCCCAGCACAATCGCATGATCACAACCCAAGGAAACCCTTGGCGAAGCCACATCACCATGCAGCCCTCCCATCGACCCCCACCACCCAGTTACCAGCAGCTCCCACCCCCTCGCCAGCCTCCGACCCAGCAGAACACGCAGCAGGTTCTCATGCGCCAGCCTGTCCCAGCTCCACCCTGGCCCCCGGTGAGTGGGCAGACGCGGATGCAGCAAGCGGTGCAGCTGGTCAGGCCAACTGCTGCGTTACCAAATGTGAATGGGAGGTACCTGCAGCAGATGCAAGTGCAGTTGGTGCAACAGGGGAACATTGTGCAGATGCAGCAGCAGCAGCAGCAACTGATGGGTGATATGCTGTTACTGCCACAGATGAACGGAGTACAAGTAAGTTGGCCATTTTGTATTGGTGAGAAAAAGAGACATGCTCGCTGAAGTTTTTTGGCTTGCACTTGTCAGGACAGATCACAAGATTAGGAAGCTGCAGTTTCTACTGTGTGAGACGAGAGTGCTGATTGATTCGCAAGAGACAAAGTACTGACTGTAATAAACAAACCTGTGCTTGCAGAAAATAGGGCAGAATTTTACAGGCACATCTGTACAATCCCGCCTGAAACCAACAGAAAATGCCGTCCTCCAACCCCAGGGATGAGTGTGTCGGTAGAATTCCGGTTGTAGCGTACAACATTAGATGTGATTCCGCAATTGGACCACGCTAACTAAACAATCGTGACTCTGCTTAAAAAATATGCAGAAAAACAATTTAAGGCACACTCTGGGCTTACAGCAAGGCTCACATCTGAGGCCACATATTTCTACACAGGGTTAGTTCCCTTTTGTCCCTTTTTTAGGCAGGAAGAACACGTTCTTTTACATTATACCATTTCTTTCAACTAAGTGGTTAGCACTGCTGCCTCACAGCACCAGGACCCGGGTTCAATTCCGGCCTCGGGTCACTGTGGACTTTGCACCTTGTCCCCATGTCTGTGTGGGTTTTCTTCAGGTGCTCCAGTTTCCTCCCACAGCCCAAAGATGTGCAGGTTAGGTGGATTGGCTGTGCTAAATTGCCCATTAGTGTCCATAGATGTGCAGGTTAGGGGAATTGGCCATGCTAAATTTACCCTCAGTGTCCAAAGATAGGTAGGTTAGTTGGATTCGCCATGGTAAATTGCTCTTTAATGCCTAACGATGTATAGGGGGATTAGAGGGTTAAATAGGGGTTGCCGGGATAGGGTGGTGTTTACGCCTGGGTAGAATGCTCTGTCACAGGGTCAGTGCAGACCCGATGGGCCGAATGGTGGCCTCTTCCATTGTAGGGGTTCCTGAAGATTGTCCCCGGTGTTCCAGGGTTGCCGTGTCGCCCCAGATTCTTGTTGCCAATCTGCAACTGAGGGAATTTGAGGTGTTTGGCTTCTTTGCCGAATTCAGATCTTTTCTTTTCTTGCAGTTCTATCTGTGATTTACGATTTCCTAGTAATGTGCGGTTCTCCTTTCTTTATCTCTACAATTTGAATCATTTCAATACAGGTCCACCCACCTCAAGGACATACTCAGGGAGCTCCCAAGCCGCTGATCAGTGGGCAACAGCCTGCCACCCAGTACCCACAGATGCCCGTCCAGCCGCCTCCTGCCATTAACAAACTGCCCTCCCCTATGCAGCGGCAGCAACCAGCCTTTGGATTCAGCGTGCCCGGCAGTGGACCGTCCCCCCCGGTGCAGCAAGTATTTACGTCCGTCGCACAGCCGAGCGTGCCCGTCAGCCGACCGTCTCCTCCGGTGCAGCAAGCGCTCCGATCGAACACTACGTTTAGCCGGCGGTTGGTCACAAGTGCTGCGCCCCAACAAGTTCACCCCAGCACTCCTGCCAGCCAGAGTGTAAGTGTATTGAGTAAATGTGTTGATTGGTTGCGCACAATTTGCTCTACTCCTTGACATTGGGTTAACGTCACACACATTGGTACAGGTTCCCATCAGGAATTTAAGCTTGAGCAATATGGTAGTGCCTCCAGGCTGCTCAAGTCATGGTTTCAAATCTCCCTCCTTCGTGGCCATTAATTAACAACAGATTCCCAACACTAATGCTTCCCTTTGGGTTAGACAGCTCAAATGATCGCTCAATGCAAGGCAAGTTTGGAAAAACTTGATCAGGTAGATAGCATTGCTGACTCACAGCGCCAGGGACACGGTTTCAATTCCAACCTTGTCTGTGTAGAGTTTGCACGTTCTCCCCATGTGGGTTTGCTCTGGTTTGTATACTGTTTGGCTGGAGTGGGGAAAGCTGTTTTAGACTTGTCTGCCGTGGATATCCTCCAATTAACCATCGACTATGCCAGTAGATATTATTAAAAGAGTTGATGTTCTGTGTGGTTGACTGCTGAAGCAAGCCTGCCTCTGTTAATCACTTGAATGAAGGATTGGAAGGTAATTGGCACCCTTGGAGCAGTGTCCTGGGCAGCGGTCATTGTCCTCGGTGGCAGCCGGCCTCAGCCTGGGCAGTTGTCAATTTGCTCGATACCGAGAACCATGTCCCAGGCAGTGAGTCAGTGCACTGGGCACTGAGGACCGCTTCCCAGGCAGCGGTCAGTGCCCTGGGCACTGTGCCCTGGGGACCGCTTCCTGGGCAGCAGTCAGCGCCCCTGGGGCTGTGTCCTGGGCAGCTGGCCTCCCTGGGACCATGTCCCAGGCATCGGTCAGTGTCTGGGGCACTGGGCATAGCGGTCAATGTCCCGGGCAGTGGTCAGCATCGCTGGGGTCATGTCCTGGGCAGTGGGTGTTGCCTTTGAGACAAAGGGAGAAAATATTTTTGAACTGTAAATGTGACAATTGTAAGCAGTTTGCAGAGGCGCATCTGAATGCTGACTAGATGTTGTACTGACAGCTACATGCTCCTATTGCTGTGAACATTTGTAATTTGACAGATGGACGGCTTGCCCTTGACTACCTGTCTGTTCCTGCAGTGCAGCACTATGATCTACTCAATAACGTGCTGTATGCATACGATTGCATCCTAACAGTTGAGTGCACAGCATTTGTCCACCATACCAACCATCAGGCCAGCTAAAGCGAGGAATCGGGAGTTGAGGCCAGTGTGTGCATTGTCTGATGAAATGGATGGGAATTGAGGGAGTGGGCAGCGTGAGAGGTTAGCCTTCAGTGATTTGTTTCTGCTAGCCTTTTTCTTTCTTTACCAAAAGCCAGAGCTTGCAATCTCACGGCCACCAGGTGCTGTGTTAGCACTGTGTGTGAGGCTGGACTGCCAAAAGGTTTGTTTGTGAATTCTCACCGCTGGCATGGAGCTCCATCTGTTCCCTCAGGAATTCAGGCAATCTCTTCTCCACATAGCCAACTACCCTCCTATAAAACTGGCCCATAGCTTTTCAATCTCCAGTGTGATATAGCCCAGCTTAACCTTGCCTTTACTCTGTGAACTTTCTGTAGGCATTGCCACAAAGTGATACCAGAGCCGAGTGCTTGCCTCAAGCCCGGTTGTACTTAGGATGGCCTCCTTCTGCACTGTAGGGATCCTATGATTTGTACACCATGCCATTCCATCAGGGAAGCTAAAGCAAGGAAATTGGGTGATGAGGGCAGTGTGTGCAATGTCTGATTAAATAAATAGAACTTGAGGGAGTGGCGGGCATGAGAGATTAACCTTCAGTGATGTGTTTCTTCTGGCAACAGGAGTAGGCCATTGCTCCACCCTTCAATTTGATCATGACTGACCATCTATCTACCTCAATTTCACCTTCCTGCACTGTCTCCATACTCCTCAGTATCATTTGTCTCCAGAAGTCTATTCATTTTTGTCTTGAAGAGGCTCAATGACCTTGCTTCCAAGTCCATGACCGAGCTTCCACGTCCCTCTGGGGTAGAGCGTTCCAAAGATTCACCACTCTGAGTGAAGAAATTCCTCCTCCATCTCATTCTTCAATGACTTAAATTCCATTTCTAACTGCGGCCACACCTTCCGAGTCATTAACTGGGCACCGTGGTGGGGATCAAACCCAGGGCCCGGTTGAGCTATGTGACTCCACTGCTTTTCTCTCAGCGCGTTGCCAAACGTGCCTTAGCCACTGACTCCCCTGGGCAGCTCAGAGATTGTCCAGGTCCTCATGTGCCTGCCAGTTGCAATTGTGGCGGTGTGCACGCCAGGCCAACCCACAGGGCCACAGTGTGCAATGGAATAAGGCCAGATTTCACAATATATTAAGAAAAGACTCTAGAAAGATATTATTCCCAATTTCGTGGGAATTTTGTCACTTTGCTTCAAGATGTAGGAATAACCTAGAAAGGATGAGAGATTAAAAAAAACTGGGCTTGGATATATTTTCATGTCACAAGGGGGCAAGGATGGGCAGATAAGATCACCTGTGAGGCCAGTGGTGAGGGTAACACTGTAGAAAGCTTCCCCCCACTCTCCCCCACCACACCCCCCAGCCACCGCCCAGCTAGTTAACCCTTCACTGAACTCACCTCCCACCTTCATTAAAGCATTTATCTTCGCTTTTCTATTCTCTAGACTCAGGTTGGTGTGAATTGCTGCCAGTCTCCAACATCAAACCTTCAGCTTGGCAACAGCCCAGTTTACCAACTCAAGATGTTGGTGGAGCAGGCCACTTCGTATCCCTGTGTCATTCTGCCCCACAGAGATGGTCCAGCCAATGCCCACGATCTTATGCAGAAACAGGTAATTACTGAGTGACTCAGAAACCAAAGCGCGAGAGTTTAAAAATCCAAAAAAAAAGAAATAATTTAGGTACACGTGGAGAAACTGGCCTTGTTTTGCCGGAATTCCCATCTCTGTTCTCATTCGGGTTTTCTCGCAGCTGGGAGCTTGCGTGGCTGTAAGAGGAGACTCAGTGAGCTTTAGCTGCAGAAAAGGAACAACTTTGAAGAGTATTTCTAAATTATATTTCACTTATCTTTTTTTATTTGCCCGTGGGGTGTGGGTGTCGCTGGCTGGGCCAGCATTGTACCTGTCCCCCAAGGCAGTTGAGTCAACCGAAATTGAATGCTACACGCTTGCTTTTGGATCAAGGAGTTGTTTCGGAGGAAATGGTTCGAAAGGCTCCAATTGCCGCTTGTCCTGAAAGTCCGTCCCCTGTTCCCGGGAAGCTTGGCAGGCGCGAGCTGGGGAGGAGCTCCCGGTCAGCCTTTGCTTGCGATGCGCCTGTGTGTGTGCATGAACCAGCTTGGAAATGTGGCAACCTCTTTGGAATATGGTCAGGGGCAGGGAGCGGGGCGGGGGGAGGTTTGGGGTGGAGGATCTAACTGGAATGGAGGAGGTGGAAGGAATGGGCTGGTGGTGAGGAAGGGGAGGGCCCGATGACATTGGATGGGAGAGGCCTTGTGGGCACGAGTGGAGGAATCCAGGGTAGCACTGGAAAGAGAGTTTGTAATGGTGTTGATCTGAGGTTAGGTGGCGATGGAAGTTGGGTGGCATCGCACGCTAAGATTCCTGTTGTTAGGCCTGGGCAAGTACAATGAGATTGAGCCTGGCCCAGATTTTATCCTGGTCATTCCTTTAACTATTGTGTAATTCACTTTAATCCCTCTTCTGCAGAGTCTTTCCTTTTGCTTATCTCATTACCAGATGCTGTCTTGTGTTGCAGTATTCCTATCCGGGCCCCTCTCTGGTGCCACAGCAGGTTGGTAGAGCTGATAGTTTACTGTACTCTCTGATTCCGACCGCCAGTGGAGCAATGTCCTGGCCTGAGTCTGGTACGGAAGGATTTGTTGAAGGGCAGTCTGCAAATCGCGTTCCTCGTGCGTTTTCAGAACCAAGGAGGGGTGTGCCCTTCAAGGTTAGCGGAAAACCAATTGTGCCAACTTCATGTCTTGTTCCTGTTGCGGGACTCTTCATTCCATCATTAATTTAACCACATCCCTCCATGGTTTTATTTTTTGTGAACAGCAGAGGCAACATCTAGATGCATTTTAATTCAAATGCTCCATCAAACCGCAGTTTTCCTTGTGCCGTGATTTAAAGGCAGTATCTTCCCCGTTCCTCACATCGCCAGCTCACTGGGACAAGGTTTCCAACTTGCAGTGAAGGGTAGCGAGTATCTCCAGTGGTTCCCTTGTGTGATGGGGTGGAGGGGGAGGGCCCTCAGGGAAGATTGGGGATCAATTCCCATTCATGGGGGGAGGGTTCTCATGTTCGGGGAGCTGAATTTCCAGCTTGTTGGGAGATTTGGGATTCTCTCTGGGGGAGATTTGGGGGGGCGGGGGGGGAAATTCCAATATGCTGTGGGGGAAGTTGGGAACAGTGTTAGTAGTTGTGGGTGTGTCTGCCAGCTTACCGTGAAGGGTGGGGGTGGTGGGGGATTTCCAGTCGAGACTGGGCACAAGCGGGAATTTCTAGCTTGCTGTGAGAGTGGAGTGTGGGATGGAGGTGTGGGTGGGCGGGCGGGGTCTAGTTCCGTTTGGGTGTAGATGGGAAGGCGGGGTAGCAGACAGAGTCCTGTTCGTTCCACAGAGGTGAAGTTGGGTTCCTGCTCATAAGGGGGCTGTAGAAGTAGGTTTTCTGAACATTTGTCAGCAAGGGTAAACATTTTGTGCTCCCTGGGAGGGTACAGGAGAGTTTCCTGATCACTAAATGAGAGGTTCCTGTTTACAATGATGGGTCCACACTAACTGGGAGAAGACTACTGACCTGACTGACTGTGGGGTGCAGGGCAGAACCTTCAGGGCTCGCTCTGTGACTGGGGCTTGACAATCCCATTTTCCTTTTGTACTGATTTCTGTTGAGTGGCATCTTGTCAGCCTATGTCAGAGCATTTTTAGCATGCTTCCTCAGTCGCACACATTCATTCTCTGTCCCCTTGTAGACAGCATGAGACATCATCCCTCAATCCCCCCCACCCTCCCGACCTTCCTTTCAAACCAAGGCAGGAGAATCTTATCACTTAAACAGCTGCTTGCAACAACATCACAACATGTGACGCTTCACAGGTTTGAGGGAAATGTCCTTGGATGAAAATGTCTTCATTATTACTTTTGCCTTGTTAACAGCTGCCGGATACCAGTAGCAGTGTGGAGCAAGAGGAAGAACAGAGAGATAGCATCAAAGAACTGCAGAAAACTTCAGGTAACTTGCATCAACATGGAAATACTTGCTGTGCCTTGAACTCACCGTCAATCAAGAAAGTCGAAGACGTAGAGGCCAGACAGCTGATTCCTCCAAATCCTCTTAGAGTAGGAAATTAAGCTTCTTGCTTGCATTTACAGTAAAGATCCCCAGGGGAGGTTTATGGTCCTATGACATCTTGCAGGTATCGAAACCGCCAGCAGGGACTATGTTTTGGAATAGGACTCCATTAGATAGGTTCCAGCCACAGGAGCTATTGCAACGATGAGGAGGAACAGAATTAAAATGGAATAGAATCCCTACAGTGCAGAAGGAGGCCATTCAGCCCGTCGAGCCTGCGCTAACAACAATTCCACGCAGGCTGTAAACTTATAACCCCATGTATTTACCCATCTGATCCCCCTGACACCTAGGGGAAATTTTGCATGGCCAATCCACCCAACCTGCTCATCTTGGGACTGTGGGAGGAACCCAGAGGAAACCCATACAGGCATGGGTAGAACATGCAGACTCCACACAGGCAGTGACCCAAGGCTGGAATCGAACCTGGCTCCCGGGCGCTATGAGGCAGCAGTGCTAACCACTGTGACACCCATTGTTTTCCTTTAAACAGTGGAGGCCAAGGAGTGATTGAGTTGAGGTACAAAATTGAGGGGCCTAGATGGGAAAGACCAGTTTCCCTTAGTTCAAGGGGCATAGATTCGAGGTGAGTGGCAGAAGGATTAAGGGGGGCATGAGGAAAACTGATCTTCACCCAGAGCGTGACGGGCAGCTGGAATTTACTGTTTAAGTTGGTGGTCAAGGATGAAAAGCTCAAGTCATTTAAAAGATACCTGGATATACATCTGAAGTGCAAGGGTGGCACGGTGGCCCAGTAGTTAGCACTGCTGCCTCACAGCGCCACGGATCTAAGTTCGATTCCCGGCTTGGGTCACTGTCTGTGCATAGTCTACATGTTCTTCCTGTGTCTGAGTGAGTTTCCTCTGGGTGCTCCAGTTTCCTCCCACAGTCTGAAAGACTGGTTAGCTGCATTGGTTGTGCTAAATTCTCCCTCAGTGTACCCAAACAGGTGGTGGAGTGTGGCAACCAGGGGATTTTCACAGTAACTTCACTGTAAGCCTACTTGTGACACTAAATAATAATTAAAAAAAAGTGCAGGGCTGCAACCCTGGAGCTGGAAAATAGGCTTAAAATGAGTGGCTAGTTTATTTATTTTCCTTTTTCTGGCTGGTATATGATATGATGAGGCTGAATGGCCTCTTCATGCACTGTAACTTTTCATTGCTCCTGTGGAGGGCCGCTTTGCCTTGGGCAGTATTGTACACCTGTCTGCAACAGAAGGGGAAGCCTCGAGTAATACATCGGTGAAGATTTCAAATTGAATAGGAGGATAGCTTTGGTGAAAGATGTTTAGATAAATTACATTTTTGCTCATGGAAGAGGAAGCAGCAGACCCAAAAGATTTGAGTATTATTTCAAAAGGCGTTGCCACTACACAGAACAAATGAGGTATTTTGCTTGTACGAGAGAAAACCTTGTCCAGCCCTCTATCCCCACACATTCTCATGTCTGCATGGGTTTCCTCCGGGTGCTCCAATTTCCTCCCACAGTCCGAAAGACGTGCTGGTTGGGTGCATTGGCCGTGCTAAATTCTCCCTCCATGTACCCGAACAAGCACCAGAGTGTGGTGACTAGGGGATTTTCACAGTAACTTCATTGCAGTGTTAATGTCAGCCTACTTGTGACACTAATAAATAAACTTTAATGTAAGCCTAGTTGCGACTCTAACAAATTTAAACTTTAAGCCTACTTGTGACACTAATAAATAAACTTTAATTTAAGCCTAGTTGCGACTCTAACAAATTAAAACTTTAAGCCTACTTGTGACACTAATAAATAAACTTTAAACACCCTTCCTGCCCGGTGGGTGAACTTCAGAGTCTTTTAGGGTCTCTCAGCCTCTTGTGATTATGTGTATAAACCAGCATAATTTCAAATACCAGAGATACACACAGAAACACTGCTGTCAGTCTGAATTCTACACACCTTCTAACTAGTCATGAAGTGCACTAACTTCTAACTAGTCAGCAACCAAAACTGAAAGTAAGAACTCCTATGGGGAAAACAAAGCTGTCCCACCTGACCTGTTAGTTAATCTTCCCACAACAATGAAAAAGGGTCCTAATGTCCCACAAAGTGCATTAGACCCAGATTAAAAATAACCTAATCCCCATTTAAACCATTTAAGCAGTGATAAAAGGACATCTAATCAGACAGATCAGCAACAAACACAATGAGAAAAAAGGTAGAGCTGTTTATAATTGCAGAGAATATATTTAAGATCCCTTTCTTAAAGGCACAGTAGCTTCACATTTCTTCTTGCTGTCTCACTTAAGGACAGCTCTCATCTCTGGAATCAATCAGTCAGTAAGGACATTGCCATATCGATATCTTTTAACATAGGTCAAAGAATCTTGGAATCCCAACAGTACAGAAGGCGGCCATTCAGCCCATTGAGCCTGCAACAACAAGGATCCCACCCAGGCCCTATCCCCATAACCCCACATATTTACTCTGCTAATCCCTCTGACACTAGGGTCAATTTAGCGTGGCCAATCCACCTATCACCGCACATCTTTGGACTGTGGGAGGAAACTGGAGCACCCATAGGAAACCCATGCAGACATGGGGAGAACTTGCAGACTTTGCACAGACAGCGACCTAAGCCCTGGTGCTGTGAGGCAGCAGAACTAACCACTGTGCTACCACTGCCACTTTATACTTTTAGCTATACTTTAAGTCCACAAGACCATCAGACATAGGAGCAGAATTAGGCTACTTGGCCCATCAAGTGTGCTCTGCCAAAAGAAATCTCTTGCCATTTTTCCCTTCTCATACTTCTAAAGATTCAAGAACATGATTGATTCTTTTTCCTCTTGCTTTCCATCCATCGACTCAAATCATTTTGAATCCTGAGATTCTCTTCCACTTCCTCCGTCCCTTTTCCCTTAATCTCCATCAGTTCTGTCTGTTTTGAGAGCAGCTTATTGCGCTGTCTCACGGGGAGTCGGGTTAGCTCAGCAACTAGCTCGTAATGCAGAGTGACCCAACAGCGTGGGTTCAATTCCCATACTGACTAGGTCATTCATGAAGACCCCACCTTCTCAAGCTTGCCCGCACCCGAGGTGCGGTGACCCTCGGGTTAAATCACCACCAGTCAGCTCTTTTTGGTGGGGGGGGCTCATCTGGGACAATGGCCATTTTGCCATACCTCTATCCAATTCTTCGTCACACCTCGAATTATGGACCTGTTTGTACTCGTTCTTCCTCCCAACCCTTTCTACAGACAAAGGTATTCAATACATAACAACCATGTGAGCGTACGAATTCGGAGCAAGAATAGGCCATTCAGCCCCTCAAGCTTTCTCCACTGTTCAATGAAATCTGGGCTGATTGGACTGTGATCCAAGTGCCACTTTCCCACCCACCACCTCTGTCGTGGATCAATATCTCTGCCTTAAAAATATTCATAATGTCTCTCGGCCTCTCCCTGGGAAGGTGGGCTGCACAGTCTCGAGACTCTCGAGGAAAAAGTTCTCACCTTATCTTAAATGGGAGACCCCTTATTTTTAGACCGTGCCCACCTCATTGTGGTCTCACTTTTCAGCATCAACTTGCAGCCCCTTCACGATCTTGAATGTTCCAAAGTATTTAAACAGTTTTTTTGACCAGGTTTCTTTGTGTTTACCTGTTTAGAATTTGGAAGAATCCCTCTGCCGTGTCCCTTGAAGCACAATGGTGGCAGGTAAGAATTGATTCTCTTCCCTAATGAACCAGTACATACAGGCCAGAGATCCACGGAGAATGACAAACCTACTATGGGGTGGCACAGTGGTTAGCACTGCTGCCTCATAGCGCCAGGGACCCAGGTTCGATTCCTGGCTTGGGTCACTCTTTGTGCGGAGTCTGCATATTCTTCCAGAGTCTGTGTGGGTTTTTTCCAGGTGCTTCGGTTTCATCCCACAGTCCGAAAAATGTGCTGGTTAGGCACGTTGGCCATGCTAAATTCTCCCTCAGTGTACCCGAACAGGTGTGGCAAGTGGGGGATTTTCACAGTAACTTTGTTGCAGTGTTAATTTAAGCCTAATTATGACTTTAAATAGACTATACATTGTAAAGATATGTAAAATATTCCAGTTTGAGGCCCAGGCTCTGTATTTAAATGAGATACTTTCTTCTTTTCCTACACCCCCTCATTCTGCCCTGGCTGCCTGCCTGCACAAAGTGATGCGTTTTATTAAGATGCTCAAAGGCATGGATATAAAGAACAAAGAACAACCCAACCCGGGAAACAGGCCCTTCGGCCCAACGAGCCGGCGTCGCCATTTTAACATTACCGCCCCCTCTCCACCCATGACCCTTGTCTATGCTTATGGCTATCCACATTGAGTGAAACTGATTTAGGGACAATTTATTACCTCCAATCAGCCTAATAGCACATCTTTGGGGTGTGGGAGGAAACCGGAGCACCCGGAGAAAACCCACGCAAGCACGGGGAGAATGCGCAAACTCCCAGAGACACCGGCCCAAATCCATGTGTCTGCTGTCGTCTTGCCCAGTATCTGGTCCAGTTTAAGCACACACTAACGACGTGAAGCACTAGGCAACTCTCGAAACATCCAAGAGCAGTATATGTATGATGGTATTTCAATCTGAGTTCAGAGTATTTTCATCATTGCTGCTCATTAGTTTACTTTTATTAGTGGAACAAGTAGGCTGACATTAACACTGCAATGAAGTTACTATGAAAATCCCCTAGTCGCCACATTCCGGCACCTGTTTGGGTACACCGAGGGAGAATTTAGCTCAGCCAATGCACCCTAACCAGCACATCTTTCAGACAGTGGGAGGAAACTGGAGCACCCGGAGGAAACCCACACAGACACAGGGAGAACGTACAAACTCCGGACAGACAGTGATCGAAGTCAGGAATCAAGCCTGGGTTCCTGACACTCTGAAGCAGCGGTGCTAACCACTGCTACCGTGCCACCTTTGAAGCTTGAAGTTTAAAATCCAGTAGCAGTTCCTAGGTGAACCAGACAAATCTGACAAACTTGTAGCCTGTGTGATAAACTGCAGATTGACTGATGTTCTAAATAGGAAAATGCCTCATTGGTTCAATCGGTTTGCCTTTGAGGTTGAGGCAGGTTGTTTTGGGGGGGGGGGGGGGGGGCTGCATCTTGTGTATCAGATCTGACCTGCGTAGTCGTGAGACCATAATCAAAATTCTGAGAATGCTGGAGATCAGGACAGTAAGTGCTGGAAACCCACATAGACACCGGGAGAACATGCAGATCCGGCAGCACTTGTGGAGCAAGAAACGAGAGTTAATGTTAATTCGTTTTAAGGCGAGTTGATGGCCTAGTGGTATTATCGCTAATCTATTAATCCAGAAACTCATCTAATGTGCTGGGGACCTGGGTTCAAATCCCGCCATGACAGATGGTGGAATATGAATTCAATTTTAAAAACCTGGAATTAAGAATCTGATGACCATGAAACCATTATCGATTGTCAGAAAAACCCATCTGGTTCACTAACATCCTTTAAGGGAAGGAAATCTGTCGTCCTTACCTGGTCTGCCTGACATGTGACTCCAGAGCCAAAGCAATCTGGTTGATTCTCAACTGCCCTCGGGCAACTAGGGGTGGGCAATAAATGCTGGCCCAGCCAGCGACACCCATGTCCCATAAATGAATATAAAAGATGCTGGTGTTGGGCTGGGGTGGGCACGGTAAGAAATCTTAAAACAACAAGTTAAAGTCCTACAGGTTTATTTGGAATCACGAGCTTTCAGAGCACTGCTCCTTCATCAGGTGAGTGGAGAGCTGCGTTCACAAACACAGCATATATAGACACAGACTCAATAGCAACATAATTATCTTATGGCTCCTGCTCTGCCCAAGACCGCATGAAACTACAAAAGGTTGTGAATGTAGCCCAATCCATCTCACAAACCAACCTCCCATCGTGGACTTGTCTACACTTCCCACTGCCACGTCGAAGCAGCCAGCATAATTAAGGACCCCATGCACCCCGGAGGTTCTGTCTTTCACCTTCTTCCTTAGGGAAAAAGATACAAAAGTCTGAGGTCACAAACCAACCGACTCAAGAACAGCTTCTTCCCTGCTGCTGTCAGACTTTTGAATGGACTTACCTCACATTAAGTTGATCTTTCTCTACACCCTAGCTATGAGTGTAACTCTACATTCTGCACTCTCTCGTTTCTTTATGAACGGTATGTTTTGTCTCTATAGCACGCAAGAAACAATAGTTTTCACTGTATGTTAATACATGTGAGAAATCAAATCAAATAAACCTGTTGGACAACCTGGTGTTGCGAGACTTCTTACTGAGTATGAGAGAGTCCAATATGAACAAAGTGGTGGAAAAGCCCAGCAGGTCTGGTACTCGTTAGATACTGGGAGTTCAAAATGTGAATCATTTCTGATCCCTGCACCGAGGTCCATGTGTGACAACGGAGCACTGGTGCACTGAATCACCCAGACATGAGGGGTAGTCAGACTCGAGACTTGGAATGACAGCATGTTTGTCCATTGCAACACCCAACCTCAGGTCAAAATATATTGGTTAGTTATTAATACTAAATTGCCCCTTAGTGTCCTAAAATGAGTAGGTTAGGAGGATTAGTGGGGTTATGAGAAAGGGCCTGGGTTGTATCCTCTGTCAAAGTTTCGGTGTAGGTTCAATGGGCCAAATGGCCTCTTTCTGACTGTGGGAATTCTATGATTCAATTGCATCAATGCAGCTTCTTCCGTTTCTCCCTTTCTGATAGTTTTTCTGTTGCTGGTGATGTTGCATAAAGATGTCCGTTTTTCATCCCGATTTTAGTTCAAACTCCAGCGTCGAATCCAAATTGAGGACAAAGGTTCCATATGTGCGATTAGAACGTTTGCAAATCGATCTGTCCACTGACACCGAGCTTCCAACCTTCAAACTGTTACCAGGCAGTGGCCAGGACGAGTTCAGCCTGATTGTCATCGAAGGTGATGGCTTGCCTGTGAATCCATCCTTCAAGGTATTTATTTACCAGCTTGTTTTAACTGTTCCATTGGCAGAATCTGCAACCCATCAGCTAGATTCCTTTAGACTAATCACATAGTGGTTAGTCCAGCTGCCTTATAGCACCGGGTACCCTGTTTCAATTCCAGGCTTGCATCACTCTCTGTGAGGTTTGCATATTATCCTTGTGTTTGCGTGGTCTCCTCCAGTTTCATCCCACAGTCCGAAAGGGGTGCTGGTCAGGTGCATTGACCATGCTAAATTCTCTGTGTACCTGGAGCAGGTGCCGGAGTGTGGTAACTAGAGGATTTTCACAGTATTTTCATCTTCATCGCATTGTTAATATAAGCCTACTTGTGAAACTAATAATAAAAAGAAACATAAATAATAGAAGCTGAAGTAGATCATTTGGCCCTTTCGAGTCTGCCCCACCATTCACTTTAATCATGGCTGATCATATTCACTGTCCTGATTTCCCCCCGCTTCCCTCCCCCCATACTCCTTGATTCCTTTAGCCCCCTAATTTCTTCTTGAAATCACACAAGGTTTTGGCCTCAATTACTTTGTGGGAGTGAATTCCACTCATTCACCACTCTCTGGGTGAAGAAGTTTTTTCTCACCTCAGTCCTAAAAGTTTTATCCCTATCCCCAAGCTATGACCCCTAGTTCTGGACTCACCCACCATGAGGAACATTCTAGGAACAACCCTTGCATGTTCACTCCCCTCGCCTCTCAAGTCATTTGGAAAAACTTTTTTGGGAATAATTTTCTCTGCCCTTGTGTGTAAAGAATTTCTTCCGGACATTGCCGAAGGGCTAAGCTTGAGTTTAATGTTATCAATTCCTGTGGGTGGCAAAGTGGTTAGCACTGCTGCCTCGCAGCGCCAGGGACCCGTGTTCGATTCCCGGCTTGGGTCACTGTCTGTGTGGAGTCTGCACATTCTCCCCGTGTCAGTGTGGGTTTCCTCCGGGTGCTCCGACTTCTCCCACAGTCTGAAAGACATGCTGATTAGATGCATTGACCTGAACAGGCACCGGAGTGTGGCGACTAGGCGAATTTCACACTAACTTCATTGCAGTGTGAATGTCAGCCTTACTTGTGACTAATAAATAAACTTTGACTTGGTGGAAATAGTAAGTGTTTCTCTAACCTGCAGGTACCAACTCTGGAGAGCACGCTGACACCACCAAACTCTGCCTCTCCCATGTCAGAAAGTGAGATCGATTTTGTGTTCAGCGAGCGGACGGAGGTGGCCACAAAGCGCTCCCACCACCCTCTGAGCCCCACGCCGTCCCCCAGTGAAAAGTCCCCTGGGAGCATACCGGACCTCAAGGCGTCCCCGCTGTGCAATGTTGGCGAGAAAGGCGAGGAGCTGGACGAGGTTGTGTGCGCCGTTTGTGGGAAAGGAGGCGAACTGCCCTGTTGCCATCGCTGTCTGAAGGTGTTCCATATTGACTGCCATGTTCCCGCTTTGCCAAGTGTGCCCAGGTAAGTCCAGTGTTGAGACCCAGGCCAGAGACTCCAAGGTGTTTTGTGAAGTTAGCCCACACCCTAAGTTTTATGATTGATCTGGCATTAGTGAGGATAAGATGTTTCACTCCAGGTATGATTCCAGTGACCCACTAGGAAGCTTTATCAAGACAAAGTTTGCTAAAGAACGCAGTTAAAACATAACAAAAACTATTGGCTGAACTTTTACCAATTATAAGATTTAAACATGACACAGTGGATGTTGGAGTGTGGCGACTAGGGGATTTTCACACTAACTTCATTGCAGTCTCCTTGGCAAGACGGAGGCTGAGGGGCGACCTGATAGAAGTTTATATAAAATTGTAAGGGGTATGGCTAGGGTGAACAGTTGGAAGCTTTTTCCCAGGGCAGAAATCACAGTTACAAGAGGGCACAACTCAAGGTGAGAAGGGGAGATGTGTGGGGGAAGTTTTTTTTTTACACAGAGGGTAGTGGGATCTTCGAATGTACTGCCAAGTGAGACAGTTATGTTAGCCACATTTAAGACTGAACTTGATAGGTATACGAACAAACGGGGAATGGAGGGATATAAGCGATAGGTATAAATGAGATCGGCGCAGGGTTGAAGGGCCTCTTCCTGTGCTGCACTGTTCTTTGCTCTTAATGTAAGCCTACTTGTGACTAACAAATAAACCTAACTTACTATTTCAGTATCTAGGTTCTCTGGTCAAACAACAAGAAAACTTGAGTGAGCTTAGGTTGTGTTTACATTTTGCAGACTGGGGGCAAGCCAGTTTAAATACAGCATCCATCTTAGCTGCAGAGTGCTACATGACCTAGATGTGTACAGTGCTTAAATAGGCCTTGTGTCAATATTTACCATCCCTAAAAGCCTTTGAAACTGAATGGCTCGCTCAGCTATTATAGAATTATAAAAGCCATACAGTACAGAAAGAGGCCAATTGGCCCATTGAGCCTGCACCGACAACAGTCCGACCTAGGCCCCATCCCTACAATCCCATGTATTTACCTTGCTTTTCCCCCTAACACTAAGGGGCAATTTAGCATGGCCAAACCCATCTAACCCGCACATCTTTGGACTGTAGGAGGAAAACGGAGTACCCGGAGGAAACCCATGCATTGATGTTGCCTGGTGGCACAGTGGTTCGCACTGTTGCTTCACAGTGCCAGGGACCTTGGTTCAATTCCCACCTTGGGTTACTGTGTGTGGAGCCCACTCCCCCTCCCCCCGCCCCCCCCCAACAGTCCAAAGATGTGCAGGTTAAGTGGATTCAGCCATGCTAAATTGCCCCTTAGTGTCAGGGACACTAGCTAGGGTAAATGCATGGGGCTTTGGAGATGAGACCTGGGTTGGATTGTGGTTGGTGTAGACTCAATTGACCGAATGGCCTTTTGCACTGTAAGGATTCAATGCTGACACGAGGAGAACGTGCAAACTCCACACAGACAGTCACCCAAAGCTGGAATTGAACCCAGGTCCCTAGTGCTGTGAGAGCAGCAGTGCCAACCACTGTGCCCCCACATTGCTGTGGGTCTGAAGTCACGTCTAGGTAAGATGGGCAGATTCCCTTAAGTAAAGGGGCATTAATGAACCAGATGGGTTTTCATGGCAATGATAGTTTAATGGTCACCCTCACTGAGACTAGCGTCATTATTCCAGATTTATTAATTTCACCTGCTGCTGTGTTGGGATTTGAACCTGTGTCCCTAGATTATTACCTGGCTTCCAGGTTATCAGCCAGTGATATTACCAGCGCCCCCCTCCATTGCCTCTCTACGTCTTTGTATAATTTTCAGATCTGTTATTCCCCAGATGTAATTCTCAAATATCTTATCACTAAGGTGCTGATGTTGAATAACTTTTAGAAAATGGTGTTTGACTTGGTGCTGCTTTTTCCATAGTGCGGAGTGGACATGTTCGCTGTGCGTGGACTTGGCAGCACCTGAAATACAAACTGAAAGTTCACCCACAGCATTGGAAAGCAGCAGCGAAACTACAACTACGGGTCTTGGTCTGCTCGATCAGAGGGTTTGTACTGAAGCTGGAAATCAATGTTCGTGTGCCCTATGAGCTAGATTGATAGGTTCTTGATTGGTATGGGGAATCAAAGGTTACAGGGAAAAGGCGGGAGAATGGGGATGAGAAACTTGGTGCGACGTTGAGAAACTTAGCAGCCATGATTGAATGGCAGAGCAGACTGGATGGGCTGAATGGCTTAAGTAGAATCCTGTTGAACATAGAATCCCTACAGTACAGAAGGAGGCCATTTGGCCCATTAAGCCTGCATCAACCTATCCCTGTAACTCCACATAATTAATGTGCTAATCTCCCTGATGCTAAGGGGCAATTTATCATGACCATTCAACCTAACCCGTGGGAAGAAACAGGAGCACACGGATGAAACCCACACAGACGCGGGGGGAACATGTAGACTTCTCACAGTCGCCTGAAGCTGGAATTAAACCTGAGTTCTCTGGCGTTGTGATGCAGCAATGCTAACCACTGCGCCACTCCTAATTCTGCTGCTTCGTCTTATGGTTCCAGCTCTCTGCAGGGGAATCTAAGATTACAAATAAATTAGCGTGTTGCGAATGCACCTGCACCTGAGTTGTAATCTCAGCTTGTTTTAAACTAGCTGTGAGCATCTTAAGGACAGCAGCTAGGGTGCATCTGTTTGCCCTGAGTGGTTGCTGCCTCAGCTAGGGAGAGATAAGTCTTGTTTTAAGCCACTGATCCCAATTCTACTTCAATACACTCAGTGAGAGCAAGATTAACCCAGCTGTGATGCATGCCATTATCAGATTGCTCACTTATCAGAAAATTTATGGACAAAATTTATACGAAAGCTGTTCTGTTAAATGTGTAAGGCATACAGTACATTGTGGAATTTATCAGGTTATCAGGTTATATACATAATTGTAGAAATTCTAATTGGAAGCACCTATTTCCATCTGCTCCAGGTAACAGTATAATGAACACGTTCCATTAACGTTCCGTTAACGTTCCAACAGGTGGCACCGCGGTTAGCACTGCTGCCTCACAGCGCCAGGGACCCGGGTTCGATTCCAGTTTCAGGTCACTGTCTGTGTGGAGATTGCACGTTCTCCCCGTGTCTGCGAGGGTTTCCTCCAGGTGCTGCGATTTCCTCCCACAGTCCAAAGATGGGCGGGTCGGGGGATTGACCCGAATGTCAGGGGGACTGTCAGGGTAATGTGGGGGTACTAGGGGGGGTTACGGAATAGGACCTGGGTGGGATTGTGATCGTTACAGACTCAATTGGCCGAATGGCCTCCTTTATGATGTGTAGGTTAGATGGATTAGCTGTGGTAAATGTGTGAGGCTACAGGGATAGTGTAGGGGATAGGGCCTCAGTAAGATACTCTCGTCAAATAGGGTCAGTACAGCCTTGAAGAGCCAAATGGCCACCTTGAAGGGCTTTCTATGATTAAGAGTTGGCACTCATGGAGAGAGATCAATTACGTTAGCAAGGTACCAGTTCAACATCCCACGGGTGTTTACCCGATAGTGAGATTTGCTCAGGGGACAGGAATTTCCCTACCTTGATGGCGGTTTGGTGGCCTCTGAAATGTGCTGGAGGTGTGTACACACCAAGTGAAGGCAGTGCTTGAAAACAGTGATTACGCTGCCAACGTTCACCAGCCAAGAATCTCAGAGGCGTTGCCCATTCGGTCCTGTATTTGTATTAATGTGATTTGTTCTTCAAGGCTCTGTGTTGGGGTGGGGGGGAAGGTATTTATAAAACTACAAAAGTGGTCCCAGTGAAAAGCAGTATCAGTTAGTGGTTAGTTAGTGTTATAATTATATGTGAGTTATATTCAGTGTTTCTACACAATGTTTAGGTGTAAGAGTTATACCAGTTTTCTGTGACTTATTGTGACATGTTTTTACAGAAATGTGAACACTTGCTGCTGACGCTACTCTGTCATAAGGGTTGTCAGGCCCTCCACAACCCCACCGGAATCATGCAAGTACGTATTTGAAGAACAGACCTTTGATTTGATTTATTATTGTCACATGTATTAGCATACAGTGACAAGTATTGTTTCTTGTGCGCTATACAGATAAAGCATACTGTTCATAGAGAAGGAAAGGAGAGAGTGTAGAATGTATGTTACAGTCATAGCTAGGGTGTAGAGAAAGATCTGTATAAGATAGGTCCATTCAAAAGCCTGACAGCAGCAGAGAAGAGGCTGTTCTTGAGGCAGTTGGCACGTGATCTCACACACTTGTATGTTTTTCCCGATGGAAGAAGGTGGAATAGTATGTGTCTGGGGTGTGTCTGGTCCTTAATTATGCCGGCTGCTTTGCCGAGGTAGCGGGAAGTGTGGACAGAATCAGTGGATGGGAGGTTGGTTTGTGTGATGGATTGGGCTACATATACAAGCTTTTGTAGTTCCTTGCGGTCTTGGGCAGAGCAGGAGCCCCATACCAAGCTGTGATACAACCAGAAAGAATGCTTTCTACGCTGCATCTGTAAAAGTTGGTGAGCCCTTCAGTGAAGCTGTCCTTTCTGACATTCTCTTGCTCAGCTTGTTTATCAGTGATGGTGTCAAATAGATGTGTAGCTTCTGTGATGAATCACGAGCCCTGTGTCAGTGATAGCCCTACTCCAGAGGCCTGAACCCACAATCCAGGTTCTCCACTGCAGTGCCAGTACCGAGTAGTGCAACACAGTTGGGATTTCTGCCTTTGAAGATGCGTCATCAAACTGAGGCCTGGTCAGTCACAGAATCCCTACAGTGCAGAAGGAGGCTAATCAGCCCATTTGAGCCTGTTCCGACCTCAATCCCACCCAGGTCCTATACCGTAACCCCACACATTCAGCTGCTAGTCTCCCTGACGCTAAGGGGCAATTTTCCATGGCCAATCCACACATTTTTGGACTTTGGGAGGAAAATCTTAAAGTTAAAGTTTATTTATTAGTGTCACAAGTAAGCCTACATTAACACTGTAATGAAGTTATTGTGAAAATCCCCTAGTCGCCACACTCTGACACCTGTTCACGTACACTGAGGGAGAATTTAGCATGGCTAATGCTTCCAAAGCAACGCGTTTTTCACACTGTGGAAAGAAACCAGAGCACACAGGGGAAACCCATGCAGACACGGGGAGAATGTGCAAATGCCACACAGTCACCCGAGGCCGGAATTAACCCAGGACCCTGGTGCTGTGAGGTAGCAGTACTAACCACTGTGCCACCATGCTGCCCCAGAATTATAGAATTCTACAGTGTAGAAGGAGGCCATTCAGCCTATCAAGCCTGCTCTGACCTCAACCCCACCCAGGCTCTATCCCCATAATACCATGCATTTACCCCAGCTAGTTCCCCTGACATTAAAGGGCAATTTTAGCATGGCCAGTCCACCTAACCCATACATCTTTGGACTGTGGGAGGAAACCAGAGCACCCGGAGGAAAGCCACATAGACACAGGAAGAATATGCAGACTCTGTACAGTGACCCAAGGTGGGAATCGAACCTAGGTCCCTGGCGCTGTGAGGCAGCAGTGCTAACCACTCTGCCACCGTGGTGTCCCTAGGGGTGAACATCCAAGTCCCATTGCCACTGCTTTGAAGATCAGGCAAGCTCTCCCAGTGCCCTGGCCAGAATTGTGAAATTCCCACCCCGACAGCACCATGGACGTACCTACACCACATGGACCACAGCGGTTCACCACATTGGTCTCTGGGATGAGGGCTTTTCCGATGGTACGATGCTTACTTAATTGAACTTGTATTCTCTGGAGTTTAGAAGAATGAGGGCTGACCTCACTGAAACCGACAATATTCTGAAGGGCCTGGACAGGGCAGACAATGAGAGGTAGCTGCCATTGAACGGAGAATCTAAAGCATGGAGACACAGTCTCAGGATCGGGGCTGATCATTTAGGACTGAGCTGCAGAGAAACTACTTCACTCAGAGGGTTGTGAATCTTGGGAATTCTCCAGCCCAGACGTCTGTAGATCCCCCAGCATTGGATTCATTTAAAATGATTGACTGGCCATTTAGCCAGTCAATCTGTCCGATAGAACATCTCAGCCAGGCTCACTCCTCTGCCCTAGCCCTGTAACCCCATGCATTTGCCATGGCCAGTCCACCTAACCTGCACATCTTTGCACACTAGGGGATTTTCACAGTAACCTGCACATCTTTGGGCTGGGATGGACAGATTTTTGTTGTATCTGGGGATATGGGATGTGGGTGTGACAGTGGAGTTAAAGCCCACAATGAGCCACGATTGTACTGAATGAAGGAACAGGCTCAGAGTGCCCTATGGTCTCCTATTTCATGAGTTTAAAGCAAGAGCTTACCACCACCTTCCCAAGGGCAATTCAGGGTGGGTATTAAATGCAGGCCCAGCCAGCAGCACCTCCATCCTGTGAAAACAAAAGTTATTCCTTAACTAGTATCTCAAATAGATTAACTTCCCTTTTTTAGGAACCTTGTACCACATGAACTGGCTGCTCAGCTTTCTGCATTTAATGGGCGGCACAGTGGTTTGATTTCCATTTGGGTCACTGTGCAGAGTCTGCAGTTCTCCCTGTGTCTGCATGAGTTTCCTCCAGGTGCTCCAGTTTCCTCCCATGGTTCAAAAGACATGCTGGTTAGATGCATTGACCCGAACAGGCACCAGAGTGTGGCGACTAGGGGATTTTCACAATAACTTCATTGCAGGCTCGAAGGGCTAGATGGCCTACTCCTGCTCCTATTTCTTATGTTCAATGTTAATGTAAGCCAACCTGTGACTAATAAATAAACTTTAAAGTTTTAGAATTTATTTGTTAGTGTCACAAGTAGGCTTACATTAAATACAAGGCCGTTATTGTGGAAGCTGGAATCTGAAACCAAAAAAGAAAGAGAGAATGTGGCTTTGACTCATTTTTTATTCCCTCACCCTACAGTATAAATATCTCCCACTTTCTATGCCTTTTAGCTTTGACAAAGGGGCATCTGGATTTGGAATGTCAGCTCTTTCCTCTCCTTGTAGATGCTGCCAGACTTGCTGAGATTATCCAACGTTTTATCTTTAGGCTTACATTAACACTGCAGTTAAGTTACTGTGAAAATCCACTCATTGCCACACTCCGGTGCCTGTTCAGGAACACGAAGGAAGAATTTAGCATGGCCAATGCACCCAACCAGCACATCTTTTGGAATGTGGGAGGAAACCGGCGCACATGGAAGAAACCCACGCAGACATGGGGAGAACATGTAGACTCATCACAGACAGTGACCCAAGCTGGGAATCGAACCTGGGTTCCTGGCAGTGAGGTAGCAGTGCTAACCACTGTTCCATCGACAGCGCTGACGACACTTTCAATTCGCGAGAAGTGCTGAGAGGCATCCTGATGCTGTGAAAGGCATTTTATATAAATTAACATTAGCACTGCTGCCTCACGTTACCAGGGATCCGGGTTCGATTCCCAGGTTGGGTCACTGTGTGCAGAGTTTGCACATTCACTCTGTGTCTGCGTGGGTTTCCTCCAGGTGCTCTGGTTTCCTCCCACAGATGTGCGGGTTAGGTGGATTGGCCGTGCTAAATTCTCCCTCAGTGTACCCGACCAGGTGCCAGAGCGTGGTGAGTGGAGGGTTTTCACAGTAACTTCATTGAAGTGTTAATGTAAGCTGACTTGTGACTAATAAATAAATAAACTTGAATAAAATAAACCACACTTTTAATTAGTGAGAAAAGCTGAGGAGTGTTCTGTTCAGATGAACACCATGTTTCTTTTGTGTCCACAACCCCAGGATTTTAAGAAGCTTGCTCTATCCATTCCCTGTCCTGGAGCCTAGTCTAACCTTTGCTGTTATGTCTGTTACAGTTGAAGAATCAGCGAATAAACCTGTCTTCCATTAGAGGGAAACTTGGAAAGAGGAGCTCTGCCCGTTACTCCAGACCCGACGAGTTTGTGCTGGAGGTTCGACTAATGTTTAAGACATACATCAAACTTATTCAGGTACGAGAACCCCACCTGATTATTCCCTGCTGTTTCCTATTCTGCTGGTTTATTTACTCGTGCTCAGACAGTGAGCTGATCGATTCTCATTAGTTATTAACCCTCTTCCAACTGCCCCCCTCCTCTTTTTTAAAAAAATTCATTTGTGGGACATGAGTATCGCTGGCTAGGCCAGCATTTATTGCCCATCCCTAGTTGCCCCTTGAGAAGGTGATGGTGAGCTGCCTTCTTGAATCGCTGCAGTCCGTGTACTGAGGGTTAACCCACAATGCTGTTAGAGAGGGAATTCCAGGTTTTTGACCCAGTGACTGTGAAAGAACGGCCGATAGATTTCCATGTCAGAATGGTGGGAGGTGGTGGTGTTCCCAGGTATCTGCTGCCCTTGTCCTTCTAGATGGAAGTGTTCGTGGGTTTGGAAGGTGCTGTGTAAGGATCTTTGGTAAATTGCTGCAGTGCATCTTGTGGATAGTACACACTGCTGCTATTGAACATTGTTTTAACATACTTAAAATCTCAAACTCTCATATCTTCCTATTTTTACCACAAGGCCCATTCTCTCCATCTTGCATTTTTTCTGTGGTGAAATTCCTGTTGAACTGCAAGGTGGTGTTTATAAAGGCAGAGGCAGTGGTATTGTCACTAGACTAGTAATCCAGAGTCCCAGGATAATGCTGTGGGACCTGGGTTCAAATCCCACCATGGGAGATGGTGATATTTGAATTCAATAAAATTCTGGAATTAAAAGTCTAATGATGACCATGAAACTGTTGTCAGTTGTCGCAAAAATCGGGTTTGAATCCTGCCACGGCAGATAGTGGAATTTGAAATCAATATAAAAAATCTGGAATTAAGAATCTACTGATGACCATGAAACCATTGTTGGAAAAACCCATCTGGTTCACTAATATCCTTTTAGGGCAGGAAATCTGTGGTTGATTCTTAACTGCCCCTCTGAAATAGCAGAGCAAGCCACTCAGTTTGAGGGCAATTAGGAATGGGCAGCAAATACTGACCCAGCCAGTGATGTACAATAAAATAAAGATCACTTTGCATTTGTGTCAAATGGGACAAGTTTGAAGCTAACCCAACTCTGTGTCTGAAGTCCAACTTTACCTTTCTACTTTCCATGTTCTAACCTTACCATCTACCTAGGTAAGTAGATCCATTAGCAGGTGAGAGATGGAGATCACGCAGATTCACAAGTAGCATTTTAAAGGGCAAATGGGCAAATGGGATGTTGGCATTTATTGCAGAAGTATTGACGTATGAAAATAAGGAAGTGTTCTTGCAATTGGATAGGGTGTTGGTGAGACCACATCCAAACTATTGTGTTCAATTTTAGTCTCCTTATTTGAGGAAGGATGTGGTGGCATTGGAGGAAGCTCGGAGGAGGTTCGCCAGATTGATTCCGGGGATGAAAGAATTGGTGTACGAGGTGTACGAGTTTGGGCTTCCACTCACTGGAGTTTAGAAGGGTGAGGGGGGATCTGATCGAGGGATATAAAACACTAAAAGGGAATGATAAAGTAAATGTAGACCAAATGTTTCCCCTGGTGGGGCAATCTCGAACAAGAGGTCACAGGTATAGATTGAGAGGCAGTAGATTTAAAACTGAGATGAGAACATAAGAACATAAGAACATAAGAAATAGGAGCAGGAGTAGGCCATCTGGCCCTTCGAGCCTGCCCCGCCATTCAATAAGATCATGGCTGATCTGTCGTGACTCAGCTCCACCTTCCCGCCCTCTCCCCATAACCCTTAATCCCTTCTCTTATCAAAAACCCATCAACCCGCTTCTTAAAAATATTTAGCGAGGCAGCCTCCACCACTTCAACGGGCAGAGAATTCCAGAGATTCACTACCCTTTGAGTGAAGAAGTTCCTCCTCAACTCTGTTCTAAACCGCCCCCCCTTTATCTTGAGGCTGTGCCCCCTAGTCCTACTGTCTTTTTTGAGCGGGAACAGTCTCTCCACCTCTATCCTATCCATCCCATTCATCATCTTATACGTCTCAATGAGATCTCCCCTCATTCTTCTAAACTCTAACGAGTACAAGCCTAGTTTATTCAGCCTCTCCTCATAGCTCAATCCCCTCAACTCCGGTATCAGCCGAGTAAACCTCCTCTGCACTCCCTCCAGGGCCAAAACATCCTTGCGCAGGTGCGGCGCCCAAAACTGCACACAGTACTCCAGCTGCGGCCTCACCAATGCCCTATACAGCTGCAGCAAGACCTCCCTACTTTTATATTCAATCCCCTTCGCTATGAAGGCCAGCATCCCATTCGCCTTCCTGACCACCTGCTGCACCTGCAAGCTGGGTTTTTGCGACTCATGCACAAGGACCCCGAGGTCCCTCTGCACCGTCGCCTGCTGCAGTTTTTCGCCCCGTAAGTAATAGTCCTTCCTACCATTCCTCCTACCAAAGTGGACCACCTCACACTTGCCAACATTAAATTCCATTTGCCATTTCCTGGCCCGTTCGCCCAGCCTATCTAGATCCTTCTGCAGACTCTCCACACCCTCCGCACAATTTGCCTTTCCCCCAATCTTGGTGTCATCAGCAAATTTCGACACCCTGCACTTGGTTCCCTCCTCCAGATCATCTATATAAATGGTAAATAGCTGAGGCCCCAGCACCGACCCCTGGGGCACCCCACTAGTCACCAACCGCCAATCCGAATAGCATCCATTGACCCCACTCTCTGCCTCCTATTTGACAACCAATCCTCTATCCACGCTAACACCCTACCCCCAACTCCATGTCCCCTGACCTTCTGCAATAACCTCTTGTGAGGTACCTTGTCAAACGCCTTCTGAAAATCCAGAAAGACCACATCCACCGGCTCTCCTCCATCCACTGCCCTAGACACATCCTCATAGAACTCCAGTAAATTTGTCAGACACGACTTCCCTTTAATGAAACCGTGTTGCGTCCGCCCTATCAAGCAATTCCCCTCAAGATGCCTCGCTATTTCCTCCTTAATGACGGTTTCTAACATTTTACCTACCACAGACGTTAAACTAACCGGCCTATAATTCCCCGCCTTTTGCCTGCCACCCTTCTTAAACAACGGCGTAACATTAGCCGTTTTCCAATCTTCCGGCACTTCCCCGGAATCCAGCGACGTCTGGAAAATAACCACCAAGGCATCCACTATCACCTCCGCCATTTCTTTCAGAACCCTCGGATGCATTCCATCCGGTCCTGGGGACTTGTCCACAATCAGCCCCTCCAGTCTGTCGAGCACCACCTCTCTAGTAACAGTAATGTCATTAAGACCCTCCATTCCTACCACCTTTCCATCGCTAACACCCGGCAAATTATTCACGTCCTCCTCCGTGAAGACAGAAACAAAGAAGTTATTCAAGACCTTAGCCATATCCCTATCCTCTACCACTAGCTCCCCTTTCTCATCCTCTAAAGGACCAACGTTTATCCTAGCCAGCCTCTTCCTTTTTATATATTTATAAAAACTCTTGCTATCCTTTTTTATATTAAGTGCTAGCCCAGCCTCATAGCTTCTCCTACCCTCCTTTATCAATTTCTTTGTCAATCTTTGTTGACATTTAAACCTTTCCCAATCCTCTTCTCGCCCACTGCTCTTAGCTACTCTAAACTCCTCCGCTTTTAATTTAACACTTTCCTTCACCTCCTTCGTTATCCACGGCTTATTACCTCTCCTCCTACTGTCCTTTTTAACCATCGGAATAAATTTCTGCTGAGCACCAAGAAAGATCTCCTTAAAGATCCTCCACTGCTCCTCAGCAGACCTACCTTCCAACGCGTTCCCCCAGTCCACATTCGCCAATTCTTCTCTCATCCTACCATACTCCCCTCTATTCAAACAAAGGACGCGTGTCTGGGAACCCACTTTCTCCTCCTCCATCTGCACCAGAAACTCCACCATACAATGATCACTCTCTCCAAGAGGATCCTTCACCGCAAGGTCCCTAATTCTACCCGCCTCATTACATAGCACCAGATCCAAGATAGCTCGCTCCCTCGTCGGCTCCAACACACACTGTTCAAGGAAATTATCCCGGCAGCATTCCAAGAACTCCTCCTCGAGCCCACCTCGTCCAACATGGGTCGACCAATCAATATGCAGATTGAAATCTCCCATAACTACTGCCGTCCCATTCCTGCACGCTGCACTTATTTGCGTGTTAACAGCCCGCCCCACCTCCAGATCATTATTCGGGGGCCTATAGACGACACCCACTAGCGTCTTCCTCCCTTTTCTGTTCCTAATCTCCACCCACAACGATTCCACTTTCTGCTCCTTGGCTCCGATATCATCCCTTGCTACCACCTTGATACTATCCTTAATCAGCAGAGCTACTCCACCCCCTCTTTCCTCCTGCCTATCCTTCCTGAACACTTGATAACCCTGTACATTCATCTCCCAGTCCCTGTCACCTTGCAGCCACGTCTCTGTAATGGCCACCAGATCGTATCCATTTGTGTCGATCTGCGCCATCAGCTCATCCACTTTATTCCGAATGCTTCGTGCATTCAGATAAAGCGCTTTCATCCCAGCCTTCACCTGGACCCTACTTGCCGTAACGCCACCAATTGGGACATCCTTTGCCTCTTCCCTTACCTGTACCCTATCCTTAACTTTAGACCTCATAGCGTCACCTACCCTCGCACCCTCCCCCCCCCTAATTAGTTTAAAGCCTTGTCTACAGTCCTCTTTACTCGATTCGCCAGCACTCTGGTCCCAGCATGATTCAGACCAACCCCATCCTGCCCGAACAGGTCCCACCTACCCCAATACTGGTGCCAATGCCCCATAAATTCGAACCCATTCCTCCCACACCAATCCCTGAGCCACCCATTTACTTCCTTTATCCTATCAACCCTACACCCGTCTGCCCTCGGTTCAGGCAGTAGCCCAGAGATAACCACCTTGTCGGTTCTACTTTTTAATTCCATTCCCAGCTTCTCATACTCCCTTCCCAGATCCTCAGTCCGCATTTTGCCTACGTCGCCGGCACCCACATGTACTACAACGACTGGGTTCTCACCCTCCCACTCCAGATTCCTCTGCAGCCCAGCTGCGACATCCTGTACCCGAGCACCAGGCAGACAACACACCCTTCTGTGCACTTTGTCATTGTGACAAAGGACAGTGTCAATACCCTTCACCCCACTATCCCCAATCACTACTACGTTCCTTTTCCCCTTCTCTTTGCCTATGTCCTGCTGCATCACTGTACCGTGTGCAGTTTGCTCACCAACCTCTCTTGCCTCGTCCTCTTCCAGACTGGAAGCAAGAACCTCAAACCTGTTATGCAGGTTAAGAGGCTGAGGCCTCCTCTCCTCACCCCCCTTCCTCCTCCCAGCAGCCCCCTTTTGTCCCTGACCCTTAGATTTAGCCAGTCTAGGGGCACCCTCTCTCCCCCTGATGAGCCTCAGTGTCTGTAGCTCAGAGGCCAGCTCATCCACCTTGAGCTGGAGCTCCTCCAGCAACCTGCACTTACTGCAGACATGGTCACTGGGAAGGACCCTGGGGTCCACCAGTTCCCACATCATACAGAAACCACACATCACATGCCCCTCCATTATTCACTGTAATTTTTATGTGAAAAAAAATTTTCCTTGTTTCTTGCTGTAGTAGTAATGGGGAAAAAAAAAAAATTTTTTTTTTTTCCCTTGTTTTTTTTTCAAACGAACTCACCTGTCCTTTTTTCCCTCCAGCCCTTTTTGATATTAAGCCCTATTAGCTCACTCTGCTTCCCTCTCACTCCACTGCCCGCTCAGACGCTGCCCGCTTCCTACACCAGGCCTCCTTTTAAACCTAGCGCTGTTTAGAAGCAGGCTCGTCCACAACTCGGTTCTAAACTAGCAGTAAAGACAATAAAATAAATGCTTTAAACAGTTCTACAAAGAACAAAGTGCTTTAAACTTATTTTAAACAGGTTTTTAACAGGTAAATTCTTAGCTCTCTCTCTCTCTGCTCAGCAAACAGTGAAAGGCTTCACCGTGTGGCCCTGATAATTAATTTAAATTAAAGCAGCTTTGTCCACAACTCGTTCTAAGCTAGCAGTAAAGACAATAAAATAAATGCTTTAAACAGTTCTACAAAGAACAAAGTGCTTTAAACTTATTTTAAACAGGTTTTTAACAGGTAAATTCTTAGCTCTCTCTCTCTCTGCTCAGCAAACAGTGAAAGGCTTCACCGTGTGGCCCTGATAATTAATTTAAATTAAAGCAGCTTCGTCCACAACTCGTTCTAAACTAGCAGTAAAGACAATAAAATAAATGCTTTAAACAGTTCTACAAAGAACAAAGTGCTTTAAACTTATTTTAAACAGGTTTTTAACAGGTAAATTCTTAGCTCTCTCTCTCTCTGCTCAGCAAACAGTGAAAGGCTTCACCGTGTGGCCCTGATAATTAATTTAAATTAAAGCAGCTTCGTCCACAACTCGTTCTAAACTAGCAGTAAAGACAATAAAATAAATGCTTTAAACAGTTCTACAAAGAACAAAGTGCTTTAAACTTATTTTAAACAGGTTTTTAACAGGTAAATTCTTAGCTCTCTCTCTCTCTGCTCAGCAAACAGTGAAAGGCTTCACCGTGTGGCCCTGATAATTAATTTAAATTAAAGCAGCTTCGTCCACAACTCGTTCTAAACTAGCAGTAAAGACAATAAAATAAATGCTTTAAACAGTTCTACAAAGAACAAAGTGCTTTAAACTTATTTTAAACAGGTTTTTAACAGGTAAATTCTTAGCTCTCTCTCTCTCTGCTCAGCAAACAGTGAAAGGCTTCACCGTGTGGCCCTGATAATTAATTTAAATTAAAGCAGCTTCGTCCACAACTCGTTCTAAACTAGCAGTAAAGACAATAAAATAAATGCTTTAAACAGTTCTACAAAGAACAAAGTGCTTTAAACTTATTTTAAACAGGTTTTTAACAGGTAAATTCTTAGCTCTCTCTCTCTCTGCTCAGCAAACAGTGAAAGGCTTCACCGTGTGGCCCTGATAATTAATTTAAATTAAAGCAGCTTCGTCCACAACTCGTTCTAAACTAGCAGTAAAGACAATAAAATAAATGCTTTAAACAGTTCTACAAAGAACAAAGTGCTTTAAACTTATTTTAAACAGGTTTTTAACAGGTAAATTCTTAGCTCTCTCTCTCTCTGCTCAGCAAACAGTGAAAGGCTTCACCGTGTGGCCCTGATAATTAATTTAAATATTAAATGAGGAGGAACTACTTCTGGCACAGGGCAGTGCATTTGTGGAAATCGCTGCCCCATAGCGCAGTGGAGTCTGAATCATTGAATGGTTTCAAGGAGACAGATATATTTCTGATTTTAAAAGAAAAAGCAAAGAGGGATATGGGGAACAGGTGAAGAGGTGGATTTGAGACCAGGGAGAGATCAGCCATGATCTGATTGAATGGCGGAGCAGGCTCGAAGGGCTGGATTTTTTTCTTCAGCCCTGGGCAGCATGGTGGCACAGTGGTTAGCACTGCTGCCTAACAGCGCCAGGGACCTGAGTTTGATTCCCAGCCTTGGGTCACTGTCCATGTGGAGTTTGCACATTCTCCCCATGTCTGAGTGGGTTTCCTCCCAAATTCTGAAAGACATGCTGGTTGACCCAACAGTGTGGCGACTAAGGAATTTCACAGTACCTTCATTGTGGTGTTAATGTAAGCCTTACTTGTGACTAATAGCTTTAACTTTGTCGACTTTCCTATTTTCCAATGATTCTGTGAGCGTTCGTCTTGGGACGGGACTCCATTCCATAGTAATACACTTGACATCCACTTTGTATTTCCAGCGTTTTTACATGCAGCTGTTCTTTTTTTTTGTTCAGAATTCCAGTGATTCACAAAGTTGTTTTGCAGGGCAAAAAGGAGACAGCCGAATCCGCAATGGCCCTCCAGTCATTCTTTGAGGAGAGACTGAGTGACGTCTTCAGCGGCCGAACCTTCGCAGTCCTGCCGCTGGTGGAAGACCCGGTGATGGAGGTGAGCGACGGACTCTGTGACCAAGTCGCCACGGGGCCACCGGCTCGCTCCGCAGACAGCGCTGACAGCAGCCCGCTGCAAGCTAAAAGGCGGCGGCTGGACGAAGACTAAGAGGGCAGCTTGCATTTACAGACCGCTAACTTCAGACAAAGGGTCGACCGCAGATTTGACAGCTGGCGGCTGAGGCCAATGTATCATTGAAATGAATCTGCTTCGACCAGATTGTAAATACCTAAGAGTCCCGGCCCAGCTAGCCTCAGCAACTGTGATTTGCCAAGAAGACTCCGATTAAAAGTATAAATCTGGGCCCAGGTGACAGCCGACACCGAGAGACTTCTGCTTTGGAATAGCCCAATGTTGAGTTTGAGGCTGACTGGAGAAAGTGCAAAGATATTTTGTTTTCTTTGGTTTCTGGTTTACGGAGACCTCTACAGGCAGAGGTCAGAACTGCAGTTGTGTTTTTCTATATGTAAACTGTATGTATTAAAGAATTCGATAATGTGTAATATACATTGTCTGTATTTCATGTTGAAATTCATACTGATTCATAGTAAAACAGAAAACGAAATAAACTCATTTTCTGAGGGGGATTACTACATCACCCAGTAATAAAAATGAAAAACAAAATCCATCTATATTGGGGTTGGTGGACTCTGTCTTCTCTCCTAATCTTTATTCTCTGTTCTCTCTCCCCCTGGATGTGCGCGTCACTCGCTGGACCAGCATTTATTGCCCGTCTTTAATTGCCCCTTGAGAATGTGGTGGGTGAGCTGCCGTCTTGAACCCACTGCATTTCCTGTGTTGTTGCAACACCCATGGTGTTCGCAGAATCCCTAGTGCAGAAGGCAGCCATTTGGCCCATCGGGTCTACACTGACCACCCAGGTCTTATCCCCTGATATGGGGCATAGTGGCTAGCACTGCTGCCTCTCAGCACCAGGGGCCTAGGTTTGATTTCCAGCTTTGGGTCACTATGTGGAGCTTGCACATCCCCTCCATGTCAGCTTGGGTTTCCTTCCAGTGCTCCGGTATCCCCCCTCAGTCCAAAGACTTGCAGGTTAGGTGCCTCGGCCTTGTTAAATTCTCCTTCAGTGTACCCGAACAGGTGCCAGAGTGTGGCGACTAGGAGATTTTTATAGTAACTTCATTAGTGTGAATGTCAGCCTACTTGTGACTAATAAGTAAACTTTATATTTACCCTGGTAATCTCTCTAACCTACGTATCATGAGACACTAAGGGGCAATCTAGCATAGCTAATCCAACTAAACTGCATATCTTTGAACGCTAGGGGCAAATTATCATGGCCAGCCAACCAACATAACCTGCGCATCTTTGGACTGTGGGAGGAAACCCACACAGACATGGGGAGAACGTGCAAACTCCACACACAGTGACCCAAACTGGGAATTGAACCTGGGTCCCTGATGCTGTGAAGCAACACTGCTAACCACTGTGTCACCCGTGCTGTTTTGAATAGTTCCAGGATATTGACCCAACAACACTGAAGGAACCAGCAATGTAGTTCCAAGTCAGCATGGTGGGTAATTTACAGGAGATAGTGTTCTTGTGAATCTGTTGTCCTAGTCCTTCCAAAGTGGTAGAAGTCACCGGTTTGAAAGGTTTGGAGGAGCCTTAGTGAGTAGCTGGATTGTGGTACACATTACTGCCATGGTACACATTACTGGGCATGGACAGGATACCAACCAGGCAGGGTGCTTTGACCTGAATGGTGTCTCAAGTGTCTGAGTGTTGTTGGCACTGCACAAATCCAGGGAAGTAAAGAGTATTCCTGACTTGTAGAAAGTGGGCAAGCTTTGGGGCCTCAGGTGGTGAGTTAGTACAGAATTTCCAGCTTCCGACCTGCTCTTGCAGCCGCAGTATTTAGTTCAGTTTCTGGTCAATTATAAATAATCATAGAATCCCTACAGTGCAGAAGGAGGCCATTTGGCCCATTAAATCTGCACTGACAACGAAACCACTCAGGCCCTATCCCCATAACTCCATGTATTTACCCTGCTAATCCCCTTGACACTATGTGTCGATTTAGCATAGCCAATCAACCTAACCTGCACATCTTTGTATATCAAGGGACAATTTAGCATAACCAACCCACCTAATCTGCACATATTGGGACATTAAGGGGCAATTTAGCATAGCCAAACTACCTAACCTACACATCTTTGAACTGGGAGGAAACTGAAACTTGGAGGGAGATCATGCAGACACAGGGAGAACGTGCAAACTCTGCACAGACTGACCCAACCTGGGAATTGAACCCAGGTGTTGGGTGCTGCAAGACAGCAGTGCTAACTACTGCACTACCCCCAGTATGCTTTGGATATGGTCCAAAGTTTGCAATTTCGCCTTGCAAGCCCAAACAGTGAGTGAACCATTGAAGCTGAGTTTGATTCTGTTCTCTTGCAAAGGATCAGACCTTTGATAGTGAGGAGGAGTGGGAAAACCCCTTGTTCTCTGTGCACCAAGCACTCTTAAAAAGTCTGACAAACACCAGGTTTAAGTCCAATGATTTATATGATAGTAAACTCATTAGCTTTTGGGGTTAGTCCCTTTGTCAGGTGAATGGAGAGTTCAACTGACGAAGGGACTAACCCCGAAAACTAGTGAGTGTACTATCAAATAAATCGGTTGGACTTAAACCTGGTGTTGTCAGACTTTTTACTATGTTTACCCCAGTTCAACGCCGGCATATCCATATTATCACCAAGCACTTGCTAAGGAAAACACTGCAGCCACCTTTTATTGGTTTTTAATGGGAAAATATGCACCATGAAGACCTCATTTGCTCTTTGGGATTTGCATCCACCTGAACAGGGTAGAGAAGGCAATTAAGAGTCAAGCATATGGCTTTGGAGTTACATGTAGGCCAGACTGGGTAAAGACGGTAGATTTCCTTCCCTAAAGGATGTTAATGAACCATATGTGGTTTTTCTAACAATGGTCACAATTGTTGAGGCTAGTTTATATTCCAGATTTAGTTAATTTAACTTAAATTCCATCTGTTGCCATGGTGGGAATTGGACCTGTTTCCATTACCACCGCGCCCCCCCCCACAAAAGTATTGGTTGGTTTGTGAAGCAGATGGGTACCAACAGCATAGGTTCAATTCCCAAGTTCAGTTGATGCCTTCTCAAACTTGTCCCTCGCATGAGATGTGGTAATCCTTGGGTTGATTCACCACCAGTCAGCTCTCCAAGGGAGTGAGAGCAGTGTTTGGTCCTCTGGGATGATGGGTTTTTTTTTACCTTGATGTCACTGACTCCCGCTGAGTGATAGGTCAGCTCACCATGAACAGGAATGGATAAAGTGATCTTTATTTCTGTGCACCTGATGGTAAGGTGGCACAGTGGTTAGCACTGCTGCCTCACAGCGCCAGGGATCCAGGTTTGATTCCCAGCCTCGGGTCACTGTCTGCATGGAGTTTGCATGTTCTCCCTGTATCTGCATGGGTTTCCTCTGGGTGCTCTGGTTTTCTCCCATAGTCCAAAAGACATGCAGGTGCTTTGGCCCAAATAGGCGCTGGAGCTTGGCTACTAGGGAAAGTTTACAGAAACTTCATTGCAGTGTTAATGTAAACCTACTAAATAAATTTTACTTTAGCCAGTGAGACAGCATAGTAAGCCACACTGACACACCACTGAGCTGTATTTTACAGGATTGGCACCTGGCTGGGATTGTTATAGGTGCAGGTTTGATGAGCCAAATGGCTCATCTATTCCACAATTTTGATTCCTGTTATAATATTTAACAGTGTGAGGGCTTGAAGCAGGTTTCTGCAGTTCTTTGCCTCAATTAAATAAGGCAGTAGAATCTTAATGCTCATCCTTTATTGCTGCTTAAGCTTGTGCTAGATGGCTGCTAAAACCTCTGTCCAGGCTTAATTCTCCTCAACCAATGTCCTGACTTGATGTGTTAATGCAATTCTAAATTTTGATAAATAAAGTGTGTTTGTGTGTAAATTTCTCTCCATTACCCAAGTGTTGTTGTCAAAGCACCATGCTGAGTGACGATGGCAGCTATGGTCCTCCAATCATAGTAATGGATGATGATGTTGGCGTTCTGATTAAGCCAATCTTTAACGTGTCCAGCTGTAGTCCATGGACATCTGTGCTCAGTAAGGTGTTGATACAATGCCATTTACCCAGTTGGCAGATAATGGTTTGCACTGACTGTATTTGGCCAGGGAAAGGAAGGCATGAGTTGGTACTCCTCGCATTTTTTTTGAAGGGATCACCAACATTCTTCCTAGAGGATCCTCCACTTGGCACTAGCCAACTGCTGTCCTCATTGGTTGCAAACTCATAGAATTCCTACAAGGCGTAGGGAGGCCATTCAGTCCGCATCAAATCTGACAGTGCATCTTATCAAGACCCACCCTCTACCCTATGCCCTGTAGCCCCACATATTTACCTACAGTGGGGTAAATATGTATTGTTACCTCAGCACCAGGGACTCCCAGGTTCGATTCCTGGCTAGGGTCACTGTCTTGTGTGGAGTTTGCACATTCTCCCCATGTCTGTGTGGATTTCCTCCCACAGTCTGAAAGACGTGCTGGGTAGATGCATTGACCCAAACAGATGCTAGAGTGTGGAGCCTGGGGAATTTCACAGTAACTTCATTGCAGTGTTAATGCAAACCTTACTTTTGATGAATAAATAAACTTTACTCCTCCCTAAGAGACGTATTTTGGAACATTTAGGGGCAATTCACCATGTTCAATCCACCTAACTTGCACATCTTTGGACTGTGGGAGGACCCAGAGGAAGCCCACACAGACACAGGGAGAACGTGCAGACTCTGCACAGGCACTGACCCGAGGCTGGAATCGAACCTGGGTCTCTGGCGCTGTGAGGCCAGCAGTGCTAACCACTGTGCCATTCTCTCTACTGACTTAGAAACATATGAACTACTTCTACAATCTACAGCTGTGTGCCCTGTGCTCTGCTCAGGGGCAGAACTGACATTGGAGAAAAACATGACTCATTTCTCTTTGCATCATGCTGCTATCCCCACACTAACCATTGAAACACCTCACTACTGGAGGAAGTGAGTGGAATAAAAGGGGAGGTTGTACAGTGTGAGAACCAGTTCTGCCAGGCAGTGGGAGGATGGTGGTGGGGACTGGTTGAGCCTTCAGTTAAGGAAATGGCAGAGAGCTTTCAGAAAATCCCATCGGGAGGGATGGAGTGCAGAAAGATTGGGTAAAGTGGTGAAGTGATTGGGGCCAGGAAATTGAAAACCATTAGAAGATTTGCAGCGGTCGGTTGGAGGAGAAATATGTTTTTGTAACACTGATCAAAGAATCGCAATAGCACGAGGGGCATCACACCTCCACCTCCCTCACTCCTCTTTGGGGTAGGGTCAATGGAATATTCTGCACCAGGACAGATAGGGTCTTGGTTTCATACCTCATGCAAAAGATGGTGAGTCCAAAATGCAGCACTCCCTTCAGTTTTCCTGCTTCAGTGTCTGCAGAGAAACCTGAACCACAGTCCTGACTGAGAGGTGACTATGTCACCCAGGGAGCCACAAACAAACACCTGTACAGGAGAAGGAACAGGGTGGCCTGTGCACTGCCCTCTCACTCAAATCATATCACACTGGTGTTCTGGCTGCTGTATTTCGTACATTACACCAGGGACAGCACTTCAGAAAGTCCTTCACGGCCAGTAAAGCATATTCCCCAGCAACACCCATCCCATGTGTCACCCATTCCCCCCACCAAGTGTGTCCTATCCATTCTGAGTATCTCACACATTTCCCTCACTGTGTCACCCATTCCCCGAGTGTGTCACTCATTCCTTCGAGTATGTCACTCATTTCCCCAAGTGTATCATCCATTCTGAGTGTGTCATCCATTCCCCGCGTGTCACCCATTCCCCTGATTGTGTCACTCATTTCCCCGAGTGTATCACCCATTCTGAGTGTGTCATCCATTCCCCGCGTGTCACCCATTCCCCGCGTCACCCATTTCTCCGAGTCTGTCACTCATTCTGAGTATGTCATCCATTCCCCCGACTGTGTCACCCATTCCCCTGATTGTGTCACTCATTTCCCCAAGTGTGTCACCCATTCTGAGTGTGTCACCCATTCCCCCGACTGTGTCACTCATTCCCCCGACTGTGTCACCCATTCCCCTGATTGTGTCACTCATTTCCCCGAGTGTGTCACCCATTCTGAGTGTGTCACCCATTCCCCCGACTGTGTCACTCATTCCCCCGACTGTGTCACCCATTCCCCTGATTGTGTCACTCATTTCCCCGAGTGTGTCACCCATTCTGAGTATGTCACCCATTCCTCTGACTGTGTCACCCATTCCCCTGATTGTGTCACTCATTTCCCCGAGTGTGTCACCCATTCTGAGTGTGTCACCCATTCCCCTGATTGTGTCACCCATTCCTCCGTGTGTCACCCATTTCAGTCACCCATTCCCCCGAGTGTTTCACCCATTACCCGAGTGTGTCTCCTCCACCGCAAGTATCTCACCCACCCTAATGTGTCACCTACACCCTGAGTGTGTCCCATCTCTTGAAGTGTGGGACCCTTGGGTGCAGTGGGAATGAGAGATTCCTCAAGCACCGCCCATTTCTATCTAGCCACGCCCCTTCCCACTAGTCCTGCCCATTCATCTAACCACGCCCCAATCCCTTGCCCCGCTCTTCTCCTTCACCCCGTTTGTTTCTCTCCAGCCCCGCCACATTCCCTCTAGCCCCACCCCTATTCCGTCTGGCTCCGCCCGTTTCCTCTAGCTCCGCCCTCTGCTCCAGGTCGCCCCTCCAGACCCCGCCCTCCCGCTCCCGGCTCCGCCCTCAAAGCTCCACGGCCCGCCCACCAACCCAGACCCCGCCCACCACTCCAGGCCACCTTCCGCTCCAGGCCCCGCCCTCTGTTCCCGGCCCCGCCCCACATCCCATGCCCCGCCATCAATTCCAGCCACCGCTCTCCGCTCCAGCTCCTGCCCTCCTCGTCAGGCTCTGCCGTCCCACTCTCGGCTCCGCCCACCACTCCAGGTCCCCCCCCACGCAGCAGGCCCCGCCCTCTGCTTCAGGCTCCGCCCTTTAGCCTAGACACCGCCCTATGCTCCAGGCCCCGCCCTCCGCTCCTGCCTCCACCCTCTACTCAAGACCCCGCCCTTCACTCCAGACCCCGCCCTCTGCTTCTGGCCCCGCCCTCTGCATCAGACCCCGCCCACTGCTCCAAGCTCCGCTCGCCACTCCAGGCCCCGCCCTCTGCTCCATGCACCGCCCTCCCGCTCTAGACCCCGCCCCCGTGCCCTCTGACCCTCAGCTCCCCTCCCCCTCCCCGCCGGCCCCGCGCTCTGCTGCAGCCCGAGCGGCGGCTCCGTTTCCCCCCCCTCCCCCCGAGCCGCAGCCACCGAGCCCGAGCGCCGAGGCCCCGCCGCCCGCACCATGATCAAGCTCTTCTCGCTCAAGCAGCAGAAGAAGGAAGAGGACGCGGCCGGAGCGGCCAAGAGCGGCACCAAGAAGGCGTCGGCCGCGCAGCTTCGCATCCAGAAAGGTAGCGGCCCGGCCCGGGGAGCGGGGCCCGGGGGAGAGCGGCGCGGGGAGAGGCCGGGGCTGGGCCCCGGGCGTGGAGGGAGGGAGGGAGGGAGAACGGCCCCAGTCAACGGCCCAGAGACAACCAGGCCTCAGCGCAGCCTGGGGCTCGATTTGGGAGGCGACCCCGTGGGGGAGAGGCGTTGGGCCCGGGAGGATTCTCTCTTGGGGGAGGGAGTAGAGGGAGGGAAGGGGGCCCTGGCTGCAGATTCCCCCACCTTGGGGGAGAGACCCCCCCCCATCACCATCTCCCCGCCTCTCCCTGGGGGTGGGGGGGGGGAATCTGCCCCAACCCCGAGGCATTGAGCTGGGGGTGAGGGGAGAGACAGACCTCCCCCAAAAAAACTGACTCCCACCAAGACAGAGACTGACTACCAGGCTGAGACCCCCCCCTCCCTGGATGCCGAGACAATCGTCCCGTCCCGCGACTACCGCCCCATCCCATCCCGAGACAACTCTCTCCCCCCCCCCTTTCCCTCCCCCCCCCCCTTTCCCTCCCCCCCCCCCTTTCCCTCCCCCCCCCCCTTTCCCTCCCCCCCCCCCTTTCCCTCCCCCCCCCCCTTTCCCTCCCCCCCCCCCTTTCCCTCCCCCCCCCCCCTTCCCCTCCCCCCCCCCCCTTCCCCTCCCCCCCCCCTTCCCCTCCCCCCCCCCTTCCCCTCCCCCCCCCCTTCCCCTCCCCCCCCCCTTCCCCTCCCCCCCCCCTTCCCCTCCCCCCCCCCTTCCCCTCCCCCCCCCCTTCCCCTCCCCCCCCCCCTTCCCCTCCCCCCCCCCCTTCCCCTCCCCCCCCCCTTTCCCTCCCCCCCCCCTTTCCCTCCCCCCCTTTCCCTCCCCCCCCCCCTTTCCCTCCCCCCCCCCCCTTTCCCTCTCCCCCCCCCCTTTCCCTCTCCCCCCCCCTTTCCCTCTCCCCCCCCCTTTCCCTCTCCCCCCCCCCTTCCCTCTCCCCCCCCCCTTCCCTCTCCCCCCCCTTTCCCTCTCCCCCCCCCTTCCCTCTCCCCCCCCTTTCCCTCTCCCCCCCCCTTTCCCTCTCCCCCCCCCTTTCCCTCTCCCCCCCCCTTTCCCTCTCCCCCCCCCTTTCCCTCTCCCCCCCCCTTTCCCTCTCCCCCCCCCTTTCCCTCTCCCCCCCCCTTTCCCTCTCCCCCCCCCTTTCCCTCTCCCCCCCCTTTCCCTCTCTCCCCCCTTTCCCTCTCTCCCCCCTTCCCCTCTCCCCCCCCTTTCCCTCTCCCCCCCCTTTCCCTCTCCCCCCCCTTTCCCTCTCCCCCCCTTTCCCTCTCCCCCCCTTTCCCTCTCCCCCCCCCTTTCCCTCTCCCCCCCCTTTCCCTCTCCCTCCCCCCTTTCCTTCCCTCTCCCCCCCCTTCCTGTGCCGAGACCCCGCCTGAGACATACCCTACCCTGACCCAAAACATACCCCCCCCGTCCCAAGACCCCCATCCCAGGACCTGACGCCCTCCCATTCCCAGAATACCGAGAGCCGCCCCCTCACTGGACACCAAGGCTCCCCCTTCGAACCCAAGTCTCCCTGCAAACCCAAGAGTCCCCCCCCCCCACCAATTACCTGACTCTGCTGCCTTTGCCTGTTCCTCAATTTTTCCTGTTAACGCTGTAGTAACCCCCCATTCCGGCTCCTCTAACTCCCCTTAGCCTTCTGGGCCCCCTCCCAGACCTAACCATCAGGCTCATGTGGCCCGCCGATTTTTGAATTGGCCAGCGAGTCGATGACTATGTTTGAACAACCTGGAAGTTTGCTGCTGAAGGGATGGGGGATTTTACATAAGAACATAAAAATAGGGGCAGGAGTAGGCCATCTAGCCCCTCGAGCCTGCCCCGCCATTCAATAAGATCATGGCTGATCTGTCGTGGCTCAGTTCCACATTCCCGCTCTCTCCCCATAACCCTTAATCCCCTCTCTTATCAAAAACTCATCAATCCGCGTCTTAAAAATATTGAGCGAGGCAGCCTCCACCACTTCAACGGGCAGAGAATTCCAGCCTTTGAGTGAAGAAGTTCCTCCTCAACTCCGTTCTAAACTCACCTTAGCTATGACTAACACTGCAATCCACACCTCCTTTCCTTCTCCCCTATGTACTCTATGAACAGTATGATTTGTATAGTGCACAAGAAACAATACTTTTCGCTCTATCCCAGTACATGTGATAATAAATCCAATCAAATCAAAACTTTTCCCGCAGTGGGCATAAACCCTTATCCGGGCTAACTCTCCCTATCCCGCTGCAGGGATAAAGTGATGCAACTCTGCCAGAGGAACACAGGGTGGGGATGGAAGCGGTGGAGATTTATCCATATTCCGAAAGACTGTCAATGTAAGGTAGTTTCCACAGGGATGGGACTATCGTCAGAAACAAGGAGGTGGAGGTTGGAGAGATTTTTTCTACAGATGGTTATCAGAGCCTGCAGGCGATAGTGGAACTGAGAAATGTTGATCATTTAACAGGGGAATGGGGTAGTGTTTGAAAAGATAACGGTATGAAATGATTGAGCGAAAGGAGCCCCAAAAAATAACTTCAGCTGCAAAGCTGGTATTGCCATGATGAGCTGAGTTTATTCACTAAAGTTTATTTTTTAGTCACAAGTAGGCTTACATTAACACTGCAATGAAGTTATTGTGAAAATCCCCCGGTCACCACATTCTGGTGCCTGTTTGGGTACGCTGAGGGAGAATTTAGCACGGCCAACTCACCTAACCAGCACGTCTTTTGGACTATCGGAGGAAAGCAGAGCACCTGGAGGAAACCCACGCAGACACGGCGAGAACGTGCAGACTCCGCATAGATAGTGACCCAAGCCGGGAATTGACCTCGGTTCCATGGCGCTGTGAGGCAGCGGTGTTAACCACTGTGCCACCGTGTCACCCCTGGGCAAAGGATAGGGGGAGGGGGGGAAGGCGGGATCAGATGTTGAACTGGATGATCATAATGAATGGCGGAACAGGCTCAAAGGGCTGAATGGCCGCCTCTGCTCCTGTGTAACTATCTGCTGCTCTAGCTCAGCATCCTTCATACCTATCCATAGGGAGGAATTGAATTCCTGGAAGAAGGTTCTCTTTCTCCTTTCCTAAGCATCAGTAGGTGCTAAGCAGCATCTGTATTCACTGACCAGTTTTAACCCAACTGTGAAGGCTGCTACGAAGAACTTGTCAAAACTGAGCCACGAGTATTTTTGCCATGTCAAAGAGCCCAACATTGGAAGATGCGTCTTATGGGGAGGTGACGGCCTAGTGGTATTATCGCTAGACTATTAATCTAGAAACTCAGCTAATGTTCTGGGGGACCCGGGTTCGAATCCACCACAGCAGATGGTGGAATTTGAATTCAGTAAAATCTATCTGGAACTAAGAATCTACTGATGACCATGAAACCATTGTGGATTGTCGGAAAAACCCATCTGGTTCACTAATGTCACGTAAGAAAGGAAATCTGCCATCCTTACCTGGTCTGGCCCACATGGACTCCAGAGCCACAGCAATGTGGTTGACTCTCAACTGTACTCAGGCAATGAGAGATGGCAATAAATGCTGGCCCAGCTAGCGACACCCATGAACCATGAATGAATAAAAAAAAATCTACTGTTGGGAATTAACAGATCACTCAAGGATGACGACAGGTGCAGAGGGGAAAGAGAGGCCCTCTGATCAGCGTTCAGAGAGAGAGGAATGCTACTAACCAGGACCTGAGACAGCGAGAGAGGCATGCAGGGTTGGCAGTCACCGGATCTAGAGAAAGGGGGACAAATCTTGCTCAAAGCAGCACGGCGGCACAGTGGTTAGCACTGCTGCCTCTCAGTGCCAGGGACCCAGGTTCGATTCCGGCCTCGGGTCACTCTCTGTATGGAGTCTGCACGTTCTCCCCATGTCTGCGTGGGTTTCCTCCGGGTGCTCCAGTTTCTTCCCACAGTCCAAAGATGCGCAGATTAGGTGGATTGGCCATGGTAAATTGGCCCTTAGTGTCAAGGGGACTAGCTAGGGTAAATACATGCGGCTATGGGGGTAGAGCCTGAATGGGATTGTGGTTGTTGCAGGCTTGATGGGCCGAATGACCACCTGCTGCACTGTAAGGATCGTATGATTCTAGGAATGTGAGCAATGGAGATATCTCTGTAATTGGCCATAAATTTGCTTTCAGAATATTTTGATTTATAAAGAGAGGCGTATGAGCCTGTAGTTGATGTGTCATGGTCACTTTATTCGCTGTAACAGTTGAATTATCTACTAATCTGAATCAAGCAGTTTATATTGCAGCACAGGGCAACTGTGTGCTAAAAACCAACTTTCAAGTTACTTGTAATTACCATGGGCTGTCTGTTTCAATATTCCATTCTATCCAAACCACCCCGCTTTCCTCCCATTAAAAGTGAATCATTGGACTCCAGTCTCATAGAATCCCTACATTCAGCTCATCGAGTCTGCACTGACTACAGGCCCTATCCCCACAACGCTGTCCATTTACCTTACTAGCCCACCAACACTAAGGGGCAATTTAGCATGGCCAGTCCACCTAACCCGCACATCTTTGGACTTTGGTTTCATTCTAGTTCCAAACAACATCTGCCTGAGGATACCTCCCCTCCCAAATGTATGTTTGTGTCTCCTCGCTGCCGGCAGCTGTTATGCTTTCTTGCCTGGTGCAGCTCTAAAGAGTTGACAGTAAGGAATCTAGCCAGAATCTTGCTTTAACAGCATTGACCGTACATGAAGGCCCTTCCCAGACCTGTAGGAGTGTCCACCGTGCTTGTCCCATGTCAGTGTCACACGAGTAATCCGTGCCTGCCTGTGTTTGTCATCCCTCGATCCCTGCCAGTGTCCAGCTCTGCCACTGCAACTGCTGTGTTGTCATCACCAGCTTGTTTCGTGTCCTGGAACCAATACATTCTTTCTCCGGCCCACTTGTTTCACCTCCTCAAGTTTGTTTCAACTCCTACTGTGGCACAGTAGCTTAGTGGTTAGCACTGCTGCTTCACAGCTCCAGGGTCCTGGATTCAACTCCCGGCTCGGATCACTGTCTGTGTGGAGTTTGCACATTCTCCTCGTGTCTGCGTGGGTTTCCTCCAGGTACTCCGGTTTCCTTCCACAGTCCAAAGATGTGCGGGTTAGGTTGATTGGCCATGCTAAGAAATTGCCCCTTAGTGTCCAGGGATGCATAGATTAGAGGGATTAGTGGGTATAATGTGTCGGGATATGGAGGTAGGGCCTGGGTGGGATTTTGTTCAGTACAGACTCGATGGGCTGAAGGGCCTCTTTCTGTACTGTAGGGTTCTATGATGATCCTTAAACCTATCATAATTTGCCTCAGCAGTTTAAAGCTCCGAGTGCCGATCCAAGAATCTAATTACGTTGCCAATCGACAGGACAGAGTACAAAACTGTGCGCACACTGCTTCCTCAGAAGAAGAAGAAACTTAGCAATGTGGATGACGTTAATCTGTATCCCATCGGTGGCACAGTGGTTAACACTGCTGCCTCACAGTGCCAGGGACACGGGTTCGATTCCTGGCTTCACTGTCTGTGCGGAGTCTGCATATTCTCCCCGTGTCTGCATGGGTTTCCTCCCACGGTCTGAAAGACATACAGGTTAAGTGCATTGGCCATGCTAAATTCTCTGTGTGTAGCTGAACAGGCGAGTAGGGGAATTTCACAGTAACTTCATTGCAGTGTTAACGAAAGTCTGCTTGTGACACAAAGTAAATTTAAACTTCAAAAAAACAGACTCAGAGATCCCAGTGTCAAAATCATTGCATGAAGACTTGATGTTAGGTGCAATAATTAAAAATAAAATTCTCCCCATTTCCTCTGGGTGCTTTGGTTTCCTTCTACAATCCAAAAATGTGCCAACAAGATGCGTTGACTGTGCTAAATTGCCCCTTAATGTCCACAGACTAGAGGATTAGCAGTAAATGTGTGGGGTTACGGGCCTAGGTGGGTTTGTTGTCGGTGCAGGCATGATGGGCTGAATGGCCTCCTGCATTGTAGGGATTCTGTCATTCTGTAAAAGCACAGCTGATGCTGGAATCCAAGACCAAAGCAAAAAATGCTGGAAATCACAGCAGGTCTGACGGCATCTGTGGAGAGAATAGAGCCAACGTTTCAAATTTTGGTGACCCTTTGTCAGAACTCTGAAGACTCATCCAGACTTAAAACATTATCATTCTGTTCCCTGTCCACAGCTGACCATAAGGTATAGGAGCAGCAAAGCAAGGCCATTTAGCCCATCGAGTCTGCTCTGCCATTCAATCACAGCTGATAAGTTTCTCAAACCCATTCTCCTGCTTTGTCTCCGTAACCTTTGATCCCCTTGCCAATCAAGGGGATTGGCAATCAAGAGATTGATACGTATCAATCTCTGTCTTAAATACACCCAATGACCTGGCCTCCTCCTATGGCAACAAATTCCACGGATTCACCACCCTCTGGCTGAAGAAATTCCTCCCTTCTTGGTTCTAAAGGCTTGTCAGTCAGATGCTGTCAGACCTGCTGAGATTTTCCAGCATTTTCTGTGTTTGTTGGAATGGCCTGTGTTGGGATTCTATGAATGACTGACTTGTGGTGGTAGGCAGAGCCAAATCAGCTTCTGGTTCAGGGCAGATTTTTGTCTAGAGGAAGGTTGGTGGGCCAATTGTGATTTTTTTTTTATATAATGAAGATTTGACAGCTCTGTGCCAAGACCAGAATTTTATATTCTTTTGTTTCAAGAAAGAAAGAACTGAATTCAGACTTTCAAACTCACCCTGTGGGGTTTGAACTCGTTTCCTGGTTTGCTAGTCCAACATTATTATAAAAATGATGTGGTATCATGTATACAGGAAGTTGGTGCAGTGCCTGTCTTATTGAGTTGAATGTTAAGCCAGAGATCCTGTGACGCTGCTGCTTCACAACGCCAGGGACCCAGGTTCGATTCCTGGTTTGGGTCACTGCCTGTGCGGAGTCTGCACATTCTCCCCGTGTCTGTATGGGCAGCAGGCGACGGTGCAGAGGGACCTCGGGGTCCTTGTGCATGAGTCGCAAAAACCCAGCTTGCAGGTGCAGCAGGTGGTCAGGAAGGCGAATGGGATGCTGGCCTTCATAGCGAGGGGGATTGAATATAAAAGTAGGGAGGTCTTGCTGCAGCTGTATAGGGCATTGGTGAGGCCGCAGCTGGAGTACTGTGTGCAGTTTTGGGCGCCGCACCTGCGCAAGGATATTTTGGCCCTGGAGGGAGTGCAGAGGAGGTTTACTAGGCTGATACCGGAGTTGAGGGGATTGAGCTATGAGGAGAGGCTGAATAAACTAGGCTTGTATTCATTAGAGTTTAGAAGAATGAGGGGAGATCTCATTGAGACGTATAAGATGATGAATGGGATGGATAGGATAGAGGTGGAGAGACTCTTCCCGCTCAAAAAAGACAGTAGGACTAGGGGGCACAGCCTCAAGATAAAGGGGAGGCGGTTTAGAACAGAGTTGAGGAGGAACTTCTTCACTCAAAGGGTGGTGAATCTCTGGAATTCTCTGCCCGTTGAAGTGGTGGAGGCTGCCTCGCTAAATATTTTTAAGAAGCGGGTTGATGGGTTTTTGATAAGAGAAGGGATTAAGGGTTATGGGGAGAGGGCGGGAAGGTGGAACTGAGCCACGACAGATCAGCCATGATCTTATTGAATGGCGGGGCAGGCTCAAAGGGCTAGATGGCCTACTCCTGCTCCTATTTCTTAGTTCTTATGCTCCGGTTTCCTCCCACAGTCCGAAAGACGTGCTGGTTAGGGTGCATTGGACGTGCTAAATTCTCCAGGCGCAGAGTGTGGCAACTAGGGGATTTTCACAGTGACTTCATTGCATTGTTAATGTAAGCCTACTTGTGACACTCTTAAATAAACTATAAGAGTCTCCACCCCCCCGTCCTTTGTTTATTTAGTCTGTTTTCTGCTCTTTCATGGGGGTGGGTAGATTTTTCTCAGCCCCATTATTGTCAGTTATTGATCTGGAGAGAATTGACTGAAGGTGAAGGTACCAAACCCACATTGATCTCTGGGGAAGTCTTAAAAAAATCAGTCAGCGGTTCAGGTAGATCATCAGCTGCAAGGGTGTTTGAAGAGTAGCTCGAGGGAGAAGGCAAATAAAGATTACAGTGACAGGTTTAGTTGAGGAAGGATGGGAGGAGGCTCAAGTGGAATTTAAATAGTGACATGGACTGAATCGTAGAATCCCTACAGTGCAGAAGGGGTGGCACGATGGCACAACAGTTAGCACTGCTGCCTCACAATGCTAGGAACCTGGTTCAATTCCTGGCTTGGGTGACTGACTGGGTGAGTCTGCACATTCTCCTCGTGTCTGCGTGGGTTTCCTTCAGATGCTCCGTTTCACCCCACAGTCCAAAGATGTGTGGGTTAGGTGAACTGGCCAGGCTAAATTGACCCTTAGTGTCAGGGGACTAGCTAGGGTAAACGTATGAGGTTATGGGAATAGGGTCTGAGTGGGATTGTGACGAGTACAGACTCGATGGGTCAAATGGTCTTCCTGTGTACTGTGGGGATTCTATGATTTAACGATTTGGGCAATCTTACATTATTGAACCAACTCACCGATGGGTGCAGGCACTTTCCTTGTCCAGTTTATTGCATTCATGATCTGATTGTATGATCGCACGACCGCTGAATGTTTGCCGCCTCACATTCCACCTCCGGCATCCCCTCAGCTGCTGTGTGTGCTGGTGGGCAAGGTGACAAGATTGAAGTGTCCAATTTAATCTCTAATCTCTAAACCATGATCAAAAACCAGAGAAAGGATATTGTGATTCTGCTACAGGATACGGATAGATTGGGCGACTGGGCAAAAACCTGGCAAATGGCGTCTAATGTGGGGATGTGTGAGGTCATTCACTTTGATAGGAGGAATCAAAAGGCAGGTTATTATGTAAATGGAGAGAGACTGCGGGTGAGTGAAGTGCAGAGGGCTCTGGGTGCGCTAGAGCATGACTCATAAAAAGCTGGCAGGCAGGTCCAACAAGTAATTAATTAGGCATTTTGACTTTTATTGCAAAGGGGTTAGAGTTTAAAAATAGGGTGGCTTTATTTCAATTGTACAGGGTGTTGGTGAGGCTACACCTGGAATACTGCGTACAATTTTGGTCCCCTCATCTAGTAAGGATATAGCAACATTGGAGGCAGAACAAAAGAGATTCACCAGGCTAATCCCTGGGATGAGAGGGTTGTCATTCCAAGAGGAGACAAAATAGTCCAGACCTGTTTTCCATGGAGTTTAGAAGAGTAAGGTTCTGACCTTATTCAAACATAGAAGATGTTTGAGAGGGGTTGACAGAGTAGATGGTGATGTTTTCACGAGTGGGAGAATCTCGAACAAGGGGACACAGCTACAAGATAAAGGGCCAGTCATTTAAAACTGAGGAGCGTAGAAATCTCTTCTCACAAGGGGTGGTGAATCTCTGCAATTCTGTGCCCCAAAGCATGGTGGAATCATTAGAAGTATTTAAAGCGAAGGTAGATTTGATAGATCGGGAAAATGACACAGAAAAGGAGCTGAGGAAGGCATAGATCATCCGTGATCTAAATGAATGGAGGGGCAGGCTTGAGGGGCCGTATGGCCTATCCTGTTTCCGTTTCTTGTGTTGCACGCAGTGTGATGTACAGTAAGTGATGAAAGTGCAATGACCAAAGCAAATGTGAAATGCCATCGACAGTAGTCTGATTATGCGGTGGTATTTGAGCAGTGGCTGTTGGTGCGAATGTTTGGAGGGCTCCCTGTGCCAGAACTCTCCATTCACCTGACGAAGAGGGTAACCTCGAAAGCTTGCTTGCTTGTGAGAATATTATCAAATAAATCGGTTGGACTAAAACCTGGTGTTGTCAGACTTTTTACCTTGTAGATAAGGCAAGCGGGATCTTTAGCATTTTTGTAAATGACAAGAAAAGGCAGCCGGGGCCTCGGGTTCACGTCTGAGCTGAAGAATCTTCACCCCGGGCGATTCCTCAGGCCACCTGGATGTGAGGCGAGTTTCTGCTCATTCAGTTCTGCCCGTCAGTGTCAGACTGCATACACTCAAAGCCCAGAGTGGGGATTTGGTGGCACAGTCGTTAGCACTGCTGCCTTACAGCACCAGGAACTCTGGTTTGATTCTCGGCTTGGGTTGCTGTGCGAAACCTGCACATTCTCCCTGTGTCTGTGTGGGTTTCCTCCGCGTGCTCCAGTTCCCCCCTCGGTCCGAAAGTCGTGCCGGTAAGGTGCTAAATTACTCATAGAAACTCTACAGTGCAGAACGAGGCCATTCGGTCCATCGAGTCTGCACCAACAACAATTCCACCCCAGGCCCTATCCCTCAGTGTACCTGAGCAGACGCTGCAGTGTGGGATTAGGGAATTTTCACAGTAACTTCATTGCAGTGTTAATGTAAGTCTATTGTGACACTTAAATAAATAAACTTTTAAAAAAACTCTTCTGACTGAGGTGAAGGAGGCTGGAATTGGGGGAGTGCAGAGATCTCAGAGGATGATGTGGCAGGAGGATATGAAGAGGGGAGAGGCCCACTGTGGGATTTGAACACAAGGATGAGACTATTTTAAAATTGGGGTGCCACTGGACTGGGAGCCATTGTAGATCAGTGAGCAAGTGGGTGATAGGTGAATGGGATTTAGTGCGAGTGAGAGACTGGCAGCAAAACTTTGGATAAGATCATGTTTCCAGAGATACAGAGGCATGGATAAGAGCTAAAGAAACAGGCTGGAGTGGCACGGTGGTTAACACTGCTGCCTCACAGTGCCAGAGACCCGGGTTCAGTTCCCGACTTGGGTCAGTGTTTGTGTGGAGTTTGCACATTCTCCCCCTGTCTGCTTGGGTTTCCTCCGGGTGCTCTGGTTTCGTCCCACAGTCTGAAAGACGTGCTAGTTAGCTGCATTGGCCATGCTAAATTCTCAGAGTGTACCCGAGCAGGTGCTGGAGTGTGGCGACGCAGGGATTTTCACAGTAACTTCATTGCAGTGTTAATGTAAGCCTACTTGTGACTAATAAATAAACTTTAACTTTTTTAACTTTAGGTGTTTTGGGGGGATGTGGATATATAAATGAATGGAATCCCCCTCATCCCAACGCACCAAGTTACTACCAGTGGGAGTTTGGGGAGTTCTGTTGACATTCTGTGTGGTGGCTCAGGGTTGGCCTAAAATAGAACAGTTGCAATTGCAGGATTTACTCAGGTAATAGTAGGGCACTGGGGAGCGTTACAGAACAAAGAGATCTAGGGGTACATGTTCATAGCTCCTTGAAAGTGGAGTCACAGGCAGACAGTGGTGAAGAAGGCATTCAGCATGCTTAGTTTCATCGGCCAGAATGTTGAATACAGGAGTTGGAACGTCTTGTTGAAGTTGTACAAGACATTGGTAAGGTCACACTTGGAATACTGTGTGCAATTCTGGTCATTCTATTATAGAAAGGATACTATTAAACTAGAAAGAGTGCAGAAAAGGTTTACTAGGATGCTACTGGGACTTAATGGATTGAGTTATAAGGAGAGGCTGGGACTTTTTTCCCTGGAGTGTAGGAGGCTAAGGGATGACCTTATAGAGGCCTATAAAATAATGAAGGGCACAGGTCAGCTAGATAGTCAATATCTTTTCCCAAAGGTAGGGAAATCTAAAATTAGAGGGCATAACTTGTAAGGGGAGAGATACAAAAGTGTGCAGAGAGGCAATTTTTTCACACAAAGGGTGGTGAGTGTCTGGAATAAGCTGCCAGAGGTAATAGAGGTTATGTTCTTATAGTAGAGGCAGGTTCAATTTTGTCTTAAAAAGCATTTTCATATTTACATGGATATGATGGGTATAGAGGGATATGGACCAAATGTGGGCAATTGGGACTAGCTTATGTGATATTTAAAAAAAAAAGGTGGCATGGACAAGTTGGGCCAAAGGGCCAATTTCCATGTGGTAAACCTCTATGACTGTAAGTAAAAGAGCGGTTTGGGGTTTGGTCCTGTGCAGAGAACGGCTGGGTGGCACAATGCTTAGCACAGCTGTCTCACAGTGCCAAGGACCCGGGTTTGATTCCTGGTTTGCGTTCCCTGCTAATGTCTCTAACACTGAGGAGTAATTTAGCATAGCCAATCCACCTAACCCGCACATCTTTGGACACAAAGTGGAGTGTGGAATCTGTACGTTCTTCGTGTCTGCATGGGTTTCCTTTGGATACTCCGGTTTCCTCCCACAGTCAAAGATGTGCGGGTTAGGTGGATTGGCCATGCTAAATTGCCCCTTAGTGTCTGGGGATTAGCTAGGCTAAATGCATCGAGTTATGGGGATGGGGCTTGGGTGGGATTATGATTGGTGCAGATGATGGGCCAAATGGCCTCCTCCTTGCAGTGTAGGGATTCTATGAATGTTTAGTTGCGGCAGCTGGCGAGGTTTCTGGATGTGGGTATGCCGGCGTTGGACTGGCGTAAACACAGTAAAAAGTCTGACAACACCAGGTTTTAGTCCAACCTATTTATTTGATAAATATCAAATAAATAGGTTGGACTAAAACCTGGTGTTGTCAGACTTTTTACGAGGTTTCTGGAAACAGAATTATTGTTTCAAGATGATAATCTTTCAGCAGAAAACATCAGGAAGTTTGTTTAATTTTCATAGAATCCCTATAGTACCGAGTCAAAGAGAAAAAGGAAGCATTTGTCAAAGCTAGGAGGTTGGGAACATGTGAAACAAGCATGGAATACAAGGAAAGTAGAAAGAAACTTAAGTAAGGAGGGCTAAAAGGGGTCACGAAAAATCATTGACCACAGGATTAAAGAAAATCCCAAGGTTTTTTATACATATATAAAGAGCAGGAGGGTAGCTAGGGAGAGGGTTGGCCCACTCAAGGACGTTGGAGGGAATCTATCCATGGAGCTGGAGGAAATGGTGAGGTTTCAAATGAATACTTTGCATCAGTATTCACCAAAGAGAAGGACTTGGTGGATGATGAATTTGGGAAAGGGTGTGTAGATAGTTTGAGTCATGCTGAGATAAAAAAGGAAGAGGTATTGGAGTTCCTGAGAAAAATTAAGGTAGACAAGTCCCCAGGACCTGATGGAATATATCCCAGAATACTGAGAGAGGTAAGGGAGGAAATTTGCTGGGGCCTTGGGAGAAATCTTTGTATCCTCATTGGCTACAAGTGAGGTCCCAGAGGACTGGAGAATAGCCAGCGTTGTTCCTTTGTTTAAGTAGGATAGCAAGAATAATCTAGATAATTACTGGCCAATTAGCCTTATGTCAATGGTAGGGAAATTATTGGAGGAGATTCTTCGAGACAGGATTTATTCCTACTCGGAAATAAATGGACGTATTAGTGAGATGCACATGGTTTTGTGAAGGGGCGGTCGTGTCTCATGAACTTGATTGAGTTTTTTGAGGAAGTGACAAAGATGTTTGATGAGGGTAGGGCAGTGGTTGTTGTCTACATGGACTTCAGTAAGGCCTTTGACAAGGTCACTCATGGCAGACTGGTGCAGAAGGTGAAGTCGCATAGGATCAGAGGTGAGCTGGCAAGGTGGATACAAAATTGGCTCAGTCAAAGAAGACAGAGGGTAGCAGTGGAAGGGTGTGTTTCTGTATGGAGAGTTGTGCCAAGTCGCGTTCGCCAGAGATCAGTGCTGGGACCTTTGCTGTTTGTAATATATATAAATAATTTGGAGGAAAATGTAACTGGTTTGATTAGTAAGTTTGCGGACGATACAAAGGTTTGTGGATTTGAGGATAGCGATGAGGACCATCAGAGGATACAGCAGGTTATAGATCGGTTGGAGACATGGGCGGAGAGATGGCAGATGGCGTTTAATCCGGATAAATGTGAGGTAATGCATTTTGGAAGGTCTAATACAAATAGGAAATATACAGTAAATGGCAGAACCCTTAAGAGTATTGATAGGCAAAGGGATCTGGATGTACAGGTACATAAGTCATTGAAAGTGGCAATGCAGGTAGAGAAGGTAGTCAAGAAGGCATGCGGCATGCTTGCCTTCATCAGCCGGGGCATTGCGTTAAAAAATTGTCAAGTCATGTCACAGCTTTATAAAACCTTAGTTGGGCTGCACTTGAATACAGTGTTCACTTCTAGTTGTCACACTTCCAGAAGGATGTGGAGCCTTTGGAGAGGGTACAGAAAAGATTTACCAGGATGTTGCCTGGCATGGAGGGCATTAGCTATGAGGGGAGGTTGGAGAAACTTCGTGTGTTCTCACTGGAATGACAGAGGTTGAAAGGTGACCTGATAGAAGTCTACAAGATTGAGAGGCATGGCCAAAGTGGATAGTCAGAAGCTTTATCCCAGGGTGGAAGAGTCAATTACTAGGGTTCACACGTTTAAGGTGCGAGGGGCAAGGTTTAGAGGAGATGTACAAGGCAAATATTTTACATAGAGGGTGATGGGTGCCTGGAACTCGCTGCCAGGGGAGATAGGGGAAGCAGATATGGTAGTGACTTTTAAAAAGTGAGTGGACAAATACATGAATAGGATGGGAATAGAAGGATATGGTCCCTGGGAGGGTAGAAGGTTTTAGTTTAGTCAGGCAGCATGGTCGGTACAGCTTGGAGGGCCAAAGGGCCTGTTCATGTGTTGTAATTTTCTTTGTTCTTTGAGGCTATTTGAACGCCAACAACAATCCCACCCAAGCCCGGTACCCCGTAACCTCATGCATTTACCCTGCTGATCCACCTAACACTGAGGGGCATTTTAACATGGCCAATCCACCTAACCTGCACATCTTTGGATTGTGGAAGGAACCCGGAATACCCGGAGGAAACCCAGGCAGACACGGGGAGAATGTGCAAACTCCATACAGACAGTCACCCAAGCCAGGAATCGAGCCTGGGTCCCTGGCGCTGTGAGGCAGCAACACTAACCACCATGCTACCCCTATTTTGAAGTCCTTTTTAAGCGTTGGAATTGTGCACTGGACTTGTGGAATTGGAGCAGGATTTTTGAACGGGATTCAGATAAAATGATAGGTCTGCTCTTGCTTGTGATGTTAAAAATGTTGCCTGTGACAGCAAACTCAAAACAGTGGACATCTTTGTGGATTTCCTCTTTGGACCCAGAAATGTAGTGTGGCTGTTGGGATTTATACAAGAAGTGTGATCTTGTTGTTTGCACTGTTTGACCTTTCTCCCCACTCGATAGTGCGATTTTTGTCACTAAGTTACCATGGAGTGTCATGGTTCTGTTATTAATAATTACTAATTACTGAAAAATAGTCTGGGTGGAGTACAATTTGTTCATTTGGAGAGGTGAGATTTCAAGTTCAACCTAAAAAGTCATTTTTTAAAAAGTTAGTGAAATTGAGGCTTATTTTAATTTGATTCATTATTGTCACATGTATTGGGGTTATGGTGAAAAATATTGTTTCTTGCGCACTACATAGACAAAGCATACCGTTCATAGAGTATATGGGGGAGAAGGAAAGGAGAGGGTGCAGAATTTAGTGTTACAGTCATAGGGTGTAGAGAAAGAACTTAACGTATGGTAGGCCCATTCAAAAATCTGATGGCAGCAGGGAAGAAGCTGTTCTTGAGTAGCTGGATATGTGATCTCAGACTTTTGTATCTTTTTCCCAATGGAAGAAGGTGGAAGAGTGTTTGTCCAGGGTGTGTGAGATCCTTGATTACGCTGGCTGCTTTCCCAAGGCAGTGGGAAGTGTAGATGGAGTCAGTGGATGGGAGGCTGGTTTGTGTGATGAACCCAGTGTAGTTTCTTGCAGTCTTGGGCAGAGCAGGAGCCATACCAAGCTGTGATACATCCAAAAAGAATGCTTTCTATGGCACATCTGTAAAAATTGGTGAGAGAAGCTGTCACGACTTCTGATTTTGCATTATAAAGGTTTGTTTTTGAGGTGGCACGATGGTGCAGTAGTTAGCATTGCTGCCTCATAGCGCCAGGGACTGGAGTTCGATTCCCAGCTTGGGTCATTGTGCAAAGTCTGCACGTCATGCATGGGTTTCCTCCGGATGCTCCGGTTTCTTCCCACAGTCCGAAAGATATGTTGATTAAGTGGATTGGCAATGCTAAATTCGCCCTCAGTGTACCTGAACAGGCGCCAGAGTGTGGCAACCAGGGAATTTTCACAGTAACTTCATTGCAGTGTTAATGTAAGACTGCTTGTGATACTAATAAATAAATATAAACTTTAAAAGTTGGTTCACTAATGTTCCTTATGGAAAGAACCCTGCTGTACCTGTCTGATTTGATCTTATCTGTGACTACAGTCCCACAATGACTTGCTTGGCTCTTCACTGTCCTCTGAACTGCATGTTTAAAAAAACAGCAACTAGGAAATGCCTTGCCCTCATCTCGAACAAATCAGTTGTTTAAAAAAAGTATCATGTCAGTATGGGGAATGGAAAATGTTGTACATCCTTCAGGCCTTGAGTCATAGAATCCCTGCAGTGCAGAGGCAGGCTGTTCGGCCCATTAAGGCTGCACCGACAAATATCTCATCCAGCCCCTCTTCCCATGTATATACCCTGCTAATTTCCCTGACACTATGGGGCACTTTAGCCTGGCCAAGCCACCTAACCCACGCATCTTTTGACTGGGAGGAAACCCACGCAGACATGGGGAGAATGTGCAGTCTCCACATAGACAGTGACCCAAGGCCAGAATCGAACCCAGATTCCTGGTGCTGTGAGGTAGCAGCGCTAACCACTGTACCACCCAGCGGAGTGAGGCGACTTCTTGCATGCCAGCATACCTTCTAATTCTATATTTTACTTTTGGTCTTCGCTTCTAAGACTTAATTCTAATTCTTTTAAACTCTTTCTCTACATCTTTGCTATGACTGTAACCCTACATTCTGCACCCTCTCCTTCTCTACGAATGGTATGCTTTGTCTATGTAGCATGCAAGAATCAAGACTTTTTACTGTATGTTAATACAAGTGACAATAATAAATCAATTCAAATAAGTCAAAGTAAAATGAGTTGTTAGTTGCTTATGGCAATGATCTGCAATTGAAAGCTTCTCTCAAAACGCTAACCCCCCTTTCGCTTCTCCACTCCTCACCCCAAAAGTTTCCCTTTTCTCCTCATCCAGTTGGAGAGAGTCCTGTGGGAGCAGTGAGTTCTGTAAAGTGGCCAGCTTGCACACACTTCCCAGATGGCCCATTTCACCAGGGTTATTGTCTCCGGAGTTGAGCGCAGTCCTGTCCTCAACCGGACGTCTGCACCCACACGATGTCACTGTACAGGACTCAGCCTGGCTGGTTCCCCCTCTGTGTTGCTGAGGCCATTTGTTAACACACACACAGCCGCCTATCCTTCGAACTGGTCTGTTTTTTGCGCTGTGTATATTCTGTGTAAAATTCATGAAACATTCCTTCACCTTTCTGAAGGGGAGGCCAGGCTTAGTGGATCTCGATCCCAGATGTATGAGAGCTAGATTGCCACACTGGCTCTTGTTCATCTATTAAATTGCAAAACAGTTTTGACATGTCTGTTGCAACTTATGATAAACTTTTCTGTGAGGTATCTGTGTGGGGCTGGCACAGTGGTTAGCTACATCACAGCTCCAGGCATCTGGCTTTGATTCCTGACTTGGGTCACTGTCTGTAGAATTTGTGTATTCCCCCCCCCCCCCCCCCCCCACCCCCGGATCTGCATGCGTTTCCTCCCACAGTGCAAAGATGTGCGGGTTAGGTTGATTGGATGTTCCAGGATGTGATAAGTTAGAAGGATTGGCAGGGTAACTCAGCGGAGATGGGGCCTGGGTAGGATTGTTGTCGGTGCAGACTCGATGGGCCGAATGGCTGCCTCCTGCACTATAGGGATTCTATGATTTTTGCTAATGATTGCTGGACACTTTTGCTGTTCAGCTATTTCCATGGCGTAAGGAGAAGTGAATCATTTTAGAGGCGGAAATCTAAAATAAGAACAGAAATTGCTGGAAATACTCAGTAAATCAGGCAGCATCTGTGAGAACAGGCCTGATTTGTTGAGTATTTTCACCATATTCTGGTCTTTGTTTCCGTTATCTTCTCTGTGTCTGCCCCCGCCAGGACACAAGTCAGGCGTGTTTCTTCAAAAGGAACTCTTCAAATTGCCCCTAATGAAACAAAAACAAAACTTACTCCAACTTAAATCAAAGAAAGGGTTTAATAAAGAAACATCATTACTCCAAGCATGGGGCCTTAGCCTGGGCCACTCCCAGCTTCCAGCAATTCAACATAGTTCCTTATTTATAGTGAATCAGTTGGTCAGCTGATTATTACATCACTGTGATTGGTTGCATGGTTTACTGGATCAGCTGACCCTTGCATATTGTTCCCATGGTCACATTACATCCAATACAAATTTGTCATTGGTTACATTTCTATTAAGGCATGTGATGGAATCCTCTCCACTTGCCTGGATGGATGCAGCTCCAACAACATTCAAGAAGCTCAACACTATCTACTAGGCAATGGCCTAGTGGCATTATCACTGGACTATCAATCCAGAAACTCAGCTAATGTTCTAGGGACCCAGGTTTGAATCCTGCCAAGACAGATGGTGAAATCTGAACTCAACAAGAAAATATTTGGAATTAAGAATCTACTGATGACCATAAAACCATTGTCGGAAAAACACATCTGGTTCACTAATGTCCCTTAGGGAAGGAAATCTGCCGTCCTTACCTGGTCTGGCCTACGTGTGACTCCAGAGCCACAGCAATGTGGTTGATTCTTAAATGTCCTTGGGCAACTAGAGATGGGCACAAAATGCTGCCCAGCCAGTGATGCCCCTGTCCCACAAACAATTTTTCTCAAAAACAGCCCCACTTGATTGGCACGCCTCCCACCACCTACAATATTCCCTCCGTCGCTGTGGCAGTGGTGTGTACCATCCACAAGATGCACTGCAGCAGTTCTCCAAAGATTCTTTGACAGCACCTTCCAAACCTGTGACCTCTGCCACCTGCAGATTTGAAATACCACCGACTGCAAATTCCCCCCTCCCAATCCACTCACCATCCTGACTTGAAACTGTATAATCGTTCCTTCATTAGCACTGGTCAAAATCCGAGAATTCTGTCCCGAACAGCACCATGGGTGACTTCACTGATTTAAATAGCCAGCTCACAACTACTGTACATGATTAATTAAGAATACTGGTCTTTCCAGTGACATTTTCATCCAATAAGTTTAAATATAATTACTATAGTTTAATCTGTAGTACCATACTGCCAGCCTTTGAAATGCTTTAAGAATGCACAAGTTCTCCTTTGAAATAAATCTGATTAGAGCAGTTAATTGGGTTTTAAAAGGAAAGTTGACATTTGAAGCTTGTTTATTATTGTCACAAGTAGGCTTACATTAACATTGAAGTTAATGTGAAACTCTGGTGCCTGCTTGGGTACACTGAGGGAGAATTTTAGCACGGCCAGTGCACCCCGAACCATCACATTTTTCAGAATGCAGGAGGAAACCCACGCAGACACGGGGAGAATGCGAGACTCCGCACAGGCAGTGACCCAAGCTGGGAATCGAACCCGGGTCCCTGGCGCCGTGAGGCAGCAGAGCTAGTCACTGTGGTCCTTTACTGACTTTTCCTGATTGATTTTTTTTCTTTCCAGATATAAATGAGTTGAATTTACCTAAAACCTGTGAGATAGTTTTTCCAGACCCTGATGACCTCCTCAACTTCAAACTTATCATCTGTCCAGATGAAGTAAGTGGTGAATGGCTCTTGGTAATTGGCCTGATTAAAAATGTCATGTCGGGATGTGAGTTCAGCATGTCTCATTTAATACACTGTCAATGTTGAAAAGATCTCCACCATTGATGGAGGCAAAGATTCTCGAGTTGGAGAGGTCAATTTTAATAGTCTCTTTCACAGTGGAACTTTCCTTCACACAACCATTCGGTGAGGGAAATTCCATACTAGCGTTGGTGATTTGGAGTGATGGTTTCGAGACCCCAGATCCCGGCAGCTGTGGGACTTGTGTTCTGCATAGTAAAACAAGAGGCGATCTTCATTCTGAAGGGGCCTTGGAGTAAATGCTGCAAGATTGTTTCTACTGATGGGGGAATCTAAATCACAGGGGCACAGTCTTGAGGATAAATGGCCAATCATTTGGTACCTGTTTTTGAGGAAAGATGTACTGGTATTGGAGGCAGTTCAGAGGAGGTTCACTAGATTGATTCCAGAGATGAGGGGTTTGTCGTGTGAAGAGAGATTGAACAGTTTAGGCCGATACTCTCTGGAATTTAGACGAATGACTGGAGATCAAATTGAGGTATATAAAATGAGGTGAAGTTGCTAGCATTGGACTGGGATAGACAAAGTAAGATGATGAAGGAGCAGCGCTCCGAAAGCTTGTGTTACCAAATAAACCTGTTGGACTTTAACCTGGTGTTGTGAGATTACTTAAAATGATCAAAGGTACAGATAAAATAGACGTGGAGTGGATGCTTCCTCTTGTGGGGCACTCTAGGATGAGAGTCATAGTCTTAGGATAAGGGGTAGCAAATTTAAAACAGAGTTGAGGAGAAACTACTTCTCCCAAAGGGTTGTGAATCTGTGGAATTCCCTACCCCAAAGTGTGGATGTTGGCAATAAATTTGAGGAGTTAGACAATTTTTTAATTGCTGATGTGTTGAATGGGGAGAACACAGGAAAATGGGGATGAGGAGCATATCAGCCATGATCGAATGGTGGAGCAGACTCGGTGGGCCGAATGGCCTAATTCTGCTCCTATATCTTACCAACTTATGACTGAGTTGAGGAGAAAATTCTTCACTCAAAGGGTTGTGGTCCTCTGAAGAATTCTTTGTGCTGCAGGATTCTTCATTGTTGGAACGCACTTTTGGTCAGGATGGATAGCTGACTGGCGCTTCAGGGAATAGAGGGATATTGGGGGGACGGGGCTGTGAGGGGAGTTGGAGCCCAAGGTCATGCCCAATTGTATTGACTGATGGAACAGGTTTGATGTGAAGCTTGGTTTATTCTGGTCCAATTTCTTGTGGTTAAATGGAGACCAGATACAATTGTTGGGGGGGAGGGGATTTGGGGCGGTCAGCTGCCTTCTCCAGTTACTCTTCCTGGGAAGGGTGACCCCACCCCCGCAGATGGATGTTGAGTAGCTTGGCTGTGATGCCTTCCACTGTTGACGATCGCTGGAAGTGTTTATTTGGGTGTGACACCCCTTTGGACGGCAAGGGGTGGCACAGTGTGTGCTGCCTCACTGCCAGGGGTCCGGGTTCGATTCCCCAGCTTGGGTTACTGTCTGTGTGGAGTTTGTACGATTTCCCCCGCGTTTGCGTGGGTTTCCTCCAGATGCTCCGGTTTCCTCCCCCAGTCCAAAGATGTGCGGGTTAGGTGGATTGGCCATGCTAAATTGCCCCTCAGTGTCCCGTGATGTGTAGGTTAGAGGGATTAGTGGGGTAAATATGTGGGGTTATAGGGCCTGGGTGGGATTGTTCTAGATGCAGCTGAATGGCCTCCTTCTGCACTGTAGGGATTTTATGATTGCGTGTGGTGGGGTTGGGCGCACAGTGTAGACAGGTGGGGGAATTTCAGTAAGGCGTGCTTCCATCAGGACCAGGTGGTGAGGAGATTCCAAGCGAGGCCACAAATGCGTGTCAAAGTTTTCCGGAGATTCCATGTCCTAGTTCCTGATAATTTGTCGAGAAAAGTTCCACAAGGAATCCACCTAGATTTTCCAACCAATTGTGAAATGATGCATCTGAAACAGAAAAGTGCTTCATACAGTGAGAGAGAGACACCCCCCACCCCCACACTCACTAATACACACACTCCTATTATTGTAATCTACGTTAGGTAGAGAATTGACCTGGAGTAATAATCCTAGAAGGAATTTTGTCTATTTGATCCAGTGGGATTAAATGTAAATGGAATTTGCTGTGATTGTACATCTGGGGTAGGGGGCATTCTGCACGGATAAAGTATTGGGAGTCTAGAACGAGGGGACATTGCACAGAAGTTCGAATCCCACCTCCCAGCGCTGAAATTGGGATACACACCGACACACGCAGGGTGATGGAAGTTTAGAATCGCTGTCACAAATGGGTCAATTCGTTTTCAAACTTAGCTTGACAGGTTTTGTCTTTGATATATAGAATAGAAACACAGCTGAATGTGGGTGGCACAGTGGATTACACAACTGCCTCATAGTGCGAGAGACATGCTAAATTGACCCTAGTGTCAGGGGGATTAGCAAGGTAAATATGTAGGATGGTAAATATGTAGGATGGGAATAGGGCTTGGGTGGGATTGTGGTAGGCGCAGACTCGATGGGCCAAATGGCCCCCTCCTGCACTGCCAGGATTCCGAGGATATGAAGTTCGGGCACAGAATAACAATAGCCTTTGGTGAGTTGTGGAACGGAATTGGAACATAGGAATTAGGAGCAGAAGTCGGCGAATTCAGCCCTTCGAGCCTGCTCCGTCATTCAATCAGATCATGGCTGACCTCTCCCTGGTCTCAAACCCACCTCCCCAGCTGTCCCCCTTTGTGTGAATGCCCCTAATGGAATGTCATCCAGTGATATTGAACTGGATAGGTTTTGGACTTGTGTGTTGTAGAATCATACATCACTGAAGGAGCCACTTGGCCCATCGAGATGTGCGAGCTGTCTTGCGCTGTCCAATTTGTACCACTTCATAGTATCCCTACAGTGCAGAAGGAGGCCATTCAGCCCATTGAGTGTGCACTGACCATAATCCCACCCAGGCCCTATTCCTGTAACCCCACACAGTTACCCTAGCTAATCCCCTGACGCTAAGGGGCAATTTAGTGTGGCCAGTCCACCTAACCAGCACATCTTTGGAGGAAACCAGAAGAAACCCACGCAGACATGGGGAGAACATGCAAACTCTGCACAGTCATCTAAGGTTGGAATTGAACCTGGGTCCGTGGTGCTGTGAGGCAGCAGTGCTAACCACTGCCACCATGCCGCCCCCATTCCTCACTATTTCCCGGGAGGTATACTGATCTGACCTTTTTTATGCAGGTATCTCATTTCCTTTTGAAATCTGCTCCTTTCATCCTGTGCGTTCCAGATCACAGCAACGCAGAGTGACCCCCCCCCCTCTCAGCTGAACCTCAAACCCTGACCTTTCAGTCAATTATTTTAAGTGCCCTCTGGCCTCTTGGGGAAAATTGAAGATTGACTTTGGTGTGTTTGGTTTGCATCTCATATGAAGCTATTGCCCCTTCACCTGATGAAGGGACAACGCTCCGAAAGCTCATGCTACCAAATGAATCTGTTGGACTTTAACCTGATGTTGTGAGACTTCTTACTATGCTACCCCAGTCCAACGCAGGCATCTGCCCTTCAAAACTATTTTATTTCACTGGGGTTCAGTCGGAACAGAACACGTGTGCTTATTCTGTAATGGTGAATGGAAAAAGGGCTTTTTATATCTGCTTTGTGTCTGACCCATTGGTACCCACAGAACTTTTATTTTCCCTTAACTGCAGTTGGTAAATGTTCCTTGTTTTAAACTTTTCTTTCTTTCTCCTTTCAGGGGTTCTATAAAGGAGGGAAGTTTGTATTTAGCTTTAAGGTAAGTGGAAGCAACGATGGTCATATGCAGTAGGGGCAGGAATAGCTCCTTGAGCCTGCTCTGCCATTCAATAAGATCACTGCAACTGTGATTTTAACCTCAGCTCTATGTTTCCACTTACCCCCAACCTCTCATCCCCTTATCAAGAATCTTATCTCGTTCTGCCTTAATGATATTCGAAGACTCTGCTTCCATCACCTTTGGAGGAAGAGTTCCAAAGCCCTCTAAGAGAAAAAAACTTCTCCGTTTCTCTGCCTTAAATGCATGGCCCCTTACTTTTAAACAGTGGCCCCCCTAGTTCTCGATCTTGCACAAGGGGAAGCATCTCCACATTGACAGTACAATGGTTAGTGGTGCTGCCTCTCAGCAGCCAGGTTCAATTCCGGCCTTGGGTCACGGCCTATGTGTGGTTTGCATGTTCTCCTCGTGTCTGCGTGGGTTTCCTCCGGATGCTCCGGTTTACTCCCGCAGTCCAAAAGAAGTGCACGTTGTGTGGTGCAGGTTAGATGAATTAGCCATGGTAAATGTGTGTGGGGTTACGATGATAGAAGGCCCAACTGTCACCCAACCCGGGAATCTTACCCTGGAGACCGAGTCATTGGGTATATTCAAGGCTGAGATTGTTGAACTTTGGGGGAGTCGAGGGTTATCGGGGAGAGGGTTTGGGGGGGGGGGAACGGTCAGGAAAGTGGCCCTGACACCAAGGTTGGGTCAGCCACGATCTTACTGACTGCTGAGCAAGCTGAAGGGGCCACTTCCTGTTCTTGTCCTTAGGCATCTGTGTGCTTTGCAGGTTGGACAAGGATATCCGCATGATCCTCCGAAGGTGAAATGTGAAACCATGGTATATCATCCGAACATCGATTTAGAAGGCAATGTTTGTCTAAACATCCTCAGGTAGGTGGAGATTGCGTCGGAAAGCGTGCAGGCAGCTTGCTCAGCTGCTCTTCTTCCCCAGGCTTCAAGCTCTCGTATATTTCAGGTGTAGGTCGTATCATCCTCTCGTCAGCTTATAGGGTGCATGTATGTGCTTGTGTGGTGTATGTACATAGCGTGCCATGGAATGCCACTAATACAAGGTGGTGCGTAGTTGGAAACATAGTTTCAGTTCAATTCTTGGGTAATGTCTGTAAACCAAATGTTTCACGTGACGATTGGCAGATTTTAGATTTGCCCTTATTGATTCTGCCCCGGTCTCTGATCAGACCAAGACGGTCTTATTTCAAAGAGAACAGAGAACAAAGAAAATTACAGCACAGGAACAGACCCTTTGGCCCTCCAAGCCTGCATCGACCATGCTGCCCGACTGAACTAAAACGTCTACCCTTCTGGGGACCATATCCCTCTATCCCCATCCTATTCACATGTTTAAGACTCACTATTGTATCTGCTTCCACTACCATCCCCGGCAACGAGTTCCACCACCCACTGTATGACAAAGTTGCCTCGTACTCCAACCTCTCCTCATAGCTAATGCCCTCCGTACCAGGCAACATCCTCGTGAATTTTTTCTGTACCCTCTCCAAAGTCTACACATCTTTTGGCCTAACTAAGATTCTATAAAGCTGCAACATGACTTGCCAATTTTTAAACTTAATGCCCCAGCCAATGAAAGCAAGCATGCCGTATGCCTTCTAGACTACCTTCTCCACCTGCGTTGCCACTTTCAGTGACCTGTGTACATTCAGATCTCTCTGCCTGTCAGCACTCTTGAGGGTTCTGCCATTTACTGTATATTGTGCTTTATGAGGTGGACATGCCGACATTGGACTGGGGTGGACACAGTGAGAAGTCTCACAACACCAGGTTAAAGTCCAACAGGTTTATTTGGAATCATGAGCTTTCAGAGCACTGTTCCTTCATCAGGTGATTGATGAAAGCTCGTGATTCCAGATAAACCTGTAGAACTTTAACCTGGTGTTGTTACACTTCTTACCTCATTTGTATTGATGGACTCAGAAAGACTGCCAAATAGGCAGTAGAAAATTTGTATTTTCTGCTGAGCTGTATCACAAATAGATATTTCTTCAGAAGGAACTTTTCAAATGCAGAAAATAAAAATATAATAAAACTTCCTCCAACTTATAAATCAAAGAAAGAGTATAAGAAAGAAATTTCATTGCTCCAAACTTGGGGCCTTGCCCTTGGCCTCTCCAAGCTCTACCACAATTCTTATTTATGTAGTCAGGTGATCATCACATCATTCTGTAATTGGTTTACTGGGGTCAGCTGACTCTTACAGCTTGTTACCATTGGTGACATTACATCCAATACAAAGTTGTCACTGGTTATATTCTAACATAGGGTTCTATCGTCCGAGGAGAGTTGGTTGGACGATAGACCGCCAATGTCTCAGCGGTGGTTGTCTTCACTTTTTTTTTGTTTCTCATTGTGGTTTTTTTGGGTCTGCGGTCCATCAGAAGGCTTCCAAACACCAGTGCTGCTCACAAACCAGCTCCCTCGGTACATCAGATTCCAGAGTCCGCTTTCAGTGTCGCTCAGCTCCAGTTTGCCAATGACATTTGAGAGGTCACCATGTAACCAGGCACTGATGCCGTGTGTCCACACATCGTATACCGCTTACATTTACCAAAATAAAATACAGACAGAAGGATGCACCCAAACAGGTGGGCACGTGTACACAGGCGCTTAAAAACAGGCACCCAGACATGTACACACTCATGCACGCACATGCAAATCTTGTGTGTGCTGGAAACTCAGAGTCGTAGGCATATACAGCACGGAGACAGGCCCTTTGGCCCAACTTATCCATGCCGCCCTTTTTTTATAAACCCCTAAACTAATCCCAATTGCCTGCATTTGGCCCAAATCCCTCTATACCCATCGTACCCACGTAACTATCTGAATGTTTTTTAAAATATAAAATCGTATCCACCTCTACTATTGCCTCTGACAGCTTGTTCCAGACACACTCTACTCTCTGAAAAAATTGCCCCTCTGGATACTTTATCTCTCCCCTCTCACCTTAAACCTATGCTTTCTAGTTTTAGACTCCCCTACCTTTGGGAAAGATATTGACTATCTTGCTGATCTGTGCCCTTTATTATTTTATAGACCTCTATAAGGTCACCCCTCAGCCCCCTACGCTCCAGAGGAAAAAGTCCCAGTCTATTCAGCCTCTCTTTATAACTCAATCCATCAAGTCCCGGTAGCATCCTAGTAAATCTTTTCTGCTGACCAGGTTTCCTAAACTAAAGTAGTCCCATTTGCCTGCATTTTACCTATAGCCCTCTAAACCTTTCCCATCCATGTATCTGTCCAAATTCTTTTAACTGTTGTAATTGTACCTGCCTCTACCACCACCTCTGGCAGCTCGTTCCACACACACACCACTCTCTGTGTGGAAAAAGTTTCCCCTCAGGTCTTTGTAAATCTTTCCCTTCTCACCTTAAACCTATGTCTTTAGTTTTGGACTCCTCTACCCTGGGGAAAAGATCTGGGCTATTCACCTTATCTATGTCCCTCATGATTTTATAAACCTCTAGAAAGTCTCATCTTTCTATGCTCCAAGAAAAAGAAGTCCCAGCCTATCCATCCTCTCCTTACAATTCAGGTCCTGTGACATCCTGGTAAATCTTTTTTGCACCCTTCCCAATTTAATAACATCCTATAGCAGGGTGACTAGAATTGTATGCAGTGTTTCAAATGTGACTGTACCAATGTCTTGTGCAGTTGTAACATCATGTCCCAACTCCTGTACACAAGGCCCTGACCGATGAAGGTAAGTGTGCCAAATGCTGCCTTCACCACTCTATCTTCCTGTGACACCACTTTCAAGGGGCTATGTACTCCCTGCTCAATCTCTGTTTGACAATACTCCACAGATCCTACCATTGGCTGTGTAAGTCAATTGCCCCTGATCTGTCTTACCAAAAAGCAACAGTTTGCATTTATCGGCATTAAACTCCATCTGCCATTCCTCGGCCCAGTTGATCAAGATCCCATTGTCGTTTTGGATAACCTCCACCTCAGGCAGCATCACTGAGAGAAGCAAACATTGTTATTAGACCCAGCTGGAAGAAGGTAGGAATTTTAGGCGTCTGTAAGCATGGAGCGTCAGCATGGAGCTGAGGGAAGCAAAGAGGAAGAGCCAGGACAGGGTAGGAATGGTTAAATACCAAAAGGGATAATTCTAGCAGCCAGTTACACTGCATCATGCAGCAGTGTCATAGCAAGGTAAGGGTTACTATCACTCCATTGAGTAAAGTTAAGGATCATGTATTGCTGTTTATTTATTCAAGTAATCATCACTTGGGGATGATTGTACAAACACTGTCTTTAATCATTCTCCTGTTTTCTTTGCACAGAGAGGACTGGAAACCTGTATTAACAATAAACTCTATAATTTATGGGCTGCAGTACCTGTTCTTGGTAAGTGGCTAAAGCAGCACAGGCTTGTCTTTAAGTGTGTTCTTGCTGTGAGTAACATTAAACCCTCTCCAATGCCCCGGTCCTCTGAGCATCAAATAAGATAACAGTGCATTTAGAATGGAGGTGGTTTCAGAGATTGGGTTGCCAGGACTTCTGTACCATAGAGTCAACCCCCATAAATTGTGTGTGTGTGTGTATGTGAGAGAGAGAAATCGATCCTACTAAATCTGTGTGTGAGATCTATCTTGTTAAATCTCTGTGTGTGTGCGTGTGATCTGTTCTATTAAATCTGTGTGTGTGTGATCTGTTCTATTAAATCTGTGTGTGTGATCTGTTCTATTAAATCTGTGTGTGTGATCTGTTCTATTAAATCTGTGTGTGTGTGAGATCTGTTCTATTAAATCTGTGTGTGTGATCTGTTCTATTAAAACTGTGTGTGTGATGTGTTCTATTAAATCTGTGATCTGTTCTATTAAATTTGTGTGTGAGATCTGTTCTATTAAATCTGTGTGTGTGTGATCTGTTCTATTAAATCTGTGTGTGTGATCTGTTCTATTAAATCTGTGTGTGTGTGATCTGTTCTATTAAATCTGTGTATGTGTGTGATCTGTTCTATTAAATCTGTGTGTGTGATCTGCTCTATTAAATCTGTGTGTGTGATCTGTTCTATTAAATCTGTGTGTGTGATGTGTTCTATTAAATCTGTGTGTGTGATGTGTTCTATTAAATCTGTGTGTGTGATGTGTTCTATTAAATCTGTGTGTGTGATGTGTTCTATTAAATCTGTGTGTGTGTGATCTGTTCTATTAAATCTGTGTGTGTGTGATCTGTTCTATTAAATCTGTGTGTGTGTGATCTGTTCTATTAAATCTGTGTGTGTGATGTGTTCTATTAAATCTGTGTGTGTGATGTGTTCTATTAAATCTGTGTGTGTGTGATCTGTTCTATTAAATCTGTGTGTGTGATCTGTTCTATTAAATCTGTGTGTGTGATCTGTTCTATTAAATCTTTGTGTGATCTGTTCTATTAAATCTGTGTGTGTGAGATCTGTTCTATTAAATCTGTGTGTGTGAGATCTGTTCTATTAAATCTGTGTGTGTGAGATCTGTTCTATTAAATCTGTGTGTGTGAGATCTGTTCTATTAAATCTGTGTGTGTGAGATCTGTTCTATTAAATCTGTGTGTGTGAGATCTGTTCTATTAAATCTGTGTGTGTGTGTGATCTGTTCTATTAAATCTGTGTGTATGTGAGATATATCCTATTAATTCTGTGTGTGTGTGAGATCTATCCTATTAAATCTGTGTGTGTGATCTATCTCCTATTAAATCTGTGCATGAGATCTATCCTATTAAATCTGTGTGTGTGATTTATCCTATTAAATCTGTGCGTGAGATCTATCCTATTAAATGTGCGTGAGATCTATCCTATTAAATCTGTGCGTGAGATTTATCCTATTAAATCTGTGCGTGAGATTTATCCTATTAAATCTGTGCATGAGATCTATCCTATTAAATCTGTGTGTGAGATCTATCCTATTCTGTGTGTGTGTGATCTATCTCCTATTAAATCTGTGTGTGTGATCTATCTCCTATTAAATCTGTTATATAGTCTTTATTCTGAGACATGGCCGTGCTTGCAGTTGGTTACTCCTACCACTGGGTGGAGCTTGCCAAGGTCCAGAAGCCATGAGCCAGCGAGTCTGTACCCTTAAACGTGAGCTCCCTCAACAGTTGAGCAATAAGACTGTTGTCTACTTGCAAATTGCCAGTCACAGTGTCTTCAGCGCTCTGCTTATTTCAGGCAGTAGCAGCTCGTGACTTCCAACAAATTTTATTCTGTGTCTCTGTCATTGAATATCAGCTGAGGCTCACTCAGAAATACTTTCCTGTTGAGTTGCAAAACCCTGGCTTGAACTCCAGGACTTGAGTGCACAAATCCACACTGGCACTCCCGTGCTGTACCGAGGGGGTACTGCACTATCTGGACCGTGGCAAGCTCCTCCCAGTGGCAGAAGTAACCAACTGCAGGCATGACCATGACTCAGAATAAAGACCGTATAACAAGATTTAATAGGGAATAGATCACGCGCACAAATTTAATAGGATAAATCTCACACACAGATTTAATAGGATAGATCTCATGCACAGATTTAATAGGGTAGATCACACACACAGATTTAATAGGATAGATCACACACATAGATTTAATAGGATAGATCTCACGCACAGATTTAATAGGATAGATCTCACACACAGATTTAATAGGATAAATCACGCACACAGATTTAATAGGATAAATCACGCACACAGATTTAATAGGATAGATCTCATGCACAGATTTAATAGGATAAATCTCATGCACAGATTTAATAGGATAGATCTCACGCACATTTAATAGGATAGATCTCACGCACAGATTTAATAGGATAAATCACACACACAGATTTAATAGGATAGATCTCATGCACAGATTTAATAGGATAAATCTCACGCACAGATTTAATGGGATAAATCTCATGCACAGATTTAATAGGATAGATCTCACGCACAGATTTAATAGGATAAATCACACACACAGATTTAATAGGATAGAAGTCAGGCACAGATTTAATAGGATAGATCTCACACACAGATTTAATAGGATAGATCTCACGCACAGATTTAATAGGATAACTCACACCCACAGATTTAATAGGATAGATCTCATGCACAGATTTAATAGGATAAATCTCACGCACAGATTTAATAGGATAAATCTCACGCACACTGTCAGACATGTCACACTTTGAATTGATTTATTATTGTCATGTGTATTGGGAGAAGTGAAAAGTATTGTTTCTTGTGTGCTATACAGACAAAGCATACCATTCATAGAAAAGGAAAGGTTAGGGTTCAGAATTTGGTTAAAAGTGTTGAGTACAGTTTTAACAGCATAGAATGAGAGTAAAAGGTGGTGTTAGAGGGTATGCTGGGGACAGCCTGCAAGAAGTCATCATCTTAGTCGGGAGATGTGAAACCCAGGGGTGTCTCCCTGCTTGTATAGATGTACAAGCTTGTACATTCTCCCCATGTCTGTGTGGATTTCCTCCCACACTCTAAAGATGCGTGGGTTAGATGGATTGCCCCTTAGTGTCAGGGGAACAAGCAAGGTAAATAAATGGGGATACAGGGAATAGCATCTGGTGCAGACTCAATGGGCCAAATGGCCTCATCCTGCACTGCAGGGATTCTATGATTCTAAAAATTCCCACGGCCGTTATTGTAAAGATGAACGGGACAATTCTTCCCAGTGTCCTGACCAGTATTTATTGCTCAATGAGCGTAATAAAGACACATTACCTGATTATTATCACACTGCTGTTTGCAGAATCTGCTGTGCCCACATTGGCTGCCTCATTTATTTAATTGGCCGTAAAGCACTTTTGAGTTAACTGGTGATCATTGAAAAGCGCTGTAGGAATGCAAATCTTTCCATTTTCTGGACTGGGTGATCGTGTTCACGATCTCTTATTTCATGGCATCCTGGTGAAAGGCTGGGGGTGTCTCACCGTGTTAAACAGATGCAAGCCAGCGTTTAGCATCATTGCCGTGGGAGCAATGAATATCGCAAATAACTGTCAGGGGGCATATTTCCAGGAGTTGGTTAGAGAATTCAATCAAGAAAAACCTGCCAACACCGTGCCTGCACGGTGGCACAGTGGTTAGCACTGCTGCCTCACAGCGCCAGGACCCGGGTTCGATTCTGGCCTTGGGTCACTGTCTGTGCGGAGTCTGCACGTTCTCCCCGTGTCTGCATGGGTTTCCTCTACGTGCTCTGGTTTCCCCCACAGTCCAAAGATGTGCAGTTTAGGTGGATTGGTCATGTTAAATTGCCTCTTAGTGTCCAAAGATGTGCAGGTTAGGTAAAGTTTATTTATTAATCTCACAAGTAGGCTTACATTAACACCACAATGAAGTTACTGTGAAAATCTAGTCGCCAGACTCCGGTGCCTGTTTATACACTGAGGGAGAATTTAGCACGGCCAATGCACCCTAATCTACACATCTTTGGATTGTGGCAGGGAACCAGAGCACCCAGAAGAAAGCCACACAGACACAGGGAGAATGTGCAACTCCACGCAGACAGTGACCCAAGCTAGGAATTGAATGGCACTGTAATGCCATTGTGCCACCAGGCCACTCATAAGCTAAATTGCCCCTTAGTGTCCAAAGATGTGTATACGATGGGGGGGATCAGCGAGGTAAATGTGGTTACGGGATTGGGCCATGGGGATAGGGCCTGGGTAAGAGTCGGGTGCAGGCTCCGTGGGCTGAATGGCCCCCTTACTGCGCTGTAGGGATTCTGTGTATGAGTGAGACCTGAACGCATAATCCCCTGACTCAGTGACGGGCAGTGCGAACGCACTGATGGGAAGACTCGGTTGTGAATTTGGGTACGCATAAATCACGGGGCGAAGTTAAACAGTGTTCCCCCCTCTTCTCTCCTCTCCTCTCCTCTCCCTCCTCATCCACCCCCCTCCCCGCTTTCAGGAGCCGAACCCCGAGGATCCCTTAAACAAGGAGGCAGCCGAAGTCCTTCAAAACAACAGACGTCTCTTTGAACAGAACGTGCAGCGATCCATGCGGGGAGGCTACATCGGCTCCACTTACTTTGAGCGATGCCTTAAATAGGGGCTCAGAATTCTCACAAACTGAAGCCTACACACACACAGAGAGAGAGAGAGAGAAAGAGAGAAAGAAAGATCTGACATACTTAAATATATAAAAAAAAACATTAAAATACTGGACCGAAAGCAGGAGGGTCATAGAGAGGATGAGGAGGTTCCCACTTAACACCCCTCAGCGTATTGGCACGGGAAGGAAATCGAATTGGAATTTTTAAAACTTAAAAAGTGGACTGCTTGATTGTTGTAATAGCTTTAGAGCATGCTAGGAAGTTTGAAATAGTTTTGGTTCTCTTCTCCACCCCCCCCACCACCCCCTCCAAATCCCCCTCCTTACCCCTCCCCCCCCCCCACCCCTCCAAATCCCCCTCCTTACCCACCTCACAACCCAACCCCATTAAATTTATTGTATGTGTTTCACTTGAGTGCTACCGTCTTTATGTTAATAAAAGTTTTTTTAAATGTCTCTGGAATATTTTTAACCCCTGCTCTGCCCTCCCATCTCCTCACACCCCCCCCTCTCCTCTCACATCCCCCCCCCCCTCTCTCAAACCCACCCCCCACCCCCACCCCCACCCCCACCCCCATTTGCCTCTGCTGCCCACCAGCTCTGCGAAAATGTGCGAGGCAGTTCAAGAGGAGGAAAAAGTGTTGTATCTGGAGAGAGAGAAAGAGAGAGAGAAAGGCGTTACTGTAATGCTGCGTCCAATCTGTTTTGAATGTTTTGCTTGTTCATTAAGTTGTATAGTTTTTTTTTAAAAATGGAAAGTTCCCTCCCGTATTGTTTCTGTCTTGGTTATTCTGGCCACCGTGTGATGGAATGTTAACAAGTGTAGTTCCCATGCTGTACATCGGAGTCCTGCTCCTGCTGCCCCCTCTGTCCTCTTCCCTTTCAACACAGTAGGGAGGGAGAGGGGGGGAGGAGAGATTTGGCTTACCATTGTAGTAAGGTCTGGAGCCTTTGCATTCTTCCGAGCTGCCTCGCTGTAAGTTTAAATGATCATTTTGCTAATCCCCCCCCCCTTCCCACTCTGTGGCGGGGGTGCATGCTTGTGCGATGTAACTGCAAAGCAAGGCGGCCTCTTCAGAACTGACTGCTTCTATATCCGCGCGTCCTAGTCCCACCTCGTGCTGGTCATGAACGCACCTGTGTGTGTGTGTTTTTTTTTTCATGTTGCCAAGTTATTCTGATGTTGGTGTAACTCATGTGATTGTCGAAAGAAAATAACTCACGGCTTAGTTTTAATTTAAAAGCGATTTCACCCAATCTGTGATGTTTAATTTTTACCAACCACAACTTTATTTCAAAGACAATAAAAACCAACTCAAGTTACGTTTAACTGTCCCTTAAAATGTCACCTGCTCTTGCCTTTTATTCTGCCTGGTAACCGAACTTCACCTTGTGCCCGACACAAACATCTCTCGGGGTGGCACGGTGGTTAGCACTGCTGCCTCATAGTGCCAGGGATCCAGGTTCAATTCTGTCCTCATGGCTTTCCTCCCACATGCCAAAAGTGTGAAAATTAGATGGGGTGGGGGGGGGCATTGGTCATGCTAACTCGCCCCTTAGTATCCAATGATGTGCTGATTAGGTGGATTGGCTATGCTAAATTGTCTCTTAGTATTGAAACATGTGCTAGTTAGGTGGATTGTCCATACTAAATTGTCCCTCAGTGTCCAAAGAGTGCAAGTTAGGGGGATTGGCCATACTAAATTGTCCCTCAGTGTCCAAAGAGTGCAAGTTAGGGGGATTGGCCATGCTAAATTGTTCCTTAGTGTCCAAAGAGTGCAAGTTAGGGGGATTGGCCATGCTAAATTGTCCCTTAGTGTCCAAAGAGTGCAAGTTAGGGGGATTGGCCATGCTAAATTGCTCCTGAGTTTAGGTTGAATGGCCCTCCAAGTTGTCCCTTAGTGTCAAGGGGGAGTCGTATGAATATGTGGGGTTATGGGGAATAGGGACTTGATGGGATTGTTGCTGGTGCATGTTCGATGGGCCGAATGACCTCCCCCTGTACCAAGGGATTCTGTGGTTTAGTGTTTTTATTTGTAAAAAGGGAAGATTTAGTTCTGGTGCCTGTGCTGTTGGTGGACTTGGGGCTGTGGCTCAGCTGAGTAACCTGTTTCGGGGGGGGGGGGGGGGGGGGTTTCCTTGTGGCTGGGGCAAGGTGAGGAATCTGTCTCGCTCGCTGCAATGGGCTTGAGGATGGCAGCACACAAGGGTAGGATCAGGCACAGACCTGGTTAAGCAACCTGGTGCCCCATGAAGAATGGCCATGTGGAGCTGGTACCTACAGTTTGTAAGCATTCTTCAGTTTCTCCTCTTTGGCCAATTCAACAGCACTTGGGTGCAGGAGATAGTAGATAAGCAGATTACTAGTGTGCCTAACAGAAGGAGTGGGGAGCATCTTTAAAGTGACTAGCAGTACCCTGGCAATTTTCGTTACATTATGAACCTGCTGCTAGCTCTTGGATGCGGCACGTCTTGTGTCAAATGTTTGCCCAGCTTTGTGTTGCTCAGGTTCTGACAAAGGGTCATCCAGACTCGAAACGTTGGCTCTATTCTCTCTCCGCAGGTTTCCGCTGAGTTTTCCCAGCCTTTTCTTTTGGTGTTGTGCTTGCTTGTCCTCAGGCTGGGCGTCTGTGATGGCAGCATTAGGTTCTGCTGGGTTCATTTTTTCCCCAACCACTGCCTCAACACAGACCCATAACTTTCCACTCAGCTATTTTGTAGTACGGTGGTGAATACTGCTACTTCGCAGCGACGGGGACCCTGGTTCGATTCCTGGCTTGGGTCACTGTCTGTGCAGAGCCTGCATGTTCTCCCCGTGTCTGCATGGGTTTCCTCCCGCAGTCTCAAGACGTGCTTTGCCATGTTAAATTCTTCCTTGATGCAGCCAAACAGGCACTGGACTGTGGCCATTTGGGGATTTTCACAGTAACTTTATTGCAAGTGTGAATATAAGCCTACTTGTGTCTAATAAACTTTACAGTATGGGGTCTTTTTTTCATCCCTTGCACCCCGCCCCCCGCTCCAAATTCAGCCCATCAGAGGAAGGCTTCCAATCTTGCGTTTGAGTGATACGTCTGAGTGCTGAGGCAAGTGTTGTTTTGTCACCAGACTTGCGTGTGGGTGATGTTCTGCTTGCTGGTAAGAGCCTAATTCTACCAAACAAAAGGTGCTCATCATTATTTATTAGTGTCACGAGTTGGCTGACATTAACACTGCAACAAAGTTACTGTGAAAATCCCCTAGTCACCGCACTCCGGCGCCTGTTCGGGAACACCGAGGAAGAATTTAGCACGGCCAATCCATCTAACCAGCACGTCTTTCAGACTGTGGGAGGAAACCCATGCAGTCACGGGGAGAACGTGCAGACTCCACGCCGACCCAAGCCAGGAATTGAACCCGTGTCCCTGGCACGGTGAGCAGAGCTAACCGCTGTGCCACCCAACAGTGGGCATCTTTGAATGTTGTAGATGTGAATCCTGGTATTGCTACAAGAACAGCGAAGGCTCTATCCTCTAGTCTCCCTGCAGTTGAAGAAACCTGATACTTTGGCTTGGTTTTCCTTCTGAATATAATAAATTGAAGCCTTTTATGATCCGACTGAGTCTGTTTTCCAATTGTGTGCTTTTAAAAAGGGAGGTTTTGAGGGTTACAAAAGTAGGACCTACAATGAGAGGCCACCAACCTAGAATGTTGACTTGATTTTCTCTCTATAGATGCTGCTGGCCCTTCTGCGTATTTCCAGCGTTTTCTCCTTTTTAACCACAGGCTGTTGCTTTATCTGAGACTAGTTAATTCAGTAAAGATTTGGGGAGGTCTGAGGCTGGGATTATTGAAAGGGTAATGTCAAGGATTTACTTGGTATCACAAGCTTTCGGAGTGCTGCTCCTTAGTCAGCACTGAAAGCTCAAAATATCAAATAAACCAGTTGGACTTTAATCTGGCGTTGTGAGACTTCTCACTGTGCTCACCCCAATCCAATGCTGGCATCTCCACATCATGATGTGGGTATGCCGGCGTTGGACTGGCGTAAACACAGTAAAAAGTCTGACAACACCAGGTTTTAGTCCACATCATGCCAGAGAGTTACAGTGGTTAGCATTGCTGCCTCACAGTGCCAAGGACCCGGGTTCGATTCCCAGCTTGGGTCACTGTCTGCGGAGTCTGCACATTCTCCCCAGGTCTGTGTGGGTTTCCTCCAGATGCTCAGGTTTTCTCCCACAGTGGAATCAGAATCATACAGCGCAGCAGAGGCCCTTCGGCCCATCATGTTTGCACCGACACACTAGAAATACCTGAAATCCCCCCTAATCCCATTTACCAGCACTTGGCCCATAGCCCTGAATGTTATGATGTGCCAAGTGCTCATCCAGGTACTTTTTAAAGGATGTGAGGGTATTTGAGAGTAAACCACATTGCTGTGGCTCTGGAGCCACATGTAGGCCAGACCGGGTAAGGGCGGTAGATTTCCTTCCCTAAAGGGACATTAGTGAACCAGATGGGTTTTTCCAACAATCGACAATGGTTTTAGGGTCATCAGTAGATGCTTGATTCAAGACTTTTGTAGAATTCAAATTTCACCCTGGTTCTCTGCATTAGTCTAGTGACGATACCACTCTGATGTTTTTTCCTTCCAAAATACACTTCACTCGTAACATTTATGAAAGTGCATTCTGAAGTGCCTCAGTAGAATTGTAATATTTGCAATGTATATTGAACGTTGTACAGCCAAAGGTTTTACTTTTTTTAACGTTACAAAGTCAATGCTCAGAATGGACCAAGCAAATCCTTGTCTGCTCCAAAAATCAAATTCCAATTGCTTTTTGGTTTGTAAATCCCGTTAGGGATTGGTGCTGTTAGCACAATTCATGGTCTGCACAAAGCAGAGACACAAGATCCAAGCTGACAAGGACAAGGCATTGCAGCCCATCTTGCTCTGGAGTGCAGACCTATTTATATTACCCTGATAAAGGATCATTCAGACTCAAAACGTTGGCTCTATTCAGGGTTCGATTCTGGGTTCTTCCCCTGTCTGCACAATGTTGTTAGGGAGGGAATTCCGGGATTTTGACCCAGTGACTGCGAAGGAATGGCCGATATATTTCCAAGTCAGGATGGTGAGTGGCTTGGAGGGGGATCCTGCTGGTGTTCCCATGTATCTGCTGCCCTTGTCCTTCTAGATGGAAGTGGTCGTGGGTTTGGAAGGTGCTGTCTAAGGAGCTTTGGTGAATTGCTGCAGTGCACCTTGTGGATGGTACACACTGCTGCTACTGAGTGTCGGTGGTGGAGGGAGTGGGTGTTTGTGGATGTGCCAATTAAGCAGGATTGTCCTGGATGGTGTTGAGCTTCCTATAATATTCTGTCATGCATTGCGCCCCCCCCCCCCCCAGCCACATGAATGCTGGGCTGTGTTTTTGCACAGTTGTCACTATCTTGCTGCTCCCAGGCTATGCATTTCCCTGTCTTTGTATTTAACTGAAGTCAGTAAAAAGTCCGACAACACCAGAGGTTTTAGTCCAACCTATTTATTTGATAATATACTCACAAGCTTTTGGGGTTAGCCCCTTCGTCAGGTGAATCGAGAGTTCTGGCCACAGACAGAGCATATAAAGCACAGACAGTTTAGAGATTACTGATTAGAATGCGAATCCTTACACCTAACCTGCTGTTCAAGACCTGAAGTGGCTGATAATGTGAGTGGAAGGAGCACTGATCACAGTTTAAAGAGATGTGTATTGTCTCCAGACAGTACAGTGAGTGAGGTTTTGCAAACCCAGGCAAGTCACGGGGGTTACAGATAGTGTGACATGAACCCAAGATCCCTGTTGAGACCGTCCTCATGTGTGCGGAACTTGGCTATCAGTCTCTGTTCAGCGACTCTGCGCTGTCGTGAAGGCCGCCTTGGAGAATGCTTACCCGAAGGTCAGAGGCTGAATGCCCGTGACCACTGAAGTGCTCGCCAACAGGAAGGGAACAGTCTTGCCTGGTGACTGTCGAGCGATGTTCATTCTAATCAGTAATCTCTAAACTGTCTGTGCTTTATATGCTCTGTCTGAGGCCAGAACTCTCCATTCACCTGACGAAGGGGCTAACCCCGAAAGCTTGTGAGAATATTATCAAATAAATAGTTTGGACTAAAACCTGGTGTTGTCAGACTTTTTACTGTGTTTACCCCAGTCCAACGCCGGCATACCCACATCTTAACTGAAGTCACACAGTCAAAGCAGCAATAGAGACAATGGGCCAGTGCCGGCACTGCGCCTGCCCCCTTGCCTCGAGTGCCGGCACTGCGCATGCATTGTTCCGTGGTGCTCCCGAGTGCCGGCACTACGCCTGCGCCGGTCGGTGGCTCTCCCGAGTGCCGGCACTGCGCCCGCGCATTTGTCTGGCTGCGCAACGGGCGGCGCTGCGCCTGCGCATAGTGGAGAGGTTACGTCAGTGAGGTGCGGCGTCATCGCGAGCGCCGTTTGCTATTGGTCCGGGCCGCGGGTGACGTCATGGACAATAACAGGAAGCGGAGGCGCGAGAGCCGGAAGTTCCCAAACAGCAGGTCCGGGGCCCAGGTCAGAAACAACCCGCACCTAGAGGGGGGAGAGACCCCCCCCACCCCCACCCAACTCCCCCTTCATCCCCACCCAGAGGGGGGAGAGACCCCCCCACCCCTACCCAACTCCCCCTTCACCCCCACCCAGAGGGGGGAGAGACCCCCCCCACCCCCACCCAACTCCCCCTTCATTCCCACCCAGAGGGGGGAGAGACCCCCCCACCCCCACCCCCACCCAACTCCCCCTTCAACCCCACCCAGAGGGGGGAGAGACCCCCCCACCCCCACCCAACTCCCCCTTCAACCCCACCCAGAGGGGGGAGAGACCCCCCCACCCCCACCCCCACCCAACTCCCCCTTCAACCCCACCCAGAGGGGAGAGAGACCCCTCCCACCCCCACCCAACTCCCCCTTCATCCCCACCCAGAGGGGGGAGAGACCCCCCAACACCCCCACCCAACTCCCCTTCAACCCCACCCAGAGGGGGGAGAGACTCCCACCCAACTCCCCTTCAACCCCACCCAGAGGGGGGAGAGACCCCCACACCCCCACCCAACTCCTCTTCAACCTCACCCAGAGGGGGGAGAGACCCCCACACCCCCACCCAACTCCTCTTCAACCTCACCCAGAGGGGGGAGAGACCCCCCACCCCCACCCAACTCCCCCTTCAACCCCACCCAGAGGGGGGAGAGACTCCCACCCAACTCCCCTTCAACCCCACCCAGAGGGGGGAGAGACCCCCACCCAACTCCCCTTCAACCCCACCCAGAGGGGGGAGAGACCCCCAACACCCCCATCCAACTCCCCTTCAACCCCACCCAGAGGGGGGAGAGACCCCCACCCAACTCCCCTTCAACCCAACCCAGAGGGAGGAGAGACCCCCACCCAACTCCCCCTCTCCCTCACCCCCACCCCTACCATTACCCCCAGCCACTCCCATCCTCCCCCTCCAACCAACCCACCCAACTTTGCCCCCCATCTCCCCCTTGAGCCCCCCCATGCCCCCCTTGTCTCCCTCTTTCATTCTCTTCCTCAGAGGGTGAAGCCAGCCTACTCTCGTTGAGCTGCTCACACCAACAGGGCTCCGGGATCTGTGTGCTGCGCCCTGCTCTGCTGGAATCTCCATCAGCATGCTAAACCAGCCGTGACCTCACCGAGTGCTGGGATAGTCCTGAGGGGTGTCGGGGGAAGTTTTGGGGGAATGGCTCCTTTTCTATTAGAAATGGGCCAACGTGGGGCTTTGGGTTTGTTTCCCATGGTTTATCAGGATCCGCCCCAGTGTAACATCCTAATACCGGGCGGTTATGTGGGCTCAGACCTCCAGTCTCGATGATCCATGACCCTCACAGTGCAGTACTGCGGGAGCACTGCACTGCCAGAGGTGCTGCCTTTTGGGTGCGATATCAAACTGAGACCCTCATATAAGATCTCATGGGGTTGTTTCCAGGCCCCAGTGGCCTGGCTAATATTTATTCCCCATACCACATCACACATACAGAAACAGCGTGGTTGCCATCACATTGCTGCCTGTGGGAACTTTCTGGATGCAAGTTGGTTGTTTGTTTCTCAACAGTGGCGGTACTCCACTGGCTCAAGTGCCGCTGTGGAAGATGCTGTGTAAATGGTGGTGCTAGCTGGCTGAGGGAATGAAGGCTGACTGGCCTCTGCTGCGCGAGGGTTGTGCTTTTTCCCTGTGAGTTGGATGGCGCTGCCTGGTAGACTCTGTTGACTTCTCCTGCTGCTTTTCCTCCCACAGCCAGATTGAAGCACCATGAATGCCATATTTGGAAGAAGGAAGACTCCGGAGGAGATGCTCCGGCAGAACCAGCGAGCCCTAAATCGGGCCATGCGGGAGCTGGACCGGGAGCGGATGAAACTGGAGCAGCAGGAGAAGAAGATCATCGCCGATATTAAGAAAATGGCGAAACAAGGACAGATGGTACGAGGGTGCGAAGTGTATTGAGGAATTTATCCGTGGAGGGTGGCGGCACAGCGGTTAGCACTGCTGCCAGGTTTGATTCCCACTTTGGGTCACTGTCTGTGCAGAGTCTGCATGTTCTCCCTGTGGCTGTGGGTTTCCTCTGGATGCTCCGGTTTCCTCCCGTGTCAGAAAGATGTGCTGGTTAGGGTGCATTGACCCGAACAGGCACCAGAGTGTGTGGACTAGGGGAATTTCACAGTAACTTCATTACAGTGTTAATGTAAACCGGCCTTGTAACTAATAAATAAACTTTACTTTAGAATTTCTTGCCACTTTCAGTTAGGAAATATAAGATTATGGGTGGCAGAGCAGTTAGGACTGCTGCCTCTCAGTGCCAGGGACCCGGGATCAAGTTTGGCCTTGGGGAACTGTGTGGAATTTGCACATTCTTCCCATGTCTATCTGGGTTTTCTACAGGTGTTCCAGTTTCTTCCCACAGTCCAACGATGTGTAGGTTAGATGGATTGGCCATGCTACATTGCCCCTTAGTGTCCCAAGATGTGTAGATTAGGGGAATTAGTGGGGTAAATACATGGGGTTACCAGGATAGTGTGTTGGGTGGGCCTGGATAAGATGCTGTGTTGGAGAGTGGGTGCAAACTTGATGGATCGAATGGCCTTGTTCTGTGGGATTCTATGAACCTGCCAATTCTATGAATCAACCAATCAGATTTGTTGGAATACATTTGCCAGCTCAAATACATTTTATGGTTGTGTGACAGAGAGGTATTGTTGGATTATTACGGGCATCGTGTGCAAGATGTGTATATCAGGAGAGACTTAACGTGGTGGGACTCTCTTCTGTCCAGAATGAATGAGAGAGCTTTGTGGAATATCCTGTTAGAAATGGTTAAGATTCTGAAAGGGTTTGATAAGGTTGGCGTAGTGAAGTGTTTCCTCATGTTGGAGAGTACTGAACATGAGACTGTCAGTAAAAATATCAACCCATCTTTACCCTGCAGAGTGTTGAAAGGGTGGAACTTGCTACCACACCGAGGGGCGGTGTGTGCTGTTTTTGATCTCCTCATCTAAGGAAGGATGAAAATTTGTAATGGGGAAGAGCACTCTATCCAAGAACTGGCACACATGGACTTTGGATCACGGTTAGCTCTGCTGCCTCACAGCGCTAGGGACCAGCGTTCAATTCTGGCCTCGGGTCACTACCTGTGTAAAGTCTGTACATTCTCCCTGTGTCTGTGTGGGTTTCCTCCGGGTGCTCTGGTTTCCTCCCACAGTCCAAAGATCTGCAGGTTAGGTTGATTGGCCATTGTAAATTGACCCTAGTTTCGGGGGATTAGCAAGTTAAGTATGTGGGATTGGGTGAGATTGTTGTCGGCGCAGACTTGATGGGTCGAATGGCCTCCTTCTGTACTGTAGCGATTCTATGATTCTAAATGCTTTGGAGGTAGTTCAGAGAAGGTCTATTAGATTGATACCAGGAATGAGTGGGTTATGTGGAAAGGAGGGGGGAGCAGTCTGAACAAAGTGGACATTGGAAAAGATGTTTCCTCTTGTGAGTGAGTCCAGAACCAGGGGAAACTGTTTTAAAACTAAAGGTCACCCTTCTGGGACAGAGTTGAGGAAAAGTTATTTCCCTGAGGGTTGTGTGCTTTTGGAACTTTGTGCCTCAGAAGGCAGTGATTTGGTTTGATTTATTATTGCCACAGGTATTAGTATGCAGTGAAAAGTATTGTTTTGTGCGCAATACAGACAAAGCATACCGTTCATAGAGAAGGAAAGGGGAGAGTGCAGAATATAGGGTTATAGTCATAGCGAGGGTAGAGAAAGATCAACTTAACATAGGGTAGGTCCATTCAAAAGTCTGACAGTGGCAGGGAAGAAGCTGTTCTTGAGTTGGTTGGTACATAGAACATGGAACCCTACAGTGCAGAAACAGGCCCTTCGGCCCATCGAGTCTGCACCGAACACAATCCCACCCAGACCCTATCCCCATATCCCTACACATTTACCTGCTAATCCCTCTAACCTACACATCCCAGGACACTAAGGGGCAATTTTAGCATAGCCAATGAACCTAACCCGCACATCTTTGGACTGTGGGAGGAAACCGGAGCACCCGGAGAAAACCCACGCAGACACGAGGAGAATGTGCAAACTCCACACAGGCAGTGACCCGAGCCAGGAATCGAACCCAGGACCCTGGAGCTGTGAAGCAGCAGTACATGACCTCAGATTTTTGTATCTTTTCCCCGACGGGAGAAGGTGGAAGGGAAAATGTCCGGGGTGCGTGGGGTCCTTAATTATCTGGCTGCTTTGTCGAGGAGAGGGAAGTGTAGAGGGGGTCAATGGATGGGAGGCTGGTTTGTGTGATGGATTGGGCTTCGTTCACAACCCTTTGCAGTTTCTTGCGGTCTTGGACAGACGACAGGTCACTGAATATTTTTAAGACGGAGGAGGATAGATTCTTGTCAGGCAAAGGAATTAAAGTTTATCGGGGTAGAAAGGAATGTGGAATTAGAAACACAAACAGATCTGCCATAGTAGAGCAGGTCAAGGGGGCTGAATGTCCTGTTTCTGCTCCTATTTTGTGTGTTTGTTTGTTTAAATAGAAACCAGAATACACGAGAGAGAGAGGATTAGAGAGAGAAGCTGGGTGGTGGGAAGTATGGAAACCAGTTGGGCCGATTTGTCTCTAAATTATCCAAACAGTTCTAGACTTCACTCAGTGGGTCTCTTTTTTTTTCCAACGCCCCCAGGACGCGGTTAAAATAATGGCGAAGGACTTGGTGCGGACCCGCCGTTACGTGAAGAAATTCATCATGATGAAGGCCAACATTCAGGCAGTATCCCTGAAGATCCAGACGCTGAAATCTAACAACACCATGGCCCAGGCCATGAAGGGAGTCACCAAGGCCATGGCCACCATGAACCAGCAGGTGAGGCCGGTTCGTGCTGCCGGAGTGGGCAGCGCCACACGGGTATTCCGTTCACCGCTGGTGTGGCAAGTGCAATAAACATTAACGCGCAATTTTCCTTGTCACAAGCTTTGCAAGTTTGTCCTGCTTTTGTCTGCACTTCCTTAGGTGCACAAAAACTTAGTATGAGAAACACGGAGATTAGAAAGTAGACGGTGACTGAAATGAAAGGTCGATTGTGAGGTGAGAGTGTTTTTCAGGGGAGCAGTTTGAGAGTTGGACCTTTTGCTTTGCTTTATTATTGTCACGTGCATCGGGATGCAGTGAAAAGTATTGTCTGCGCCATGGGGAGAATAAAAATCCAGACTAAACTGGGGTGGCACGGTGGTTAGCACTGCTGCCTCACAGCTCCAGGGTCTTGGGTTCAGTTGCCGGCTTGGGTCACTGTTTATGCAAAGTTTGCACATTCTCCCTGTGTCTGCGTGGGTTTCCTCCAGGTGCTCCGGTTTCTTCCTACAGTCCAAAAGACGTGCTGGTGCGTTGGCTGTCCTAAATTCTCCCTCAGTGAACCTGACCAGGCGCTGGAGTGTTGCGACTAGGGGATTTTCACAATAACTTCATTGCAGTGTTAATGTAAGCCTGTTTGTGACACTAATAAATGAGCTAAACATACCATTCATACAGTGTATAGGGGAGAAGGAAGTGTAGGGTGCAGAATAAAGTGTTACAGTCATAGCTAGGGTGTAGAGAAAGATCAGCTTAATATAAGGTAAGACCATTCAAAAGTCTGACGGCAGCAGGGAAGAAGCTGTTCTTGAGTTGGCTGATAGGTGTTTTCAGACTTTTGTATCTTTTCCCAATGGAAGAAGGTGCAAGACAGAATGTCCAGGGTGTGTGGGGTCCTTACTTATGCTGGCTGCTTTTTCGAGGGAGCGAATAGGGTGGACAGAGTCAATGGATGGGAGGCTGGTTCGCATGATGGATTAGGCTACATTCATGACCTTTTGTAGTTTTCTGCGGTCTTGGGCAGAGCAGGAGCCCACACCAAGCTGTGATACACCAGAAAGAATGCTTTCTATGGTGCATCTGTAAAAGTTGGTGAGAGTGGTAAATGTCCTTATCTTCTGAGAAAATAGGTGCATTGGTGGGTTTTCTTAACGATAGTGTCAGGTAAGTGGCTGTGTTTGGTTGCTGCAATGTACACCAGTGATGGAACATTCAGAGCCATGAGACTCAAGGAGTTTTGACGGGTGCAGAGGGATTTAAATACCTGCCTGGAATGAATCCTGAAATATGTGGGAATATGCATCTGCCAGTATGCAGGAAGAGAGAAAATGGGTCAACTAACTGCCTTCTGTCTAAAGATGCCTTCATTGTGTGTTTTATTGTGTTTATTCCAGGGTTAATTGTCAAGTTATTGTTATTCACGTAAAGATACATGGGTTAGGTGGATTGGCCATGCTAAACAATTGCTCTAAGTGTCATAAGTTAAAGTTTGTTTATTAATGTCACAAGTAAGGCTTACATTAACACTGCAATGAGGTTACTGTGAAAATCCCCCTAGTCGCCACACTCTGGCGCCTGTTCGGCTACACTGAGGGAGAATTTAGCAAGGTCAGTGCACCCTATCCAGCACGTCTTTCGGACTGTGGGACGAAACCCACGCAGATATGGGGAGAACATGCAGGCTCCATGCAGACAGTGACTCGACCAGAATTAACCCCGGGTTCCTGGCGTTGTGAGGCAGCACTGTGCCACCATACCATTCATCACAGACATTAAATATTCTATTTTAGTAGCATTATTTGCAATATTTTCGACGAGGGGGTTGGTAAACCTGCACTTGTAACCTAAAACTTAAGATCGCTGTGTTTTGCTGCGGGGAGGAGCTGTAGACCCTACATGGTCTCAGCCGCATGTTTAGCCCAAATGCAGCGTGTGTTTACCACCTTGGGGTACCTGGATTTTCTGTCTTAAACGAGCTACTGACCTTTATCTATCCCCCCCCTTTCTCCCCGCTCTGTTCTCCGCTACACAGCTGAAGCTGCCTCAGATTCAGAAGATCATGATGGAGTTTGAGAGGCAGTCGGAGATCATGGAGATGAAGGAGGAAATGATGAACGATGCCATTGATGATGCCATGGGTGATGAAGATGATGAGGAGGAGAGGTCAGTATCAAGCTGCGGGCGTTAGGGGAATGGGATCTGGAGAGTTACAGAGAGAAGTGGTTCCTGAGCCAGATGTGGAAATAGGAAACGCGACACTGCCTTTTTTTTGTCCTTTATTACAGAATGCAGCCTTACATAATTTTTAAAGTTTTTATTTATTAGTGTCACAAGTAAGGCTTACGTTAACACTGCAATGAAGTTAATGTGAAATTCCCCTCGTCGCCACACTCTGGCACCTGTTTGGTCAATGCAGCCTAATCAGCACGTCTTTCAGACTGTGGGAGGAAACCCACACAGACACGGGGAGAATGTGCAAACTCCACACGGGCAGTGACCCGAGCCAGGAATCGAACCCGGGTCCCTGGCGCTGTCAGGCAGCAGTGCTAACTCACTGTGCCACCGTGCTGCTCCTGTCTGCTGCTTCCCAGCCTGCCCAGTGTCCCAGCAGTGTCTATTCTGGTGTAATAATCAAATTAACAAATGAAAGTGATAGCCCCTTAAAGAGGAGACATAACAAACCGATAAAGATTGAAAGGAAACGTAAACTAAAATTTAAAAGTTTATTTATTAGACTCACAAGTAGGCTTATATTAACACCACAGTGAAGTTACTGTGAAACTCCTCTAAACTATAACAAAATGTTGCTCTTGGGACCAGTGCTACATTCCAGCTGCTGTGGCATCCATTGGTCACGGAACACAGTCTTTTTTTTTTATTCTTGCGTAATCAATAAAATAAACTGGATAAATTAATCAAATTAACGAGTTAAATTAAAGCAATCATAGAATCCTGCAGTGCGGAAGGAGGCCATTCAGCCCATCAGGTCTGCACTGACAACAATCTCACCCAGGCCCTATCCCCAAAACTCCTGACACTAAGGGGCAATTTAGCACGGCCAATCCACCTAACCCTCATGTTTTTGATTGTGGGAAGAAATCGAAGCACCCGGAGGAAACCCACGCAGACACGGGGAGAACGCGCAGACTCCACACACACAGTGGCCCAAGCCGGGAATTGAACACGGGTCTCTAGCGCTGAGGCAACAGTGCTAACCCACCGTGCCATCCCGCCCTTTAAAGGGGCATTGTCGCAAAAGACAAAATTGTAAATGTATGTGATCAAATTAAAATGTTAGCCTGTAAGATATCGCAGTAAAACAAGGCTCTTCAGCCCATCGAGTCTGCTCCGCCAGTCAACCATGGCTGATAAATTTCTCAACCCCACTCTCCTACCTTTTCCCCATAACGTTTGATCCCCTTACCAATCAAGAACCTATCTATCTCTGTCTTAAAGACACTCAGTGACCCGGCCTCCTCTGTGACAGTGAATTCCACAGATTCACTGCCCTCTGGCTGAAGAAATTCCTCCTCATTTTGGTTCTGAAGGGTTGCCCCTTTACTCTGAGGTTGTGTCTCGGATCCTAGTCTCTCCTACCAATGGAAACATCTTCCCCATATCCACTATACCCAGGCCTTTCAGTATTCTGTAAGTTTCGGTCCCCATAGTGCCAACCAATCTCAGAAGGCATAGTCTCTCTTAACCACTGCTGTAATTACTCAATCAAACAATACACTTCACCTGTCTTGGGTAATATAGTTATATCTTAACAATATAATTTACATCCCCCTTTGACCATGAGGAACGCAGTGCAGGCCATTCAACCCCTCAAACCTATTCCACCAGTGCCACAGCGGTTAGCATTGCTGCCTCTCAATGCCGGGAACCTGGGTTCGATTCCCAGCTTGGGTCACTGTCTGTGTGGAGTCTGCACGTTCTCCCTGTACCTGCGTGGGTTTCCTCCAGATGCAATGATTCCTCCCACAGCCTGAAAGACGTGCTGGTTAGGGTGGATTGGCTATGCTAAATTGCCCCTCAGTGTACCCGAACAGGAGCCGGAGTGTGGCGACTAGGGGATTTTCACAGTAACTTCATTGCAGTGTTAATGTAAGCCTACTTGTGACTAATAAATAAGACATTCATGCTCACATCCTTGGTGGGTGGTTAAGATTGGGATGGCAGTGCCCAAGAGGGTAGTAGAGGCTGACCCATTATTGACTCAACAGAGAATTGGGTAAACAGTTGATGTCAAAGAACTTTCAAATCTACAAGAAAAGTACTGGGGAGGTGGAACCAGCAGAGTTACTCTTACAGGGCGCTGGCTTAAAGATGATGGGCCGAACGGCTTCCTCTGTGCTTTAATTAAGATGTTTTGGGCTGGTGGAGGGTGGAAGGTGCAGATGGAGGTAAAAGGATGGAATGGTGAGGTCTAATATTCCATCAGGTTAGAGAGACTCGGGGCTGATCTGACTGAGGTGTTAAAGGTGATTGAGGGACTTGATGGAGACCATCAACGTCTTCTGCTGGGAGAACCCAGAACAAAACCTTAAAATTACAGGGAGGCTGATTTGGGGGTATGGAACAGAAGGAATCCAGGCTGCACCAAGGCAATGGAAATCTGCAATACCCTCCTGTAAAAACAGTTAGGCTGCAGGTGTATTTTGTCTCTCTTCTCTTTGGCCCCAAATTCCTAGAAAGGCAAATCCTAGAAAGTTGACCGGTTCACCTTTGACACCCCCCCCCCCTCCTTGACCAGTTCACCTTCGACCCCTCCGCTTCGACCCATTCACCTTCAACCCCCCCACCTTGACCTGTTCACCTTCGACATTCCACACCTCGATGTGTTCACCTTTGACTTCCCTGCCCCCGAACCCGCTTCTACCCCACTCCTCGACCCGTTGACCTTCTACCCCACTCCTCGACCCGTTGACCTTCTACCCCACTCCTCGACCCGTTGACCTTCTATCCCACTCCTCGACCCGTTGACCTTCTATCCCACTCCTCGACCCGTTGACCTTCTATCCCACGCCTCGACCCGTTGACCTTCTACCCCACTCCTCGACCCGTAGACCTTCTACCCCACTCCTCGACCCGTTGACCTTCTATCCCACTCCTCGACCCGTTGACCTTCTACCCCACGCCTCGACCCGTTGACCTTCTACCCCACTCCTCGACCCGTAGACCTTCTACCCCACTCCTCGACCCGTTGACCTTCTACCGCACTCCTCGACCCGTTGACCTTCTATCCCACTCCTCGACCCGTTGACCTTCTATCCCGCTCCTCGACCCGTTGACCTTCTACCCCAGTCCTCGACCTGTTGACCTTCTACCCCAGTCCTCGACCCGTTGACCTTCTACCGCACTCCTCGACCCGTTGACCTTCTACCCCACTCCTCGACCCGTTGACCTTCTACCCCACTCCTCGACCCGTTGACCTTCTACCCCACTCCTCGACCCGTTGACCTTCTACCCCACTCCTCGACCCGTTGACCTTCTACCCCACTCCTCGACCCGTTGACCTTCTACCCCACTCCTCGACCCGTTGACCTTCTACCCCACTCCTCGACCCGTTGACCTTCTACCCCACTCCTCGACCCGTTGACCTTCTACCCCACTCCTCGACCCGTTGACCTTCTACCCCACTCCTCGACCCGTTGACCTTCTACCCCACTCCTCGACCCGTTGACCTTCTACCCCACTCCTCGACCCGTTGACCTTCTACCCCACTCCTCGACCCGTTGACCTTCTACCCCACTCCTCGACCCGTTGACCTTCTACCCCACTCCTCGACCCGTTGACCTTCTACCCCACTCCTCGACCCGTTGACCTTCTACCCCACTCCTCGACCCGTTGACCTTCTACCCCACTCCTCGACCCGTTGACCTTCTACCCCACTCCTCGACCCGTTGACCTTCTACCCCACTCCTCGACCCGTTGACCTTCTACCCCACTCCTCGACCCGTTGACCTTCTACCCCACTCCTCGACCCGTTGACCTTCTACCCCACTCCTCGACCCGTTGACCTTCTACCCCACTCCTCGACCCGTTGACCTTCTACCCCACTCCTCGACCCGTTGACCTTCTACCCCACGCCTCGACCCGTTGACCTTCTACCCCACGCCTCGACCCGTTGACCACCTACCCCACGCCTCGACCCGTTGACCTTCTACCCCACTCCTCGACCCGTTGACCTTCTACCCCACTCCTCGACCCGTTGACCTTCTACCCCACTCCTCGACCCGTTGACCTTCTACCCCACTCCTCGACCCGTTGACCTTCTACCCCACTCCTCGACCCGTTGACCTTCTACCCCACTCCTCGACCCGTTGACCTTCTACCCCACTCCTCGACCCGTTGACCTTCTACCCCACTCCTTGACCCGTTGACCTTCTACCCCACTCCTCGACCCGTTGACCTTCTACCCCATTCCTCGACCCGCTGACCTTCTACCCCACTCGTCGACCCGTTGACCTTCTACCCCACTCCTCGACTCTGTTGACTTTCAGCCCCTCCCACCTCAACCTGTTGCCCTTTGGCCCCCTATTGAGTTTGTATGCACTGTGGAGGGGCTGTGAGAATGCAGCTTCTGTTGGATGTTGACTGACTCTGTTTGGCTTTTGCAGCGATGCTATCGTGTCTCAAGTACTGGATGAACTCGGATTGAACCTGACTGACGAACTGTCCAGTGAGTACCTGTAGCACCTTGTGTCTGCATAGGTAAAAATGGCAGCTTTCTCAGGTTGCCAGGTAACCCGTTGATGCAGTGTTGTCATGACAATTTGTTTAAAACAACTGAACTGTCTCTGAAAGACTTGTTAGGTTTTCTCTGTGTGTGTAGAAATGTTTCTAAGTTACAGCCGATTGGAATCTGGCTATCGCGCAGGGCTTGTGAAGTTCTGTTTAATGGTGGCCGAAGTGGGACCTGGAAAGAAAGGCTCGCATTTGTATAGCCTCCACTCGTGACCTGTGGATGTCCCAAAGCCATTGTCAGCCAATGAAGTGCAATCACTGTAGTATTACAGGAAATGCAGCAGCCAATTAATGCACAGCAAGCTCCCAGGAACAGTTTTGATTTTTGGCCAAGGGGGAAATGGATATCTTGGCGAACTCCCCCAGTTGTTCAAAATAATTGGTCTTTTGGAGCAACTCTATGGCACAGAAAGAGGCCACTAAGCGCACTGTGCCTGTATTGGCTGAAAAACAAGCCCCCAGCACCCAACCTCCTCCTCCCCCTCTTCCTAATTCCAGCATTTGGTCCATAACTCTGCAGGTTATGAGATGCAAATCAGGTCATCTTTGAAATGAGTTGAGGGTTTCTCTGCCTTCCCTTTCAGACAGTGAGTTCCTGATCCCTAACACCCTCTGGCTGAAAGAGTTTTCCTCATCTCCCCTTTAATCTTTTTACCAATCACCTGAAATCTCTGCCCCTTAGTCACTAACCTCTCTGCTAAAGTAACCAGGCCCTTCCCATCCACTCTATCCAGGCCCCGCACCATCCTGTACATCTCGATCAAAACTCCCCTCCGCCTCCTCTGTTCCAAGAAGAACAATCATCAGCCATCCAATCTTTCCTGGAAACATTCTTGTAAATCTCCTCTGTATCCTGTTCAATGCAATTACATCCTTTCTATGATGAGGTGACCAGAACTGCGCACACTGCTCAAAGCACAGCCTAACTAATGTTTTATATATTCCCAGCATCACCAACTAATAAATGAAAAAATTCCATCTACTTCTTAACCATTTTATCAGTCTGTCCTCTGCCATCAGGGATCTGTGGACATTCACTCCGTTGCAAGGTGTCTCACTTCCTCTGCATCTCTCTGCGTCTTATTTGTTTTGTATTCTTTTTTGACTTCCCGAAATGCACCATAGAATCCCAGCTCAGTGGCACACTAGTTAGCACTGCTGCCTCTCAGTGCCAGAGATCCGGGTTCAATTCCCGGCTTGGGTCACTGTCTGTGCGGAGTTAGCACATTCTCCCAGTGTCTGTGTGGGTTTCCTCCTACAGTCTGAAAGACATGCTGGTTAGGGTGCATTGACCTGAACAGGTGGAGGAATGTGACAACTAGGAGAATTTCACTGTAACTTCATTGCAGTTGTTAAGTCACAAGTAAGCCTTACTTGTGACTAATAAATAAACCTTAAGAGTGCATGAGGAGGCTAATTGATCCATAGAGTCCGTACTGATCACAGTCCCACCCAGGCCCTTTCCCCGTAACCCCACATATTTACCCTACTAGTCCCCCTGATGTTAGGGGTCAGTTTAGTGCGGCTGATCCACTTAACCCGCACATTTTGGACACTAAGGGGCAATTTTAGCATGGCAAATCCACCTAACCTGCACATCTTTCAGAATGTGGGAGGAAACCGGAGCACTCGGAGGAAACCCACGCAGACACGGGGAGAATGTGCGGACTCCGCACAGATAGTGACCTGAGCTGGGAATCGAACCCGGGACCCTGGCGCTGTGAGGCAGCAGTGCTAATCACTCTGCTGTCTGTGTCAAGGTGCCCTGAGGGTGCAATTCCCTTCGAAGCGTTATATAAACAAAAATCGGGTGTTGACGAGAGCCGGCGCCCTGAGCTGATAATGTGAACTGCTGCCTGCCCGGCCTGGCCTCTCACTCTTCCCGCTTCCCTTCCAGATCTCCCGAGCACCGGAACGTCGCTGAGTGTTGCCGCCGGGAAGAAGGCAGAGCCGGTTGTCCTGGAGGACGCGGATGCCGATTTGGAAAAGCGGCTGAAAAATCTCCGCAAAGACTGAGGGAGGCGATGCGAGAGGGGATATATACATATGTATATATAAATAATTTCTTTCTCTTGTGTTTATATTTGAAATTGGGTGGGTAGCATAGTACAGACTGTAACGGAGAGATAGTGATTTAGTTATCTTTTTACTTTTATCACCTATGGGAAATGATTGCTATGCTGTATGGTTGGCACAGGAACAAGATTCCGTGCCTCCTGTCCGTGTCACGTGGACAGGACTGGCACTGCGCAGCATGGCAGTGCTATTAATCTTTTTAAAATAGAATGAGCAGAATGGAACAGCTGTTGCTGGGAGTTGGGCATCTTGCTGCTAAACGTCGGATCTTGGGTTGGTGGGCATTTTCTTTCTTTTTCCCGCTGCTTCCCCCTTCCCTCCCCCATATCGTTCCTTACTCACCCTCTGCCCATCTGTACGTTGGTGCCCACCAACGTGAGGGAGAACTCCAGGTCTTGGGCATCAAATCTGCACAAACCCTGGGCTCTCAGGGAGTTATTAATGTGACGTCAGTTAAAAGGTCATTTTCAGCTGTATGTGTGTGTGTACGTACGTAAGAACATATGTGTGTCTGTGTCTGTACATCTTATCTTTAAAGTGTGGTGCACAAGGGGAGGGGGCGAAGCTGTCAGAGGCAGTGTGACTGTCGGACAGGAATCCTGTGATGCCTGTTTAGTGCCCCCCCCGCCCCCGCAGAGATGGTGACGCTGCCGCAGCTGTCCCCAGACCGGCACCTTCTGCTCTGCCTCATGTCGGCGATCCTGTACGAGTCTGCGGTGTAGAATCGGGATTTTCGCCCTGCTTGTACGCACGCACACTGCAATTGTGCCCCGATTTGCATCCTGTTGTAACCATCCACGTAACCGCACCTCCCTCCCTGAAGGTGGCGACGCTGTCAGAGTGCACGGCCTCTGGATGCTGAATCCAAGAGCGAAGCCTTGGCCAGCTATTCAACTTGGGCAGGTATCACAGCCAAACCTGATCTTCTGCACTTTCCATTGAATTACTAAGCAGCAAACGGGGGGGCAGAAGCTTTGATTTCCACCCTGAAGGGGTCCCCCTACCAATTTAACAGATTAGTTTATTTCCTATTATAGATTGGTGTACAAGGTAAGCATGCGCCGAGGCCAGAGTGAGTCTGATTCCAATCTGACACTAATCTTTCCAAAGGTCAGTTTCAGTTACCTGGCAGTAAATCCTGCCTCTTGTATACACTCCCTTCTGGCATTTTATATGACAAATTCCTGTCAGTGTTTACAATGGAATTTGTCTATGTAAACACGTCACAGTATAATCCCACTTTCCTCTGACAGCGCCACTGCTGTTGGGATGGTGTAATTACAACATGACAAGTTTACATAGGAAGTTTACAGTGGACATAGGAACTAATGATTATATAAATAGACTATATGACTTTCTATTGGATGGAAGAATGAGTGATGGGTCACGCCATAGCAAGTATGAATCCAAGGCTGTGGAATTGGTTCCTAGTGTCTGCACTTGACTCACCACTTGATGTTTGCATCAGGTTCTCCATTGTTCATACCTGCAGACTCAGCACCACCCAGCCTGGGCTTGCTGAACTTCCCCACACTCGGCTGCTGAGAGACCTGAGCTTCCTGGAATTAGGGGGCTGCTTCATGTAAGGCACACCTGTATGTAGTATTAATCAACTGAGCAAAGCCCAAAAAGATGCTCGCTCTCTGGCTGCTCTTAAGGTGTCTGGAAGCTAAATGGTCTTCCTCCGATGACCCTGTGGTGCATTTTTCCGCATGCTCTTGAACGCGGCTGGTTTCTCGATACCGAGAACTCTGTGAAAGCAGGTTACACCAATAGGGGTTTTCAGATTGGCAAATTCTGACCATATATTCTCCCAACAGGCAATTGAACTTGGTAGGGGGTGTGGTTGATATGAAATGCACTCTTTGTCTTCAGCTTAACCATAACTTGCATTAAAATGAACCAGTTTGGGGCCGGCTTGCTTATTGTGTCCCAGATGTTTGACTTGTGAAGCAGTAACACTCTGCTAAACTCCCCTCCCTGAGCCTGACCAGACTTGTACGCAGCACTAATAATCATCATTGCATTTTAAGAGCTTGGATTGTAAAGTATTAATGGACAGTTGAGATAGGTCCGACAGCGCTAGTACTTCATCTGGGCACCCTCAGCATTACTGGGGCAAGAAAATACTCCACGTGTACCAGTGACTAAGATTTGTAACTGGACCTCTCAAGACCTGGGCTGTGTGTGTGTGTGTGTGTGTGTGTGTGTGTGTGTTGATCAGACTTTTGCACCTACAGAATTGATGATAACGTAACAGAGTACAGCAGCCTCCAGTGTAACACTGCATTTTCTTATTAAAAAATTAAACCTCTCCAGATGCCTTCCGTTTAAGTAGCTACTGGTGATACTAAATATCAGTGAAAAGTTTTAGAAGTTTATGAAATAAACTTTTTAAACTTTACTGTGATGCACCTTTTGAGACACAGTCCCTGTCCTGTTAGAGGGAGGGCTGAGACTCTTATTTATACTCTGCCACTAACAGGAGCTGGGGGAAGTGCAGCTTGTCCCACGCTTTTCTTTCCTGCGGGGTTATTCTTTATCGGGGTTTATATTTTGTTGATGAGCTATCATTTTTTTGTCACAATAAATTATGCACTGTTTAGCTGGCTTCTCCCTTTGCATATAACTTTTTGGTGTCTCAAATGTTTAAAAAGTTTATTTATTAGGCATACGTTAGTCAGCATACATTAACACTGCAATTAAGTTACTGTGGGACACAGGGTATGATGGCATAGCAGGCAAGGAGGGGAGGTGAAGGGGGCAAAGAGCTCCTCTTTCCACTCTCTCTGCCACCCCCAGTGGCAGTGAGATGGTCAGAGGCTGAGCAAGAGGTCTCAGTGGTGTAACACGTTGGGTAGCCGGTTGGCGATGAGGTTAGGTAGCAAGTCTTGCTCAGAGAATTGTGCCCACTTCCAGGTTACTGCACTTCAGGAAATACCTGGAGGCTTTAGGGAGCCTGCTGCAACCATTCACACGGTGGCACAGTGGTTAGCACTGCTGCCTCACACAGCGCCAGGGACCTGGGTTCGATTCCCAGCTTGGGTCGCTGCCTGTGTGGAGTTCGCACATTCTCCCAGTGTGCGCGTGGGTTTCTTCTGGTTTCCTCCCACACTCCAAAGGATAGGTGGATTGGCCATGCTAAATTCTCCCTTGGTGTCAGGGGGATTTGCAGGGTAAATTCACAAAATTATAGGGATAGGGGCCTGGGTGGGATAGTTGTTGGTGCAGGCTCAGTGGGCTGAGTGGCCTCCTTCTGCTCTGATTCTATTTATGTTTCCAAGGATGGTGATTGTTTGTATGAGGTGGGGATGGAGGGGAGAGGCGAGGTTGGAGGGGGAGCTGGGTGGGGTGGGGTTGGAGGGGAGGGGAGGGGTGCAGGGTGGATTGGGGGAGTGGGGTTGGAGGGGCGGGGGAGTGGGGTTGGAGGGGCGGGGGAGTGGGGTTGGAGGGGCGGGGGAGTGGGGTTGGAGGGGCGGGGGAGTGGGGTTGGAGGGGCGGGGGAGTGGGGTTGGAGGGGCGGGGGAGTGGGGTTGGAGGGGCGGGGGTGGGGTTGGAGGGGCGGGGGTGGGGTTGGAGGGGCGGGGGAGTGGGGTTTTAGGGGCGGGGGAGTGTGGTTGGAGGGGCGGGAGTGTGGTTGGAGGGGCGGGAGTGTGGTTGGAGGGGCGGAGAGGGGTGGGGTTGGAGGGGTGGGAGTGGGGTTGGAGGGGCGGAGAGGGGTGGGGGAGTGGGGTTGGAGGGGCGGGAGTGTGGTTGGAGGGGCAGAGAGGGGCGGGGGAGTGGGGTTGGAGGGGCGGGAGTGTGGTTGGAGGGGCAGAGAGGGGCGGGGGAGTGGGGTTGGAGGGGCGGGGGAGTGGGGTTGGAGGGGCGGGGGAGTGGGGTTGGAGGGGCGGGAGTGTGGTTGGAGGGGCAGAGAGGGGCGGGGGAGTGGGGTTGGAGGGGCGGGGGAGTGGGGTTGGAGGGGCGGGGGAGTGGGGTTGGAGAGGCAAGGTGAGGCGGGGGAGTGGGGGTGAATTGGGTATATTTGGAGGGGGAGGGGGAAATGGGCAGTTCAGTTATGAGGGTGGATTGGAGGAGCTGGGATTGCTCACCCGGGCGAAGGAAAGGATTGGAGGAGATTTGATAGAAATGCTGAAAATGATGAGGGGCCAGGCCAGAGAGAAAATGGTGGAAGGGTCAAGAACCACAGGTTAAAGGTGACTGGGTGAAGAACTGAAGGTGGCACGAGAAGAAGCCTTCTCCCATTAACCCTCAACTCCTCAAGGGAAGTTAGGAATGGGTAGCGAAGGCTGACTTTGCCAATGACAGCATCACTCCATAAGGAAATGGGCCGGGGGGGTGGTGGGGAGGGTCGAATTCTTTGCTTGAATGTACCATAGCATTCCTACGGTGTAGGAGGCCATTTGGCTCCAAAAGAGCCCCACCCAGGCTCATTTCTTTCCCTGCCCAGCCCAGCCCAACTCTCATAACCTTGCACATCCACTGTGGCCAATCCACCTAATCTGCACATCTTCAGCTACTAAGGGACAATTTATCATGGCCAATCTACCTAACCTGCAAGGACCTATTGAGCATAGCCAATCCACCTAAACACATCTTTGGACTGTAAGGGGCCATTTACCATGGCTAATCCATTTAAGCTGCATATCTCTGGACTGGAGGGAACCCATGCAGACACGGAGAGAACGTGCAGACTCCACATAGGCAGTGACCCAAGCCGGGAATCGAACCCACCTCCCTGGGGCTGTGAGACAGCAGTGCGAACCACTGCGTTGCCCACCATGGAGACAGGTTATCCATTGTGGCTTTCACAAGGCCTCTGAAGGGAGAAGAAAAAGATGGATGTCTGTGGGGAAAGGGCGAGGGAGTGAGACCAGGTTATGTGCTCTTGCAGAGGGTTGTCACAAACATGATGGGCTGAATGGCCTCCTTTGATGCTGTAGCCATCCTGTGCCCCTCAACTTGGATTGAGGGTATGGTGGGGTGACCTGTGGAGAAGCGGACAAATCTTTCTCTTATCCCCTTGAGAATTCTGCCACGCAGCAGCAGCACACATTTCCAAATGAAACAGCTATTGAATTGTCACACATTTTAATATATTTATTATCTTAAAAAAAATTTACCCCAGCAGTGTTGCTTTAAAACAAAACTGGGTTGGCACTGGGTGGTTCCCCCGCTGTGCCAGGGCTGATACTGATTGGCTACGACTTCAGAGGTTCACTGAAGACTGGGTGATTGGTTCGTGCCCTCAGTAGATTTCCTTGTTGCAGATTGGCTGCCCTGTCAAACGATGCCGGGTGATTGACAGGTCTGTCATGGCGGGGAGGGCAAGGGATCCACAGAACAGAAGGGCTGCACATGTCCGGGGGTGGGGAAAGAGGGTGGAGAGGAGGGCAGTGTCTGAGGGCTCTGGGTCTGTGCTCGATGGAGGTTAGAAGGACGAGGTGGAGTCTCAATGAAAATGACAGAATACTGAAAGGACTGGATAGAGTGGACACGGAGAAGGTGTCTCCGTTAGTACGATAGAGTAAGATCCCAGGGCGCAGCCTCAGAGTAGAGGGACGACCCTTTAGTACCGCAATGAAGAGGAATTTCTTCAGCCAGAGGTTGGTGAATGTGTGGAATACATTGCCACAGAGGAGCCCAGGTCATAGAATCCTACAGTGCAGTAGGAGGCCATTCAGGCCATCAAGCCTACACAGATGACAATCCCGCCCAGGCCCTATCCTCGTAACCCCACAGATTTATCTTCCTAATACCTCTGACACTAAGATCGCTTTAGCACAGCTAATCGACCTAACCTGCACATCTTCGGACTGTGGGAGTGAAACTCACGCAGACACAGAGAGAATACACGGTGGCACAGTCGTTAGCGCAGCTACCTCGCAGCACCAGGGATCCGGGTTCAATTCCCGGCTTGGGTCACTGTCTGAGTGGAGTTTGCACATTCTCCACGTGTCTGCGTGGGTTTCCTCCGGGTGCTCTGGTTTCCTCCCACAATCTGAAAGACGTGCTGGTTAGGGTGCATTGGCCGTGCTAAATCCTCCCTCAGTGGACCCAAACAGGTGCCGGAGTGTGGCGACTAAGGGATTTTCAGTAACTTCATTGCATCGTAAATGTAAGCCAACTTGTGACTAATAAATAAACTTTAAAAAGAATATGCAAATTCCGCATGTTCTTCCTGTGTCAGCGTGGGTTCCCTCTGGGTGCTCCAGTTTCCTCCCACACTCCAAAAAGATGTGCCAGTTAGGTGGATTGGCCATGCTAAATTGCCCCTTAGTGTTGGGACAAGCAGGGTAAATACATTGGGTTACAGGGTTAGTATTGGAATTGTCAGTGCAGCCTCAATGGGCCAAATGGCCTCCTGCTCTGTAGGGATTCTATGATTCTACTATGATCTGGGCTGAAGAATGGAAATTGCAAATCCCACATTACAGGAAGGATGTAGAGGCTTTGGAGAGGGTGCAGAAGAGGTTTACCAGGATGTTGCCTGGTATGGAGGGGAGATCCTATGAGGAGAGACTGAGAGATTTGGGGTTGTTTTCGCTGGAAAGAAGGCGGCTAAGAGGGGACCTTATTGAAACATATAAGATGATTAGAGGTTTAGACAGGGTCGATAGTGATAGCCTTTTTCCTAGGATGGAGAAAGCTAGCACGAGGGGGCATGACTTTAAATTAAGGGGGGGTAGTTATAGGACTGATGTCAGGGGTAGGTTCTTTACCCAGAGGGTGGTGAGGGACTGGAATGCCCTGCCAGCTGCAGTTGTAAATGCGCCTAGTTTGGGGGCGTTTAAGAGATCTGTGGATAGGTTTATGGACGTAAAGGGATTGGTTTAGGCTAGTGGGTCATTGTTTTGTAACTGGTCGGCGCAACATCGTGGGCCGAAGGGCCTGTTCTGCGCTGTAATGTTCTATGTTCTCATGTGAAGATTAGAGTTTGTTTCTTTCTGAATGAGTAAAATGTTATCATAGGGTCACACCCGAGGTATAGTGGATAGTTTTGGTCTCCTTATGGAAGGAGAGGGAGCTGCAGCAAAGGTTCATCACACTGATTCGTGGGATGAGGAAAGATTTGAGGAGACTGGGACTGTATTTTCTGGAATTAGAATCTGTACGGTGCAGACAGAGAATCAAATCTCCAGCGACCACAATCTCAGCCAGACCCTATTCCCCATGCCTTTACGCTGGCTGGTCCCCCAGTACTAAGAGGCAATTTAGCATAGCCAACGCACCTAACCCAGCCTCAAGATCAAGGGGGGGCGGTTTAGAACAGAGTTGAGGAGGAACTTCTTCACTCAAAGGGTGGTGAATCTCTGGAATTCTCTGCCCGTTGAAGTGGTGGAGGCTGCCTCGCTAAATATTTTTAAGAAGCGGGTTGATGGATTTTTGATAAGAGAGGGGATTAAGGGTTATGGGGAGAGGGCGGGAAAGTGGAGCTGAGTCACGACAGATCAGCCATGATCTTATTGAATGGCGGGGCAGGCTCGAAGGGCCAGATGGCCTACTCCTGCTCCTATTTCTTATGTTCTAACCCGCACATCTTTGCACTGTGGGAGGAAACCGGAGCACCTGGGGAGGAAATCCACGCAGGCACGGGGAGGATGTTCAATCTCCACACAGACATTGAACCGAGCTGGGAATCGAACCCAGATCCCTGGCGCTGCGAAGCAGCAGTGCTAACCACTGTACCACCGTGTCGCCCTAGTTCAGAAAAAAGCAAGGTGATCAAATCGATGCATTGAAAATTCTTACAGGGTTCATAGAAATTATAGAATCCCTACAGCACAGGATGAGGCCATTTGGCCCATCAAGTCTGCACCGACAACAATCCCACCCAGGCCCTATCTCCACAACCCACGTAGTTACACCTCGAATCCCTCTGACCTACGCTTTCTGGGATGCGAAGGGGCAGTTTATCATGGCCTATCAACCTGACCCGCACATCTCTGGACTGTGAGAGGAAACCGGGGCACCCAGAGGAAACCCACGCAGACATGGGGGGAATGTGCAAACTCCACACAGTGACCAAGCCAGGAATCGAACCCTAGTCCCTGCTGCTGAGAGGTGGCAGTGCTAGCCACGTATGCCACCCAGTTGATGCGGGAAAGAAGTTTCCTCTGGCTGGGAGGCGGGAGAGGGGGAACGCGGGAGGATTCTAGGAGCAAGGGACACAGTCTCAATAAGGAGTTTCTTTTTGTTACTCGTTCCTTGTGGGAAATGGGCATCGCTGCCAACCACATTACTGTGACTCCGGAGTTCACATATAGGCCACACCAGATATGAACAGCAGATTTCCTTCCCTAAAAGGACTTTGGTGACCCAGCCAGGTTTTCCTGACAATCGACAATAGTTTCATGGTCATCAGTAGATTCTTAATTCCAGATTTTTTTATTGAATTAAAATTCCACCATCTGCCGTGGTGGGATTCGAACCCGGGTCCCCAGAACGTTAGCTGAGTTTCTGGATTAATCGTCTAGCGATAATAGCACTCGACCATCGCCTCCCCATAACTTAGATTGAGGGAATCTTGAGGGAAGGCAGATGATGCCAACTAAGATTGTTGTGCCAATGAGGGAACAAAATGACCCCTTGGCACTTTGGGAGAAGGCAGTTACTCGATCAATATTGCCAACAAATATCTTCACCTGGTCTAACAGATTAATGGCTTCAGTGCTTCTTTTGTACAACCCGGTGAAGCGTCTGGGAAATTTGCAACGAGGCTGTGAATAAATTCAAGGCTTTCCGTCTTTCAACAGTCAGGGTTTCAAAAAGGAAAGGCGTCTGCTTGCACTTGGAGGTCAAGAGGATCAGCATGGGTGGTTACGGTAGCACAGTGGTTAGTACTGCTGCCCCACAGCGCCAGGGACCTGGGTTCAATTCCGGCCTTGGGTCACAGTCTGTGTGGAGTCTGCACATTCTCCTCGTGTCTGCGTAGGTTTCCTCCGGGTGCTCTGATTTCCTCCCACAGTGCAAAGATGTCGAGGTTAGGTGGATTAGCCGTGCTAAAATTGCCCCTTAGTGTCAGGGAACCAGCTAGGATAAATGCATGGGATTATGGGGATAGAACCTGGGTGAGATTGTGATTGGCGCAGACCTGATAGGCTGAATGGCCTCCTTTGGCACGGTAGGATTCTATGGATTTGAGTATATAGATAGCAATGTTTTGCTGCAATTGTATAGGGCATTGATGAGGCCATGTCTGGTGAAATTGTGAGCAATTTTCGTGTCCTTATTTGAGGAAGGATATCCTTGCGATCGAGGGAGTGCAGCGAAGGTTTATGAGATTGGTTTCTGGGATGGCAGGTCTGTCGTATGAGGACAGACTAAGTCGGTTAGGATTATATTCACTGGAGTTTAGAAGAGTGAGAGAAACTTATAAAATTCTAATAGAGTTAGACAGGGTAGATTCAGAAAGAATGTTCCCGATGGTGGGGGGAGTCCAGAGCTAGGGGGTCATAGTTTGAGGATAAGGGGTAAACCTTTTAGAACTGAGATGAGGAGAAATTTCTTCACCCAGAGGGTGGTGAATGTGTGGAATTCACTCCCACAGAAAGTAGTCGAGGCCAAAACATGTGGTTTCAGGAGGAAATTAGATGTAAAATTGCCCCTTAGTGTCCTGGGATGTGTAGGTTAGAGGGATTAGCAGGTAAAATGTGTAGGGATATGGGGATAGGGTCTGGGTGGGATTGTGTTCGGTGCAGACTCGATGGGCCGAAGGGCCTGTTTCTGCACTGTAGGGTTCTATGTAACTCTTGGGGCTAAAGGGATCGAGGGACATGGGGGGAAGGGGGGATCAGGATATTGAATTTGATGATCAGCCATGATCATAATGAATGGCGGAGAGGGCTGGAAGGGGTGAATGGCCTCCTCCTGCCTCTACTTTCTATGTTAAGGGTCAGGAATGTGGTCCTTGATTTCGAAGTGCTCTCTGCCCAATTTAGCGTCGCTCCAATGAGAAACTGCAGGAAGTCATGGGATAGGATGGTTCGGCACCTCACGGCCGTTTGTGCAACAAAATAAACTCTGAACGCGAAAACGCAATGCGACTATTCTGCGGGTGGATTACTCGCTGAGGGGAAGGTTTGTTAGTGAGCGGGAGGAAATGGGGAAATTGAGGAACTCGGGTCTGTGATGAAATGGGCAGTCCACAGACGCTGGTACCTGGGGGGAAAAAAGAGCAATGAGTTAATGGAGTTATGATATCCTTAGAGTCATAGAAATCCCACAGTGCAGAAGAGGCCATTCAGCCCATTGAGGCGGCACCGACCCTCTCTGACAGAGCATCTCACGCAGACCCTCTCCCCCACCCTAATCCTGTAACCCCATGTATTACCAATGGCCAATCCACCTAACCCGCACATCTTTGAACAGTGGGAGGAAACGGGAGCAGCTGCAGGAAACCCACGCAGACACGGGGAGAATGTGCAAACTCCACACAGGCAGTGACCCAAGCCGGGAATCGAACCCGGGTCCCTGGAGCTATGAAGCAGCAGTGCTAACCCACTGTGCTGCCCTAGATGTGCGGGTTAGGTGGATTGGCCATGCTAAATTGTCCCTAAGTGTCGAAAGATGTGTGGGTTAGATGGATTGGCCATGCTAAATTGTCCCTCTGGGGTGGGATTTTCGGACTGTGCTCACTCCAAAGCTGGGAAAATCCTTCCCTGAGGTCAACGGACATTTGCATGGTGCCCAATCTCCCCCAAGGGGACAGGAAAATTCCGGTATTGGTGTCAGCAAGGTGAATAAGAACATAAGAAATAGGAGCAGGAGTAGGCCATCTAGCCCTTCGAGCCTGCCCCGCCATTCAATAAGATCATGGCTGATCTGTCGTGGCTCAGTTCCACCTTCCCGCCCTCTCCCCATAACCCTTAATCCCTTCTCTTATCAAAAACCCATCAACCCGTTTCTTAAAAATATTTAGCGAGGCAGCCTCCACCACTTCAACGGGCAGAGAATTCCAGAGATTCACCACCCTTTGAGTGAAGAAGTTCCTCCTCAACTCCGTTCTAAACCGCCTCCCCTTTATCTTGAGGCTGTGCCCCCTAGTCCTACTGTCTTTTTTGAGCGGGAAGAGTCTCTCCACCTCTATCCTATCCATCCCATTCATCATCTTATACGTCTCAATGAGATCTCCCCTCATTCTTCTAAACTCTAACGAGTACAAGCCTAGTTTATTCAGCCTCTCCTCATAGCTCAATCCCCTCAACTCCGGTATCAGCCTAGTAAACCTCCTCTGCACTCCCTCCAGGGCCAAAATATCCTTGCGCAGGTGCGGCGCCCAAAACTGCACACAGCACTCCAGCTGCGGCCTCACCAATGCCCTATACAGCTGCAGCAAGACCTCCCTACTTTTATATTCAATCCCCCTCGCTATGAAGGCCAGCATCCCATTCGCCTTCCTGACCACCTGCTGCACCTGCAAGCTGGGTTTTTGCGACTCATGCACAAGGACCCTGAGGTCCCTCTGCACCGTCGCCTGCTGCAGTTTTTCGCCATGTAAGTAATAGTCCTAATACGGAATACGGGGGGGGGGGGTTATGGGGATAGGGCTTGGGGTGGGATTGTGGTCAGTGCAGACTCGATGGGCTGAATGGCCTCCTTCTGCCCTGTAGGGATTCTATGATTCTGTCAGCACAGTGGGGGCATGTGGGACAGTCTGTCTGTTGGCACACAGTGCAGGGAATAACAATGAGAGCTGCTTGGCTCCAATCAATCATGAACTACCAGACAGGGACATGAACCTGATCAGAGGGAACGGATACTCACCAGGCAGCTGTTGTTAAGCTTTGAAACCTAACGTTTTCAAGCAGCTTTTGTAGGCCAGCTTTGCTTCTTCACAGCTCTCTTCACCTTTATCCGCGATGCTGGAATCCATTTTAAAAAAAAGTACGACACAGTTAGATACAGGTTCACGCTTGTCTGGAAAATCGCCACGCCAAACCCAGCACTTAAAAAGTTTATTAATTAGTCACAGAGGAAAAACCCACGCAGACATGGGGAGAATGTGCAGACTCCCCACAGAGAGTGACCCAGGCTGAGAGTTAAACACAGGTCCCCGGTGCTGTGAGGCAGCAGCGCTAATCACCGTGCTGCCCAATATCTAATTTCTTCTTGAAATCACACAAGGTTTGGCCTCAACTACTTTCTGTGGAAGTGAATTCCACACATTCCCCATCCCCTGGGTGAAGGAATTTCCCCTCACCTCGAAGTGGTATTTGCAGTTGGGGAGTCACAGGGCAGCTGGTCAATGCTAAATCTGTGACGGGCTCGGGGCCCAGAGCTGAGGTCCACTGTCGGAGCAGTGGACTATTTGTCCCATGACTTAACCGCGAGCCACATGTGGCCCACTGGGGAGATCCAGATGTGAGTGAGGATCTCCGCAAGTAGGACATCCAGGGGCAGCACAGTGGGTTAGCACTGCTGCTTCATAGAGCCAGGGACCTGGGTTCGATTCCCGGCTCGGGTCACTGTCTGTGCGGAGTCTGCACATTCTCCCCATGTCTGTGTGGGTTTCCTCTGGGTGTTCCGGTTTCCTCCCACAGTCTGAAAGATGTGCTGGTTGGGTGGATTGGCCGTGCTAAATTGCTCTTTAGTGTCCAATAACGTGAGGGTTAGGTTGACTGGCCATGTTAAATTGCCCCTTAGTGTCTCGGTATGTGTAGGTTAGCGGGATTAGTTGGGTAAATATGTGGGGATACAGGGGTAAAGCCTAGGTAGGATTGTTGTCAGTGCAGACTCAATGGGTCGAATGGCCTCATTCTGCACCGTAGGAATTCTATGAAACAAGTGGGGGGAGGGGGGCTTAAGACCTGCAGATCTTTGGAGTGTCTGCATTCTATTTTTTAACTGTTCTGAGTGATTTACTACCTCGGTTACTGATTCTGCCAAATATTTAAGTGGAAACGCACTTGTGAAATACATGTACACGGTGGCACAGTGGTTAGCATTGCTGCCTCTCAGTGCCAGGGACACAGGTTCGATTCCCGGCTCGGGTCACTGTCTGTGTGGAGTTTGCACATTCTCCCCGTGTCTGCGTGGGTTTCCTCCGGGTGCTCCGGTTTCCTCCCACAGTCCTAAAGATAGATAGAATCCCTACAATACAGTCGGAAGCCCATCGAGTCTGCACTGGCCACCATCCCACCCAGGCCCTATCCTTGTGATGCAACACATTTACCCGAGCTAATCCCCTCGACACTGGGGTCAATTTAACACGGCCAATCCATCTAACCCGCACATCTTTGGACAACAGGTAGATGTTAAATTGCCCCTTAGTGTCAGGGGGACTAGCTAGGGCAAATGCATTGGATTATTGGGTAGGGGCCAGGATGGGATTGTGGTTGGTGTAGACTCGATGGGCTGAATGGCCTCCTTCTGCACTGTAGGGGATCCATGGCCCCAGCCTGTGTGAGTGCATGTGTGGCATTTACTACTAAAATAAGTGTGTGTGGCTAAAACTGGTCACATCTTTGGCTGGTCAGCGGGAGTGTAAAAGGAGCTTTGCACCTCATGTACGCCATGCTAAACTGGGCACCTCAAAGCAATTTCCCAGCACAAGTGTCCCTCAACCTGATAATTGCAACGGGACTACGTGCTAAGGGACGGGCTGAAGCTTGGGGCAGCCGCCGCAAAGGTACAATGGGGAAAGGCCACACTGTAAGGCCTTTAACAGAGGCAGACCGAGGGCCCGGGAACTGCAGAATACCCTCGGCCTGCGTAACTGATGTGCCAACCTGACCACTAACGGCACACAGAAATCTATTGAGGCATGTACATATTTTTAAGAACTGAAATGTAAACCTTGTAATTAGTAATTGTAATATTGAGACATGGATATAGTTTTTTAAGTATTGAAATGTAGACACTGTAATTTGGACAGATCTGTAAAAATGTTTTGATTTGCTATTCGAAGCCCTGCACATTTGCAATGGATTAGTTGAGTTTTTTTTTATGAATAAAGTATATTTTTTTGGAAAAAAAAAATTGCAACGCTCGCACTAAAATTAGAGCTCGCTCTGCTCTCAGTCTTGTGTGCAAGAGTGGAGAAGCGTTTTCCAGTCGCGTAGCCATCAGAAATTTGCGGAAAAAGATGTTTCATAGCTTCACGAGGCTGAGTTGCACCCAGAACTCCAGCACTAATGATCAGCCAGACCTCATTACCCCAGCACAATGTAGATGCAGCAACTAACCAGCTGTGAAATAGGCAGAAATATTCTCCCTGGTTCGACAGGCGCTGAGTCAGCTCTTTGCTCAACAGTTTAAATTATCTATCAGTGTGTGACACAGCCCATAGTCCCCGCCCTAGGGTGGCCTCACCAGATTAACAGGCAAAATCACCGTCCACTCAAATTAAGCAACGGGGCCTTCAGGATAAAATAACACCAGGCAGCGAGGAGACTGGCACGCAACAGAAGGGAAAGTTGGATTCCCTGAGGCAACATACTCCTGAAGGAAGGATCTTTGCAGCTCAAACGTTGGAAAGGTCTTTATTCCCTGTGTCAACTTTACGTGTTACGGTGCCACAGTGGTTAGCGCCGCTGCTTCACAGCGTCAGGGGCCTGAGTTCGATTCCTGGCTTGGGTCACTAAGTGAGCGGCGTCTGCACGTTCTCCCCGTGTCTGTGATGGTTTCCTCCGGGTGCTCCGGTCTCCTCCCGCAGTTCCAAGATGTGTGGGTTAGGTAGATTAGCCATGTTAAATTGCCCCTTAGTGTCCAAAGATGTGCAGGTTAGGTGGATTGGCCATGCTAAATTGCCCCTTAGTGTCCAAAGATGTGAAGGTTAGGTGGATTGGCCATGCTAAATTGCCCCTTAGTGTCCAAAGATGTGTAGGTTAAGTGGATTGGCCATGCTAAATTGCCCCATAATGTCCAAAGGTGTGCAGATTAGGCGGATTGGCCATGCTAAATTGCCTCTTATTGTCCCAAGATGTGCAGGTTAGGTGGATTGGCCATGCTGATTTGCCCCGTAATGTCCCAAGATGTGTAGGTTAGATGGATTAGCTTAGGTAACTTTGTCCCTTAGTGTCGAAGGATGTGCAATTTAGGTAGATTGGGCTGCTAAGTTGCCCCTTAGTGTCCAAAGATGTACAGGTTATGGGGGAATTAGAGTAAATACATGGGGTTATGGGGATAGAGCCGAGGTGGGTTACTCTGTTGGCGGGTTGGTGTAGACCTGATGGGCCGAATGGCCTTCTTCTGCACCGTAGGGATTCTCTGATTCTAAAAATAATTCCCACCCTTGCGATTCTAGACTAGCAGCCATCGACTAACTACTTCATTCGCCCAGTTCTAGATGGCGAGTGTGGACTATTCAGCTGTGGAAGGCACAAAGAGGATTATTAAAAGAAATCAAAACTCATTTGGAGTACTGTTCCAGTGACATTAGCAAAAGCAGGTCAGAGGCGGTGAACTCTGTGGTGAGTAACTCACCTCCTGACTCCCCAAAGCCTGTCCCCCATCTCCAAGGCACAAGTCCGGAGTGTGATGGAATTCTCCCCACTTGCTCTGGATGGGGGCAGCTCCGACAACACTCAAGAAGCTCGACACCATCCACGGTGAAGCAGCCCCACTTGATTGGCACCCCATCCACAAATAACCACTCCCTCCATCACTGACGCTCAGTGGCAGCCGAGTGTACCATCTACAAGATGCACTGCAGCAACTCACCAAGGCTCCTTAAGCAGCACCTTCCAAACCTGTGACCTCTCCCATCTAGAAGGACAAGGGCAGCAGGTACATGGGAACACTACCTGCAAATTCCCCTCCAGGTCACTCACCATCCTGACTTAAGTTTGTTTATAGAACCCTACAGTGCAGAAACAGGCCCTTCGGCCCATCGAGTCTGCACCGAACACAATCCCACCCAGACCCTATCCCCATATCCCTACACATTTACCTGCTAATCCCTCTAACCTACACATCCCAGGACACTAAGGGGCAATTTTAGCATAGCTAATGAACCTAACCCGCACATCTTTGGACTGTGGGAGGAAACCGGAGCACCCGGAGAAAACCCACGCAGACACGAGGAGAATGTGCAAACTCCACACAGGCAGTGACCCGAGCCGGGAATCGAACCCAGGACCCTGGAGCTGTGAAGCAGCAGTGCTAACCACTGTGCTACCGTGCCGCCCATTATTTATCAGTATCACAAGTATATTAACACTGCAATGAAGTTACAGTGAAGACCTCTAATCGCCACACTCTGGCGCCTGTTTGGGTTACACTGAGGGAGAATTTAGCACGGCCAATCCACCCGAACCAGCAGGTCTTTCGGACTATGGGAGGAAACCGGAGCACCCGGAGGAAACCCACGCAGACACGGGGAGGACATGCAGACTCCACACAGACAGTGCCCCAAGTTGGGAATCAAACCCGGGTTCCTGGGCTGTGGGCAGTGCTAACCACCGTGCCACTGTGCCGCCCTAATCCCGCTCCTTCACTGAGTCAAAAATCCTGGAACTCCCTTCCTAACAGCACTGTGGGTGTACCGACACTACAGGGGCTGCAGCGGTTTCAAAGGCAGCTTCTCAAGGGGCAGTTAGGGGTGGGCAATAGATGCTGGCCTAGCTAGTAACACCCACGAACGAATAAATGAAAAAAACCTACTGAGGGAAGCTACATTGACAGAGACATTTGCTGGATTTTTACCAGCATGCCGACCTAATTCCAGTGCGGATGAGGCTCGCAGAATGGCATTTTCCGACAACCTCGGGCAAGCAAGCCGGTGAAATTCCAACAAGTCTTCCAGATGAAATATCAAACTGATATTCCTGTCTGGCTTCTGCGTCTGAGAAATCTTGTGGAACTAACTGAAGGATGGCACGGTGGCGCAATGTTTACCACTGCTGCCTCACAGCGAGAAAGATCCGGGTTCCATTCCCGGCTCAGGTCACCGTCTACGCGGAGTCTGCACATTCTTTCCGTGTCTGCGTGGGATTCCTCCGGGTGCTCCAGTTTCCCAGCACAGTCTGAAAGACACACTGGTTGGGTTCAGCGTACCTTAACAAGTACTGGCGTGTGGCAACTAGGGGATTTTCACAGTAACTTCATTGCAGCGTTAATGTCAGGCTACGTCAGACACGAATAAATAAACTTTAGAACACGAGCAATGCCCTGGCCAAAATTCCTTACTCAACCAACACAACATGTCTTAGTGGCCATACTCTGCACCTGTTGGAAGTTATGCCGACACTATAGTTAAGAAAGCCCCACCAACGCCTCTACTTTCTCCGGAGACTAAGGAAATGTCCGCTACGACTCTCACCAACTTTTACAGATGCCCCATAGAAAGCATTCTCTCTGGTTGTATCACAGCTCGGTCTAGGCTCCTGCTCTGCCCAAGACCGCAAGGAACTACAAAAGGGTGGTGAATATAGCCCAATCCATCACACAAACCAGCCTCCCATCCATTGACTCTGTCTACACTTCCCGCTGCCTCGGCAAAGCAGCCAACGTAACCAAGGACCCCACACACCCTGGACATTCTATCTTCCACCTTCTTCCATCAGGAAAAAGATACAAAAGTCTGAGGTCACGTACCGACTGACTCAAGAACAGCTTCTTCCCTGCTGCCGTCAGACTTTTGAATGGACTTATGCTACATTAAATTGATCTTTCTCTACACCCTGTAACACTACATTCTGCACTGTCCCCTTGCCTTCTCTATGAACAGTATGCTGTTATCAGCGCTCCAGAAACAAAACTTTCCACTGTGTGTCAATACGTGTGACAATAGTAAATCAAATGTTCCTTTACAAAATGTTTTGGGCCGAGCTTCCCGAAGTGATTGGCTACCTAGCAAGCTGGGACGCCCTGAGGATGTGAAAGGGATATAGAAATATCAGTTCCGTCGATCTGCCATTGAGCAATCCTCTCCCCATCCTAGCTTATTGCAAAGAGTGGAGAATATTATCTGAGCCAAAATGGCTTCCCATCTCTATCGAAGGGATTCATGAGGTAACTTGTGGATGAAGCAGGTACAGGCTGATATTAACCCTTCCTAACTAGAGGCTGTATTATCTACAGATACATTAGCGGATTCGCAGAAATAGATCAGAGGAGATTGGTTCTTTATCGCACAGCTGTTTCCTGGGATGGCAGGTCTGTCATGAGAGACTAAGTCGGTTAGGATTATATTCGCTGGAGTTTAGGAGAGTGAGAGGGGGATCTCGTAGAAACTTATAAAATTCTAACAGGGTTAGAGACAGGGTGGATTCAGAAAGAATCTTCCCGATGGTGGGGGGGGGAGTCCAGAACTAGGGGGTCATAGTTTGAGGATAAGGGGTAAACCTTTTAGAACTGAGACGAGGATAAGTTTCTTCACCCTGGGAAGGGTGAATGTGTGGAATTTCTAAAATAAACTTTACTTATTAGTGTCACAAGTAAGGCTTACATTAACGCTGCAATGAAGTCACTGTGAAAATCTAGAACCAGAGGGCACAACCTCAGGCTAAAGGGACGATGCTTTAAAACGGAGACGAGGAGGAATTTCTTCAGCCAGAGAGAGGGGAATCTGTGGAAGTCTTTGCCGCAGAAGGCTATGGAGGTCAGTTCATTGAGTGTCTTTAAGACAGAGATAGATAGGGTTCTTGATTAGTAAGGGGATCAGGGGAAAAGGGCAGGAGAATGGGGGTGAGAAAATTATCAGCCATGATTGAATGGCGGAGCAGACTCGATGGGCCGAGTGGCCTAATTCTGCTCCTGTGTCTTACGGTCTAAGTCTAAATGATTCATTGTTAAAATTTCTCCTCCTATTCTGACGTTTAGTCTTGTCACCCTTCCCGTCTTTGAACTCAAATGGCTGTCCTCCTTCATCGGGGGTGGGTTTAAAGCATCTGTTTTAAAGCATCGTCCCTTTAGCCTGAGGTTGTGCCCTCTGGTTCTAGATTTTCACAGTGACTTCATTGCAGCGTTAATGTAAGCCTTACTTGTGACACTAATAAGTAAAGTTTATTTAAGAAATTCCACACATTCACCCTTCCCAGGGTGAAGAAACTTAAGTGGCTTGCACTTGCGTTTGAAAAGTAAATTTATATCGGGGAATTATACGCCAACCTTTATCCAATGAATGCACCAAAGCAAAATAAGCAGCCAGTATTCACCATTCTGCGTCCCCCAGTTGCATTTATATAGCCCCTACAGACACAGCAAGACGTGCGATTCACTGGGGCATTGTCAAATGAATTTGGACAGCGGGTCACATAAGTAGGTGTTGGGGGAAGGTGGGGGGGGGGGGGGGCGGTGGATTTTGGGATGGGTGGGGTCCTTAATTAGTGTCTTAAAGGAGGAGATCGAGGCATTGGGAAGGAATTCCAGATGCACTCGGCAATGGTGGACGGTTAAAATTTGCGGGGTGAGTACGAGGCAGCAGAAAACCCGGAATCCAGGAGACGGTGCCGACATTGGGTGCATCGTACGCCGTCATCCCGGATAATTGTCAGTCGGGAGTGGGGAGGGGGTGGGGGGGAGTGTGGAGGGAAGAGACTCCCTTCTCTTGCAGTTGGGTGGGGTGGATGGATTAGCTCGATCGGAATAACGGAGCTCCACGCACGAATTCCCAAAAACGGTTAATCGGAGCTGACGCCTCGGTCAGGCAAGGTCATTTTCACCGCTGGAACATGGGAGACATGTTGCCAACGGAGTGATTCTGGCCACCCAGAGTGGGGGGGGGGGGGGGCAAGGGGAAACCCGCCAGGTCTCGCACGCGGCCCGTTAAATCGCAATCGGGCAAGGGGATTTCGTTTAAAGCTCCTCACCATTTCTCCATGGCCGATTTCAGCTTTGCGCAGGGGCCCTGAGAGGCTGCAGCTGTGATCTCGGCTGACTCTGCTGCTCGGATGCTCTCCTGATCTTTACTGTCTGACATGGTGAAGATTCTCTGAGGTTCCCTCTCTCCGTCTCTCTCTCTCTCTCTCTCTCTCTCTCTACTTCCCCAGAAGCTGAGGAGTGGAAGATAATTTTTTAGTCAACTGACGGCAGTAAGGGGGCGGAGGTCACCCATGGGGCAGGAGAGATAACGTGACAGGCTTGGCTTGACTTAACTTGGTCCAATGGGAGTGGTTTCGACATGTGCCCCTTGGTTAACTATCTGAGGGCCAGGACAAACGTCAATGGCTTCATTAGTTTGCAGCCTCTTGCCAAACTGGGGCTTTCTTCTTAAAGTTAGACAGCGGGTAACACCCTGGTTCTGGATTGGAGTGTCATGGGTTCAAGTCCTTCCCTAGAGACTTGAGCACAAACATTCGGGGCTGATGTACTCTCTGCGTAGCGCTGAGGGAGTTCCACACTGTCTATAACTCGCCACTACTTGCCCAGGCTTGCAAGCTCTCACTAACTGTCCTGTCTGGAGATAACACACACCCCTATGCTTAACCCTCTCTCCGCTCACTGTCTGAACCTTTAAGAATTGATTGCCTGTAAAGACTCGCATCCCAACAATTATTTTGTAAGTTGAGTTTGTGTCTTTATATGCCCTGTTTGTGAGCAGAACTCCCACTCACCTGGTGAAGCGCTCCGAAATACTGCCAAATAAACCTGTTGGACTTTAACCTGGTGTTGTGAGATTTCTTACTGTGTTTATCCCATTCCAACACCGACATCTCCACACCAGGAGTTCCACACTGTCAGGGATACACTTTATCAAATGAGATGTTTAAGTTTTAAGTTTCTTTATTAGCACGGTTAATCCACCTAACCTGCACATCTAAAGTTTAAATTCTTTTTATTAGTGCTACAAGCAGGCTTACGTTAACACTGCAATGAAGTTACCGTGAAAATCCCAGAGTCACCACGCTCTGGTGCCTGTTTGGGTACACTGAGGGAGAATTTTAGCACGGCCAATACACCAGACCAGCATGTCTTTCGCACTATGGGGGGGAAACTGGAGCACCTGGAGGAAACCCACGCAGACATGGGGAGAATGTACAGACTCCGCACAGTCACCCAAGCCAGGAATCAAATCCGGGGGTGAGGCAGCAGTGCCAACCACTGTGCTACCTTTAAAGGGGCCTCAGCTAGACTAAATAAACATAGAACAGTACAGCACAGGATAAGGTGGTCTGGCCCACAATTTTGTGTCGAACATGATGCCAAATTAAACTCAACCCTTCAGCCTGCCTCGGCTCCCTATCCCTCTAATAGGAATGTGCTTATCTAAAGTTCCCCTAAACACCCTTATCATATCTGCCTGTACCACCACTCCTGTCAGCGTGTCCCAGACACCTACCACTCTGTGTAGACAACTTGCCCTTCATGTCTCCTTTGACCTTTCCCCTCTCACTTTAAGTCTGTGCCCTCTAGTGTTAGACATTTCAACTCTGGGGCGGGGGGGGGGAAGAAAGATTCTGTCAACCCGATCTCTGCCACTCATCGTTTTATAGACTTTTATCAGGTTTCCCCTCAGCCTCTGCCACTCCAGAGAGAACAACCCTAGTTTGTCCAGCCTCCCCTTATTGCTCATGCCCACCAATCCAGACAGCATCCTGGTCAACCTCTTCTGCACCCTTTCCGCATCCTTCCAACCAGAATTGAATGCCGTTTAAGTGCAGCCTAACCCAAGGTTCATAAAGCTGCAACATGACATCTTGATTCTTGTACTCAGTGCCCTGACCAATAAAGAGAAGTTCTCATCTAGAATCCTGACCAATATTTAGTCCTTTACTAATATCATTGAGCCATAACCTGGCTATTTCTTTGTGGGATCTTGCTGTGTTTCCAGCTTTGCACCAATGAGTAAAATTGCTTGTTAATCACCCTGTGATATAAATGCAAGTGTTCCTATTCATGGACGACCAGGCCCTTTAGAACAGAATTTAGAAGCAGGCATAGGCCTTTTGGCCCTTCAAGCTTGCTCCACCATTCTTTTTTTTAAAATTCATTCATGGGACATGGGTATCACTGTCCAGACCAGCATTTATTACCCATTCCTGGTCACCTTCAACCTGAGGGCTTTCAAAGATACAAAGAACAACACAGCACGGGAAACAGGCCCTTCGGCCCAACGAGCCCGCGCCGCCGTCCCATTGTCTCAGTGACCTATTCATGATTTTGGTCTACGCCTAATGTGCGAGGATCAGGGAGGTCCAATATAGGGACAATTTGTTACCCAATCAATCAGTCTAAAAGCACATTTTTGGGATGTGGGAGGAAACCGGAGCACCCGGAGGAAACTCACGCAACTATGGGGAGAACGCGCAAACTCCCACGGACACAGGCCCAAATCCATGTGTCCGCACATGTCAGAAGACAGTTGAGAGTCAACCACATTGCTGTGGCTCTGGAGTCACATGTAGGCCAGACAGGGTAAGGACGGCAGATTTCCTTCCCTAAAGGGACATTAGTGAACAAGGTGGGTTCTTCCTGACATTCAGCAATGACTGCATGGTCATCAGTAGATTCTTGATTCCAGGTATTTTTTTTAAATTGAATTCAAATTCCAACATCTGTCTTGGCAGGATTCAAACCCAGGTCCCAGAATATTAGCTGAGTTTCTGGATTAATAGTTTATTAGTAATACCAGTAGTCCATTGCCCCCCCCCCTATCAAATAGGGAATTTCATGATTATGCCTGATCAAATTCAATATTCTGATCCCTCTAACCCCATGAGTTGTATCTAATTTCTTCTTGAAACTGCAGTGTTTTGCCTTTATCTACTCTCTGGGTGAAGAAATTTCTCCTTTACTCCCTTATCCTCAAAATAGGATCCCAGTTCTACACTCCCCCACCATTGGGAATATTCTTTCTGAATCAACTGTCTAACTCTGCCCATGAGAGGTGAGAAAGTCCATACAACATATTTTTTTGGAATAAACATCCTCTTCAATGTGTTTTTGGTTTACTGGAGTTGTGTTGATCTCATTCAGTTACAACTTTCCATTTGTTTCTCAAAGTCTGTTCATTCATTGAATGCCCACAGTGCAGAAGGAAGCCCATTGGCCTATTGTATCTGCACTGACCACAATTCTACCCATGCCCTAAACCCATACATTTAGAACAAAGAACAAAGAACAAAGAAATTTACCTGGGCTAATCCACCTGACTGGAGCAATTTACCATGGCCAATCCACCTAACCCATTCATCTTTCTAAGATGGGAAACCTACAGACAGTGAACATTGCAAATGCCACACAGACAGTGACCCAAGCTGGGACTTGAACTAGGGTTCCTGCCACTGAGGTGAGAGAGACTATGGTCAGAAGCACTCAGTCTTCTACAGCTAGTGTGATCTCCAAGTTAATGCTCAGACAGTCACAGTTGGATAAAGATGACACTGGAAGTCACTAATCATAGAAATCTTAGCTGATTAAGAAATTATGTCTTGCTCTTGGGACTAAAGGGATTTTTTTTGGTGGGGTGGGGGCAGGGGAGAAAGAAGAAAAAAATCAGGATATTAGTCATGATCAAAAATGAATGGTAGAGCAGGTGTGAAGGGGTCAATATCCTCCTGCTTCTACTCCAGGGAATGGAAGTCAGAATAGCCAAACTAGCTTGATGGTTATTAAAAAGGGCAGCATAGACAAGTTGAGCCAAATGACCTGTTTGTGCTGTAAAAAGCTCCAACTCTTGGTATAAACTGCAGAAGAATTATCAAATAATGAGGACCTCTCTTAAAGAATGGCTCCTATAGCTTATTCCACCTTCTTGGAAGATGACCCGTCAGCACCACCTCCCCAAACATGAAATTGATAAAAACCAAAGCCCATTTTAAAGATATATTCCAAGTACTAAAGATAGTAGGGGACCTGAGTGGCAAGTCTCCCCTACACTGGAGAATTCTAAAATCCTCATTTCCAATAAGGGGCTTTCCATTTGAGATGGCAGACAGTCCCTCAGCAATCCATCCTGCATTTGCAGACAGGTGGTAATTTTTGGAAGGGAAATACAATATTCCCCATATTCAGAGTTCTCATAATTTGAGTACTAGCAACTGCCAACTTCCACATACACAACTCAAGCTGATGTCCATTCTTGCAATAAATCTACACAGCCTCTTCAGTTGTAGTAGAGATTTTATTTCAAGCATTGAAGTTAAGACTGGGACATAGCCAGGGTATTGGACACATGGTATGTATTGTCCTGGGTTTGCTTCAGTCCTTCTCCCCCAGGGTGAGCCTGTCAAACAGGTACTCTCCCATGCCATTCTCAGGGGCTCCCAGTCTCTTCAGGTTGGTGATGTGATCTCCAAACTTCTTAATCATCTTCACTTGTTCATCCAAGTAGTGAGTCTTCAGGAAGTCACACAGCTGGGGGAAAAGATAAAGAAATTAGTTAAAAAAAAACAAAGTTCAGTTTCACAAGTAGGCTTACAGTCACACTGCAAAGTTAGTGAAATCCCCTAGTTGCCACATTGGTGCCAGTTTGGGCACACTGAGGGAGAATTTAACTTGGCAAATGCATCTAGCCTGCACATGTCTGGACTGTGAGGGGAAACCCATGCAGACACAAGGAGAATATGCAAACTCTGCACAGATGGTGACCCGAGCTGGGAACTGAACCTGGGTCCCCTGCACTGAGGACAGTGTGAACTACTGTGCCACCCATTAGCTCAGTACTAGAGGACATTCAAGGGTGTTCTGAAGTTCATAATTCTTGATCCTTTCCCTGTTATATTCCCAGATCAGATGTATTCTGGGAGAATTAGAACTGGTTCCATCACTTCAATTCTAGTGCCCCAATACCAAGGCCTCTCCCAATAGGGAAGGGCTAGTCAAAGCTTATTGGCTAGGGAGTCAAATATTATGGGATCAATTAGACTGTACCAATAACTTGACAGACCATGCATCCAGGATAAAACAGCCCACTTGATTGGCATCCTTCACAACCAAACTAGTGCTACCAATTACCATTTGGCACTGCCTACACTAGTAGCACCCCCCACCCCCAAACCATTTAGACAGTTACATGGGCAAGATGGCTAGAGGGATACAGGTCAACTGTGGGCAATTGGGACTAGAGTAGAGGTTTAAAAAGGCAGTGGACAAGTTGGCCCACTTATCAACTTTTCCCATGCTGTAAAATATCTATGACTGCTACCATCTAGAATGACATTGGCAGCTGGAATCACCAACATGGAATAGTCACCATTCCTTCACTATCATAGGGTCAAATTCTTGAAACTTCCTTCCTAACAGACGGGATTAACCTACTCATTGCAGTGGTTTAAAGGCAGCCTCTTGCCACTCAAGGGCAAATAGGAACAGCAATGATTGCCTAACCAATGTCCACATCTCATGAGCAAAAACTCCTGACAAGAGTCCAAAACCTATTAATACATTAGGAATGCAAAGATTTGACTTGATTTATTGTCACACGAGTATAATGAGAAGTATTTTTCTTGCACAATATACAGACAAAGCATCATGTTTATAGGGAAGGAGGGAGTGGAGAAAGTCAGCCAAAGCTAGGGTGTAGAGAAAGATCAACTTCAAAGATCTGCTGGTGGCAGGGAAGAAGCCACTTGAGTTGGTACATGACCTCAGACTTGTCAGTGTTTGATGAGATTTATTTTCAATTTAACATCAAAGCCTGTTAATACATCAGTGACTTACATGAGGGTCGGTGTTCCCAGAGGAGAGTTTGTGCAGATCCAACAGACCCTGGTTCACATTCTTCCCCAGCTGCAGAGCTCTCTGCATTGCCTCCACACCATTGCTCCACTCATCCTGATCTGGCTTCTGGAAGAGGAAAGAAAAATCAAGCTGAGATTTTCAAGTTAGAACCAGAGTTAAAAAGGATCACAATCCTGGAGATGAGGAAGAGTTCTCATTAGTGAGGAATTGGATAATAGTAGTGACACTACTGGAGCAGCACAATGGTGAGCATCGCTGCCTCACAGCTCCAGGGAGCTGGGTCATTTGTCTTGTGGGGTTTGCACACATTCTCCTGTGGGGGGGGGGGGGGGGGTTTCCTCCAGATGTTCTGGTTTTCCTTCCAGAGTCCAAAAGTGTGGGGGTTAGGTTGATTGGCTATGCTAAATTGCCCTTGTGTCCTGGGTGTATAGGTTAGAGAAATTAGTGAGGTTATGGGCATAAGGTGGGATTGTGGTTGGTGCATACTCATGGGCCAAATGGTCTCTTTCTGCATGGTGGTATTTCTATATGAGGGGGCCAAGGAACAGAAGGCTATGTTTATGCATCTGCCGTTTCTCAAAAGAATTTTCCATCCACTATCTTGACATTGAATAATGCTATTTTTGTACATCCAGAAAAACAATGATTGTCATACCCTAAATTTCTGCGTAAATTGGATAGTCTGTCCCACTGGACAACCTGTTGGCAAGCCTCCAGAACCAAAGAGGGGTGAATCATACTGGTTGGTACTACCCAGAGCATAACCAGTGTGTCACACTTGCTCAGTCACCTCAAGAAACAGGTTAGACACTTACCCGGGGCAGGAGAATACCTCTAACTTCCTGCCCTAGCACAGACGGAACCTAAAGGTACCCACTGGGAGAACACCTTCAGGGTGCTACATGGATAGCAAGTGAATCTGACATCAGGAATCCTTTAGACCCACCGGGACTATGTGGAAACAGCCTCACCTGAGGCATCACACCCACACGACTAACTTAGTGAATCACCAGTTTTAATGTGGGAGGAAAGTCTAAGGAAACTCCCATGAATCAGGGGAGATTCTGCTTCACAAGTAGAGCCACTCATGTTTGAGGAACTGGCCTCTGATCCCCTGTGAAATTCGGTCCCAGGAGATCCATTCCTGGTGACGTTGCAACCACTCAACTGTCAGCTAAAGACAAAGCCATCACTGCTTCCCCACCAAATAAACCTGGTGATAAACAGCTAGCAGGACTTAAGATTCCAACTCATTTGACTAGGAACCATAGAATCCCTACAGTGCAGAGGTGGCCATTTGGCCCATCAAGTCTACACTGGCTCTGACAGGGTCATACCCATGTTCTCTGCTCCATAATCTACACATTTAGCATTGCTAACCAAGCCACCTTGGGACAGACAATTTAGCATTGCCAATCCACATCTTGGGACACCAGACGACAATATAACATAGCAAACCAAAACATCTTGGGACACCAAGGCCAACCCATACAATTTTGTAGTCCAATTCCTCAGTTTGAATTGATGTAGACTAGAGGATAAGCTCTAGTTTCACTGAAATCTGCTATATACCGATTCCACCTATCAAACTAAACCATGTCAGCCTACTATTGAGTCAAGTTCACAATACAGTTCTCCTGTTTCATTCTATATCCAGTTCCCTGGTAGCATTCCAGTATCACTCAAATGGTAGTCCACATAACCTCCCATTTCTGTGTGTGATAGCCGTGTACACCATACACAAGATGCACTGCAGCAATTAGAGTGATCACACCTTCCAAACTTGTAACCTAGATGGACAAGGGTATCAGATATATGGGAACACTGCATCTTTCCTTTTAAGTATCCCGACATGGAACTGTAGTTGTTCCTTCACTATTGCTGGATCCATATCCTAACATTCCTTCCCAAGCAGCACTCTGGGTGTGCCTACACCAGACTGCACAGTCCAGAGCTGCTCACTCACATTCAAAGAGACAAGAATTAAACATGCAAATACTATCCTCCTCTAGACATACATAGAACCCTACAGTACAGAAACAGGCCCTTCGGCCCATCGAGTCTGCACCGAACACAATCCCACCCAGACCCTATCCCCATATCCCTACACATTTTACCTGCTAATCCCTCTAACCTACACATCCCAGGATACTAAGGGGCAATTTTAGCATAGCCAATGAACCTAACCCGCACATCTTTGGACTGTGGGAGGAAACCGGAGCACCCAGAGAAAACCCACGCAGACATGAGGAGAATGTGCAAACTCCACACAGGCAGTGATCCGAGCCGGGAATCGAACCCAGGACCCTGGAGCTGTGAAGCAGCAGTGCTAACAACTGTGCTACCGTGCCGCCCTTCAAACAGACAGCTTCAAACATTCTATTAAGGGCCAACCTTGACATCCTCCAGGATGACTTTGCCTCCACGTTTATTCTGGAATTCCATCAGTTTCTCAGCGTGTTCCCGTTCCTTGAAGAACTCAGCAAAGTGACTCAGGGCAACATCATCCCGGTCAAAGTAACAGAACTGCAGGGAGAGACAAATGGAAAGGGAGGGTCAGGATTAGCCCCAGATCACATGACCAACATGTTCAGTTCACCAAGAAGCCCCATAATTGAAAACAAGGTTCATTATGGAAGGCCTACAGTGCAGAACAAGGCCATTCAGCCCATCAAGTCTGCAGTAACCACATTCCTATAACCCCACATATTTACCTTGATACGATGGTCAATTTAGCATTGCCAATCCACATCCTTGTCCTGTGGAAAGGAAACCCCTGACACTCAGGACAGTTTAGTACGGTCAGTTCACCTAACCCACATCTTGTGGGGAAGGAAAATTAGACACAGGGAGAACATGCACACTCCACACAGTGACAAGATATGGAGGTCCTTAAAGCATAGAACCCTACAGTGCAGAAACAGGCCCTTCGGCCCATCGAGTCTGCACCGAACACAATCCCACCCAGACCCTATCCCCAGATCCCTACACATTTTACCTGCTAATCCCTCTAACCTACACATCCCAGGACACTAAGGGGCAATTTTAGCATAGCCAATGAACCTAACCCGCACATCTTTGGACTGTGGGAGGAAACCGGAGCACCCGGAGAAAACCCACGCAGACACGAGGAGAATGTGCAAACTCCACACAGGCAGTGACCCGAGCCAGGAATCGAACCCAGGACCCTGGAGCTGTGAAGCAGCAGTGCTAACCACTGTGTTACCGTGCCACCCTAAAGGCAGCCAGAATTGAACCCAGATCCCTGGTGCTGCAAGGCAGCAGTGCTAACCACACCACCTTACAAGGCATTGCTATCAATTAAACTCCACTTGCTGCCTTAGCAGTAGTTAGCACTGCTGCCTCACAGCATCAGGGAGGCCAGTTCAATTCCCAGCTTGGGTTACACATTCCTGGTGCCTGCATGGGATCCCCCAGTGCTCCAATTTCTTCCCACAGTCCAAAAGACATGGTTAGGTGGATTGGGCATACCCAAACAGGCATGGGAGTGCAACAACTAGGGAATTTTCATAGCAACTTCATTGCAGTGTTAATGCAAGCCTACCTGTGAAACTAATTGAGAGAGATGGCTCCCAGGAACATAACTAGGAGCAGGAGTAGGCCATCTAGCCCCTTGAGCCTGCCCCACCATTCAATAAGATCATGGCTGATCTGAAGTGGCTCAGTTCCACTTTCTCCCCATAACCCTCAATTCCCTTGCCTACCAAAAAGGTATCTACCCATGACTTAAATATATTTAGCGAGGTAGCCTCCACCACTTAAATAGGCAGAGAATTCAAGATTCACCACCCTTTGAGTGAAGAAGCTCCTCCTTAACTCTGTTCTAAACTGCCCCCCCCTTATCTGGAGGCTGTGCCCTCTAGTCCTGCTATCCTTTGATCAGGAAGAATCTCTACTTCTACCCTATCCATCCCCTTCATTATCTTATGTCTCTAAGATTCCCCCCCTCATCCTTCTAAACTCCAATGAGTACAAACCCAGACTATTCAACCTCTGTTCATAGGCCAACCCCCTCATCTCCAGTATCAGCCTAGTGAACCTCCTCTGCACTCCCTCCAAGGCCAAAATATCCTTGCACAAGTGCAGCAACCAAAACTGCACACAGTACTCCAGCTGCAGCCTCACCAGTGCCCTGTACAGTTGCAGCAAGACCTCCCTACTTTTATATACAATCCCCCTCACTATGAAGGCCAGCATCCCATTTACGTTCTTGATCACCTGCTGCACCTGCAGACTGGGTTTTTGCAACTCATGCACAAGGACCCCCAGGTCCCTCTGCACCATAGCATGCTGCAGCTTTTCACCCTTTAAATAGTAATCCCTCCTACTATTATTCCTGCCAAAGTGGATAACTTTGCTAACACGTGCTAATATTGTACACCATCTGCCAGATCCTCACCAACTTAGCCTATCTAGATCCCTCTGCAGACTTTCCACACAATTTGCTTTTCCACTTTGTCATCAGCAAATTTCACCCTACACTCAGCCCCCTCCTCCAGATCATCTATATAAATGGTAAATGGTTGAGGCCCCAGCACCGATCCCTGGGGCACTCCACTAGTCATCAATCACCAGTCAGAAGGAGTTGCAGAATAAGACAAAATGTTGTCCTTAGGAAGTCAGATACACAGTTGGGTCAGTTTCACAGCTTTGATCTTTGTTTAAAGGGAAGATCTGGGATCAATGGAAAAAAGTAAAGATTTTCCAATTCAATGTTCAGTCAGTTCAAGCCTGTGAGGAAGATTTATACAAAGTTAGGATCCACAAAACTCCAATGAGTAAGAAAATTATTAACTAGAACCAATGTTTCAATTAGTCATCCAATTAAAGTGTAATAGTTTCAATCCAATTACAAGAATCCTAATTCTACTCTGAAGTGCTTAAGGACATCCAAAATTGTCTAGTTGGGAAAACCATTACCAAGGTGAATGAAATCAAGTGTTCTTATAATATACATTCACCAGATTAAAACAGGACAGATGTATTCTCTAAAAGGATACTATGTGGAGTTTGCACATTCTCCTCATGTCTGCGTGGGTTTTCTCCAGGTGCTCCAGTTTCCTCCCACAGTCCAAAGATGTGCGGGTTAGGTTCATTGGCTATGCTAAAATTGCCCCTTAGTGTCCTGGGATGTGTAGGTTAGAGGGATTAGCAGGCAAAATGTGTAGGGATATGGGGATAGGGTCTGGGTGGGATTGTGTTCGGTGCAGACTCAATGGGCCAAAGGGCCTGTTTCTGCACTGTAGGGTTCTATGTAGGGTTCTATGTTTGATACCAACTACTTGGGTGAAGTGGACACCACAGATTTAACATTGGACTTACCATGGAGAGGTAAACATAGGAGGAATAGAGCTTCAGGTTGATCTGCTTATTAACAGCATCCTCACAGTCCTTGTGGTAGTTCTGACACACTTGGGAAGCCATCTTCACTGCTCCTAGAAACTTCTAGAACTATCCCTCCTACCACAAGCTCTTGTATTTATACCACAGTGACATCCTGTATTCAATCTGGGAATGACATCACCAATGATGATTGACAACCCCTGACAGCCAATCAGAACTCTGCCATCAATTCAGGCACCAATTGGAGAAGGGCAGGGTGGGGCTGGGGTGGGACCCAGAGCCAATCAGAGCTTTGGAATCCAAAGGTTTGGTTGGTCATTCTGTGATGTCATTGCTCTTGTATGTCTTCACATTGAATCTCAACCCTGTACAGAAGAGGCCATTCAGCCCTTTGAGTCTGCACTGACTCTCTCTGGCAGAGCATCTTACCCTGCCCCATCATTGTAACTCCATGCATTTCCCTTGGCTAATCCATTTAACCTGCACATCTTTGGGCTGTGGGAGGGAACCTGAGCACACAGATGAAACCCATGCAGACACGGGGAGAAGGTGCAAACTCTACACAGACAGTGACCTAACCTGGAATCGAACCCAGGTCCCTGGGGCTGTGAGCCAGCAGTTAATTATGCTGGCTGCTTTGCCGAGGCAACGAGAAGTGTAGACGGAGTCAATGGATGGGAGGCTGGTTTGTGTGATGGACTGGGCCACATTCATGACCTTTTGTAGTTCCTTGCGGTCTTGGGCAGAGCAGGAACCATACCACGCTGTCATACAACCAGATACTGTGGGCGGCACGGTAGTACAGTGGTTAGCACTACTGCTTCACAGCTCTAGGAACCTGGGTTCAATTCCCAGCTCGGGTCACTGTCTGTGTGGAGTTTGCATGTTCTCCTCGTGTCTGCGTGGGTTTCCTCCGGGTGCTCCGGTTTCCTCCCACAGTCCAAAGATGTGCGGGTTAGGTTGATTGGCCATGCTAAAAATTGCCCCTTAGTGTCCTGAGATGCTTAAGTTAGAGGGATTAGCGGGTAAAATGTATAGGGATATGGGGATAGGGCCTGGGTGGGATTGTGGTCGGTGCAGACTCGATGGGCTGAAGGGCCTCTTTCTGTACTGTAGGGTTCTATGATTCTATGATGATTTCTATGGTGCATCTGTAAAAGTTGGGGAGTTGTAGCTGACATGCCAAATTTCCTTAGTCTTCTGAGAAAGCAAAGGCGTTGATGGGCTTTCTTAACTATAGTGTTGATATGGGGGGACCAGGACAGGTTGTTGATGATCTGGACACCTAGAAACTTGAAGCTCTCGATCCTTTCCGTTCCTCCAAATCTCCTGCCCAATTGCCTCAACCCCTCCTGAAATCTCCCCTCAATCTTCCCCAACATCTGCCCAATCCCCTTAAGCCCCCCGAACCCCGCTTCAACCCTCCAAACCCATTCTCCCCCTGCACCCCCCCTCCCTCCTGCCTTGGGGAACTTTGAATGATCAATGCTTGCAGGTTAAGTTCAATGATTGGTACATATCAGGTTTAGGGGGACAGTGGTAATCAGACATACTGAGTGAATTATATAGAATAGCGCAGTGGATTATTAGCTGAGGGTTGCCTGTAATAGTGTTAATGGAGCAAGTTATCCACACTATTAATGTCTTATGGATGGCACAGTGGCTAGCACTGCTGTCTCACAGTACCTGGCATCTGGGTTCGATTCCGGCCTCAGGTGACTGTGTGTGGTTTGCACATTCTCCCCATGTCTGCCTGGGTTTCCTCCGAGAACTCCAGTTTTCTCCCACAGTCCAAAGATGCACAGGTTAGGTGGATTGGCAATGCCAAATTGCCCCTTGGTGTCCAAAGATGTGCAGGTTAGGTTAATTGGCTATGCTAAATTGCCCGTTGGTGTATGATGTGGAGATGCCAGCATTGGATTGGGGTGGGCACAGTAAGAAGTCTCGACACCAGTTTAAAGTCCAGCAGGTTTACTTGTATCACGAGCTTTTGGAGCGCTGCTCCTTCACCTGTCTGTCACTCAGTTGCTGAAGGAGCAAAGCTCCAAAAGCTCATGATACTAAATAAACCTGTTGGACTTTAACCTGGTGTTGTGAGACTTGATGTGGAGATGCCAGCATTGGACTGGGGTAAACACAGTAAAAAGTCTGACAACACCAGGTTTAAGTCCAACCAATTTATTTGATAGTAAACTCACAAGCTTCTGTGAGACTTATCATCTTTGGGGTACGTTAGGAGGGATTAGTACAGTAATTACATAGGTTTAGAGGGATAGGGTCTAGGTGGGATGCTAAACTGGAGAGTCAGTGCAAACACGATGGAACTAATCATCCTTCTGCACTGTAGGGGTTCTATCTGGAATTGACCAAACTCTAAAGGGAAACATACTACAGATTTGGTGCCTTGTTGTACACAGACTGACAGTGGTTTCATTAAATGTCAAGCCTTGCCCTTGGAAGGAAGGGGTTGAAATAAGAGAATAGCAATACAGCAGAAATGATCAATGCTATAAAATGCATACATGGCTTTAGCAATTACAGCAGGTGACTTGTAAAGACAAACATGGTCATTCCATTTATTGTGGCTGTTTTAACAAAATTGGCTGCAGTTTCCCGCTCTAACTGGCAGGGGGAGCCATTGTACACGACTACAACACTTGGGTGCACCTGTATCAGTCTGCTCCATGGCTGGCACTGTCTCCGATTTAAACTTTATACAAGCAATCTGCACTAAATAGCACCATCGTTCATACCACAGACTAGCCTGTCCTGTACGGTAGCACAGTGGTTAGCACTGCTGCTTCACAGCTCCAGGGTCCTGGGTTCGATTCCCGGCTCGGGTCACTGCCTGTGTGGAGTTTGCACATTCTCCTCGTGTCTGCGTGGGTTTTCTCCGGGTGCTCCGGTTTCCTCCCACAGTCCAAAGATGTGCGGGTTAGGTTCATTGGCTATGCTAAAATTGCCCCTTAGTGTCCTGGGATGTGTAGGTTAGAGGGATTAGCAGGTAAATGTGTAGGGATATGGGGATAGGGTCTGGGTGGGATTGTGTTCGGTGCAGACTCGATGGGCCGAAGGGCCTGTTTCTGCACTGTAGGGTTCTATAATAATATCGTTTAGGGTCATTCTAAAAAAATGAGTTTTAACAGTTAGTTATTAGTCACAAGTAGGCTTACATTAACTCTGCAACAAAGTTAGTGAAAAATCCCCTAGTTGGCACCTGTTCGGGTACACAGAGGGAGAATTTAGCATGGCCAATGCATCTAACCAGCACGCCTCTGGACTGCAGGAGGAAACCTTTGCAGGCCCAGGGAAAAGATACAGGCTCCACACAGCATGATCCAAGCCAGGAATTGAATCCAGTCCCTGGCCCAGAGGTGCCAATCACTGTCCTGGTTGTGGCAGTATAGTAATGCCAAGTCACAGTTACTACACCTGGAGTTAGAACAAAGAACAACACAGCACGGGAAACAGGCCCTTCGGCCCAACGAGCCCGCGCCGCCGTCCCATGGTCAGTGACCTATTCATGATTTTAGTCTATGCCTAATGTGTGAGGATCAGGGAGGTCCAATATAGGGACAATTTGTTACCCAATCAATCAGCCTAAAAGCACATTTTTGGGATGTGGGAGGAAACCGGAGCACCCGGAGGAAACCCACGCAACCATGGGGAGAACGCGCAAACTCCCCACGGACACAGGCCCAAATCCATGTGTCCGCACAGCAACAGAGATAGCCTCTGAGCTGTCATGTTGCCCTCGAGATGGTCCAGTTTACGCACACCAACGACATGAAGCAGTAGGCAACTCCCGAAACAATATCCAAGAGCAGCCCACCACAACCTGCCGCACGCATGCCCCTTGCTGGACTTAAATGCCTGTGGATAAAATGTCTGAGGGAGTTCACCCTCAAATTAAAATCTATAGTATGGTTCACGATCAAGGATGCAATTGAGTCTTCCCGTGGAGGAGTCAAGCCTGCTTGTGGCTAGAAGTTATAGATGTGACTTCCACAAACACTTGAAAATTGTTTTACATTTCATTTGCCCCTGTTTTGTTTGCCCGGACATATTGTGCCCCATCCCCTATAGAGGAATCCAATGGATAGATTTGCCCAGAGGTTTTCCCAGTGATGATCCTTCCTCACGTTTGGATTCGCACTAGAGGCAGCGTCAGGATGAATTTATCCTTAGTGATTATAAAGGAATAACATTTGCAGCCAATCCTGCTCTGGAAAACTCCTGCCCCTTGAGTGAATCCCCACTGGGGTCCAAAAGGGAAAGTTACCACAATGAAGAACGAGTAGGGCATTTGCCCACTTTTTGAAGTCTCAGGATTCAGAAATGAGGAGCAAGATCCATTGCTAGAGAGAGAGAGAGAGAGAGGGGGAGAGAGAGAGAGAGAGACTTACAAAGGGGAAATTGGACTAGGGGTGGGGTGGAGGGAAATTGGACTTCTTGTGAATGTACCATGAACAGAACATTACAGGAACAGGCCCTATGGCTGCCAAGCCTACACTGACCCTACTACCCTTCTAGGGAACAATATCCTGTTAAAGAAAAGGATGCTTTTCCTTGTTGCTGATTCCATTTGCCACATCAATGAAGCTCTGCTGGGATTTGAACCCAGGACCCCCCCCATTTACCAGACAGATGCTTTAAACCACTGAGCCCAATGTGTTAAACCAGATCAGTCACATGGTTGAATCATGAACAAGCTTTATTTTCATACAGGAAAGAACAGAGGAAGCTTTTTGGTTCTCTGTCCTTGCCACATGTACAGAAAATTCTTCTAGAATCAGTTGAGGGTGAGCCTGTCAAACAGGTACTCTCCCAGGCCATTCTCAGGGGCTCCCAGTCTCTTCAGGTTGGTGATGTGATCTCCAAGCTTCTTGATCATCGTCACTTGTTCATTCAAGTAGTGAGTCTCCAGGAAGTCACAGCTGGAAAAGAGACAGGAGAGAAATTGGTAAGATTAACTCAAACATCTTTCCCCAGGATGGACAAAGAACAAAGAGAACAAAGAACAACACAGCACAGGAAACAGGCCCTTCGGCCCAACGAGCCTGTGCCGCCGTCCCATGGTCAGAAGGAGTCAGATGGAGTGTTACCCCATATTAGGGATAGGATTTATAGTTATTTGGAGTCAAATGAATTGATTAGAAATAGTCAGCATGGTTTTGTAGCGGGTTGGTCGTGCCTTACTAACCTTATTGAGTTTTTTGATAAGGTGATCAAAGAGGTGGATGGGGGCAAGGCAGTTGATGTGGTATATATGGATTTTAGTAAGGCGTTCGATAAGGTTCACCATGGTAAGCTTCTGCAGAAAATGCAGATGTATGGGATTGAGAGTAATCTAGGAAATTGGCTATCAGATAGGAGACAGAGGGTGGTGGTTGATGGTAAATATTCGTCATGGAGTTTGGTTACGAGTGGTGTGCCTCAGGGATCTGTTTTGGGGCCACTGCTGTTTGTAATCTTTATTAATGATCTGGATGAGGGTATAGTTGGGTGGATTAGTAAGTTTGCTGATGACACCAAAGTCGGAGGTGTGGTAGATTGTGAGGAAGGGTGTCAGTTTGCAGGGAGACTTAGAAAGGTTGCAGAGCTGGGCTGTGAGGTGGCGGATGGAATTTAATGCGTGAGTGTAAGGTGAGTGTAAGTGTGAGGTAATTCACTTTGGTAGGAATAACAGATGTGTTGAGTATAGGGCTAACGGGAGGACTTTGAATAGTGTGGAGGAGCAGAGGGATCTAGGTGTATGTGTACATAGATCCCTGAAAGTTGGGAATCAAGTAGATAAGGTTGTTAAGAAGGCATACGGTGTCTTGGCGTTTATTGGTAGGGGGATTGAATTTAAGAGTCAGTGTCATGTTGCAACTGTACATTACTCTGGTACGGCCGCACTTGGAGTACTGTGTGCAGTTCTGGTCCCCACATTACAGGAAGGATGTGGAGGCTTTGGAGAGGGTGCAGAGGAGGTTTACTAGGATGTTGCCTGGTATGGTGGGGAGGTCCTATGAGGAGAGACAGAGGGTTTTGGGGTTGTTTTCGCTGGAAAGAAGGCGGCTAAGAGGGGATCTTATTGAAACATATAAGATGATTAGAGGTTTAGATAGGGTGGACAGTGATAGCCTTTTTCCTCGGATGGAGAAAGCTAGCACGAGGGGGCATGGCTTTAAATTAAGAGAGGGTAGCTACAGGATGGATGTCAGGGGTAGGTTCTTTACCCAGCGGGTGGTGAGGGATTGGAATGCCCTGCCTGCTGCAGTTGTAAATGCGCCTAGTTTGGGGGCGTTTAAGAGATCTGTAGATAGGTTTATGGACGAAAAGGGATTGGTTTAGGCTAGTGGGTCATTGTTTTTGTAACTGGTCGGCGCAACATCGTGGGCCAAAGGGCCTGTTCTGCGCTGTAACGTTCTATGTTCTATCTTGTGCTGGGTGGATAGGGACAGGTATTACAAGTGTGTAATTTTAGTTACTGTGCACAAGCAGCACACCATAATTCCAGTAAACTGGGAGCAAATGCCTCAGACTCAAAATCATGGGAACCATTCATTATCAATCCAATGTATGGATGGTCTCTGCTCATTCTGCAACCGTGAAGGACAGATCCCAACATCAACATCCAACTTACATGAGGGTCGGTGTTCCCAGAGGAGAGTTTGTGCAGATCCAGCAGACCCTGGTTCACATTCTTCCCCAGCTGCAGAGCTCTCTGCATTGCCTCCACACTATTGCCCCACTCATCCTGATCTGGCTTCTGAAAAAAGCCAAAGAGATGTGATGCTTATAGTTTAAGGTTAGAACCAGATATTATCTGGAGATTAGGCTTCATCAGTAGTGACAAAGACCAATACTGGACACAGTCAGTGCATTGGCTAAAAGTAGCCAAGTAATGGGAAGTGCCATTAATCAATCATCCCCTTGTGTTTTCTAATGATTCCCTTCCACATTTCTCTAGCTCAGGATGATCAAAGCCACACTGACTAATCCTCTACCCCATCCTCAACTCATCAGAAGTTTATCACTCAGATGTTCTGAACCCAGTGCAGTACTAAAAATCCACAAGGGACCTTTCTGAAGCAAAATACATTGCATCAAAGACAGAATCCAACCTTGACATCCTCCAGGATGACTCTGCCTCCACGCTTATTCTGGAATTCCATCAGTTTCTCAGCGTGTTCCCGTTCCTTGTCTGACTGCTCCTTGAAGAACTCAGCAAAGTGACTCAGGGCAACATCATCCCGGTCAAAGTAAGCAGACTGCAAGGAGAGAGAGTCAGATCAAAGATTATCCATGGGCCACTTGGAATTCAGAACAATCACTGCAAATCATTTACTTACTCAGGAGATGACAATATTAGCCCATTTAGATGCTGGAGCAGACTCATCATGGTTAATAACTTTGTCAAACCCATTATCCCCTTACCAAGGAAGAAATCCTGCCTTAAATACATTCAATGACCCAGTCTCTACATCATTGTGGCAATAAATTGCACAGATTCACCATTCTCTGGTGGGAGAAATTCCTCCCCATCTCAGTTCCAGAGTTATTTCTTCACTCAGAGGTTACACCCCATGATCCCAGTCACACCCAGTAATGGAAGCCTCTCCCCCACATCCACTCTAACCAGGAGTCTCTGTTTTAAGGAAGGGATTGAAGTTTTGCTTCATTTCAGCCCACACTTAATGTAACAGAGGGACATTCATCCCCTATCTTTCCCCACAATGGGATGGTTACCCAATTAAATTTAATTCCTTCCAAGTTGGATAATTTGACCAGATTCATCTCATGAACCCTCTACTCTCCAATAGGATTGAATCCTCCAAGGAGATTGGAGGCCTAGTCCACTCTGCACATTGACTTTGTGACATTAAAGTTAATCCTCTGTTGGAAACTTCATGGAGCCTGTTTCAGATGGAAACCTCTTCAGAATCAGGTCCAGTTATTACAGACAGGGAGCAGTCTGGTAACAAGATCCTGTCCCTCACTAACATTTATCAGCAAGAACTATCATTTAAAGCTAAATTCATTGGCAAAGATATGGCACCTGCTCAGAACACAACCAGACCATTATTTTAAATTTAAACCCCAACAATCACAAAAGCCTCACCATGGAGAGGTAAACATAGGAGGAATAGAGCTCCAGGTTGATCTGCTTATTCACAGCATCCTCACAGTCCTTGTGGTAGTTCTGACACACTTGGGAAGCCATCTTCACAACTACTGCTCAATCCCACCTAGAAAGTTCTGGAACTGCCCCTTCCTAACCCAAGCTCTTGTATTTATACATCCTGCACCCAAACCAGCAATGACAGCACCAATACTGATTGACAACCTCTGACAGCCAATCAGGAATTGGTTGTGAATCCAGGCACCAATGAGGGAGAGGGGGTGGAGTGTGTGATCCCCAGAGCCAATCAGAGCTGTGGAATGCAGGCAGGTTTGATTGGTTAGTCTGTGGTGACAATGGAGGTGACAAGGAGGCCATTCAGCCCCTCCAAATTGCTCCATCATTCAATTACATTCTGGCTAATGTGCATCTTATTTGTTCAGATGCCTTCACCCCCTCACCGAACATAGACCCAACAAGCTCAGCTTTGAAATGTTTACTTGTTCCCAATGTTTTCAGGAGGGATTGTCTAGATTTCCACTTTCCGGTTTGTGAAGAAAAGTTTCTTTGGGTCAATCTGAAATGGCCAAGATTGAATAAGATTATAGCGAGAGTTCCAAAGGAAATAGTTTCTCTCTGTCTACTTTGTCCAACGCTCAGTTATAATTATTTCATTTTTTTCACATTTTAAGGACTGTACAACTTATTTCCATAAACTGTCTTCGTGATTTAACCCCTTCAGCCCTGGTATCATTCTGGTGAATTTGGGCTGTCTCTCCACGGCCAATACATCAGAACGGAATGTTCTAGATGGTCTCCAACTGGAGCAGAACCTTCACTCCTTGATATTCCTTGAGATGAATTTTATTAGTCAAAGTTTCACAGAATCCCTACAGTGCAGAAGGAGGCCATTCAGCCCATTGAGTCCAAACTGACCATAATCCTACCCAGGCCATATTTCCATAACCCCACACATTTACCCTGCTGATTCCCTTGAAACTAGTGTCAATTTAGCATGGCCAATCAGCCTAACCTGCACATCTTTGGATTGTGGGAGGAAACAAGAACACGCAGAGAAAACCCACGCAGACACAGGGAGAACGTGCAGACCCCACACAGTGACCCAAACCAGGAATCAAACCCTGCCGTGAGGCAGCAGTGCTGATCACTCTGTCACCCATATCATTTCCATTATAGTTTATTGACTTCTGTCAATGAATTGTAAATCTCAGCTCTTTATTCCTACACGGACCCCAAACTCCTCTCTTCCTCCACACCTTTTCTTTTAATTCACTTGTGGGACATGGGCATCTCTGGCTGGGCCAGCATTTATTGCTCAGCCCTTGAACTGAGTGTCTCACTTGGCCATTTCAGAGGGATGGTTGAAAGCCAACCACATTGCTCTGGAGTCCCATGTAGGCCAGGCTGGGTAAGGATGGCAGATTTCCTTCCCTAAAGGGACATTGGTGAACCAGGTGAGTTCCAAGCTCCTAAATATTTAGCAATCATTGATTCATCTTTCTTGATTCAGAGTCAACGACCTCACTGAACTGTTTTCATCCTTTATCAATGTCTACTGCAGCTTCTCTCTCCCATTAATGCTTTTTAACTATGCCACCCACCCTGATGCCATCAGCAGATTTGAATATAGATCATCGGGCATCTTTCTAAACTTTGGGTTTTTCAGCCCATCACATCCGTACCAAACACAAACCCACCCAGGCTGTACCCCCCTATCCCTACATAGGAGAATGCGCAAACTCCTAACAGACAGTGACCCAAACCCCAAAAGCTGAGAAGGACTAGTGCTAATCACTGTGCCACCTCACTATTCACCTATGTAATTTATAAACACAAAAAAAATGGAGGACCCTGCACCAATCCCAGGGAAATGACTAGACCCAACCTACCAATCAGAATGAGTGTCCATTCTCCTCACTGTCTTCTAGACCCAACCCATTCCCAACAATGTCCAAAGGCTGCATCCAATTTCCCCATTGTGAGGAATTTTGCCAGTGATGTCATTGTGATTAGTTTATTTGTCTTTCCCCCACACTAAATCTGATAATGTTCTCTCAGGGTCAATGTTCACCATATCATCAGCATCGAGTTTCCAAACTGAAATGAGTGTAATTGGATCCCCATTAATAAATTCATTGAAGCAATGAGTGTAATGGTCCTGGGAAGGAATTGAACCAGGTTTAGGAAACTGAATGGAGTTTTAAACATTGCAGAATAATGAAATCAGACACAGAATTAGAGACAAAATGATTTATTTTCAAATCAGCAAAGCTGATATTTCCATTAGAATCCCAGTCAGTTGAGGGTGAGCCTGTCAAACAGGTACTCTCCCATTCCATTCTCAGGGGCTCCCAGTCTCTTCAGGTTGGTGATGTGATCTCCAAGCTTCTTGATCATCTTCACTTGTTCATCCAAGTAGTGAGTCTCCAGGAAGTCACACAGCTGGAACAGGAAAGACAGAAATTAGTGACGATTAACTCAAACATGGAAGAACTTCCATAGGTGACATTTACCCCCATCTGGCACTGGGTGGATGGGGGATATATATTACAAGTGGGTAGTTCCGGTTAGTGTGCACAAGTCACAATTTCATTCAACTGGGCAACTGCCTCAAAATCCAGTGACAGACACAAGGAATGGTGACCTCTGCTTAGACTCAGCAACTGAAAGCTCAGATTCCAAAAATCAACTTACATGAGGGTCGGTGTTCCCAGAGGAGAGTTTGTGCAGATCCAGCAGACCCTGGTTCACATTCTTCTCCAGCTGCAGAGCTCTCTGCATTGCCTCCACACCATTGCTCCACTCATCCTGATCTGGCTTCTGGAAGGGGGGGGGGTGGGGGGGAGAGAGAAGAGGCTGTTAGTGCTTTTGCACAGAAGGCTAAAGGATGTTTGAACTTGAAAAGCAACAGCAAAGAAAGAGTCTGTGCAGCTTGAGGACACCATGTTGGAGCAATTATTGGGATGTCTGGAGACCATTGGACAAATCAGGCTGTTGGTTACTCTGCATTTTGCAGAAAGAACCCCATTAACATTTCCAATTTGGAATTGCTTGTTTAAAGCTGATTTTACCTCTTTCCAGCTGCCGCACATTTAACTCCTGTTCCCTAATGCAAACAGCACAAAGTGAGGGTTTACATGTAAAAACCCTGGATATCCAGATTTAGTTCTTGTCCACTAGATCAGGTCACCCAGAAATCAATATCCTATATCAGTCCTGCTTTACACCAGGAGGTTCACTTATTAGTCTCAGCAGATTAACTACTGAACAGCAAACATCTAATTAAACTACATCACAAGACTGGTCTTGAAATTGAATTTTTTCCTCTATCTTGGGAGCTGCAAGCTCACATCATTGTATAATTCACAACGACAATGAGTATAAAGTTGAATCAAATTAAATCCAACCTTGACATCCTCCAGGATGACTCTGCCTCCACGTTTATTCTGGAATTCCATCAGTTTCTCAGCATGTTCCCATTCCTCATGGGACTGCTCCTTGAAGAACTCAGCAAAGTGACTCAGGGCAACATCATCCCGGTCAAAGTAACAGAACTGCAGGGAGAGACAAAAGGAGGGTCAGGTTTGACCCAGATGCCATCCATGGTCAACATGTCCATACTCTCCCATTCTCTACTTTAATAGATTATTTCCCCTTTTAATGGAAAGCAATGAATATTGGCTTGAAACCTCCCCCATCCCACCAATTTTCCTGAAAGCTCCCCCATGCTGAGCTCAGAATAGGTCAAGACAACAGGAAGAAAGCTCATTCCTTTCAGCATTGAATTAAACTTACTTCAGTGGATATGGTTTCCTCCCTTCCCCAAGGGAAAGGGGCAATGGAAGATATTTGTCCCTCTTCCAAATGTACTAAAAATATTCCTGCTTCATGTGGAAAGGGTCCAGCCTCAGGTACCAGGCTTTACTCATTTAGAAAGCTGAAAAGCAGCCATCATCAAGTCAATGTCTCACTCACTAGCCACTCATTTCAGTTTCACTGCTCCCATTCCAGTTGGGAGAGCTGACCAGGTTTACACATTTGAAAATGGAGCCTCTATAAGAACCTCAGATTTAAACACTACAGGAGATACAACCATTACAAATCAGGACTCTGACCCCTATTTTGGGGCTCCCATAGTATTTAACCCAGGGAGGGTGTCAGGGATACATCCCAAAGCCAATTCATCAACAGGAAGAAATTCTACCCACTTAGAATGCAATGAAGCAACACACTTAATTTTAAAATAAGGCCACAAACTTACAAAACTCACCATGGAGAGGTAAACATAGGAGGAATAGAGTTCCAGGTTGATCTGCTTGTTAACAGCATCCTCACAGTCCTTGTGGTAGTTCTGACACACTTGGGAAGCCATTGTAGCCTCACTGGACAACAACTCAAACAAGCTGAGGTGGTTAACCACAAGCTCATGTATTTATACCACTGGGACATCCTGCTTTCAAACTGGGAATGACATCACCAACAGTGATAGCCAATCAGGAATCTTCCATCGACCAAGGCACCAATCATGGTGGGGTATAATCTCGCAAGCCAATCGGAGCGGTGGCTGGTGTGGATGACTCAGAGCATCGGGTCACTGTCTATGTGGAGTTTGCATGTTCTCCCCGTGTCTGTGTGGGTTTCCTCCCACAGTCCAAAGATATGTGGGTTAGGTGAATTGGCCGCGCTAAATTGCTCTGTCAGGGGGATTAGCCAGGGTAAACGCATGGGGTTATCGGGATAGGATCTGGGTGGGATTGTGGTTGGTGTAGACTTGATGGGCCAAATGGCCTCCTTCAGCACTGTAGGGATTCTATGATCCCTGGAAGATGACATCTTGTCAACTGAAGGAATGCACATCCCAACTCCATCATCCGAATAAAATTGTCCAATCATCTCTCAAATCTGATCGTGTGTAGAACTTGGTCATCAATAGATATTCCCTCACACTGATATTTATTGGTAGAAAGCTTCACAAAATTCTTCTCTCAAGATTTCCTCCTTTTTCCCTTATAATTGTGTGGAGCTCAGTAATAAGGCAATTGTGATTTTATTGTAACCCTTCCACAAACGGCCATCTATTCCGAGTTAGACCTTCGCAACATCACCAAGTTGGATTATTTCAAACTTTGTGGAAACCAGGAGAAATAACTCCTTCCCTGCAACTCTTGGAGAAAATGACGTCTATGACCCAGCTGCCAGCCAACCGGAGTTCAGAGAATGCCAACCCTCACGTGTTTAGATGGAAGACCATCTTCTGAATTGTGCAGCGAGCTCTGGATGAACTGGAGAGGAAGAGGTGAAAGCTTTATCACAGTTTGGTGGAGCTGTGTCAAGCATCAACAGGAAGCAAATACTGCCCCAAGGTGAGGAGAAATATCAATTCAAAGCCCTGTCCCCATTTCTAATCTATCCCTTGCACTGTGAAGCAGCAGTGCGAACCACTGTGCCACCGTGCCATGGTAAGAACGGAACTATCTCCAATTGTGGTAAAAATCCATCAGGTTCACCAATGTCTCTTTTAGGGAAGGAAATCTGCCGTCCTTACCCCGGTCTGGCCTACATGTGACTCCAGAGCTACAGCAATGTGGTCACTCTTCTGAAACAGCCGAGCAAAGCAACACACTCAATGCAAGAGCAATAAGGGATGGGCAACAAATGTTGGTCTTTCTAATATTGTATGAAAGTCCAAAGATTTGAATTGATTTGATTTATTATTGTCACATTTATTGGGAGACAGTGAAAAATATTGTTTCTTGCTCACTATACACATACAGCATACAGTTCATAGAGTGCACAGGGGAGAAGGAGAGGTTGCAAAATGTAGTGCTATGGTCATAGGAAGTGTGTCCAGATAGATCAAGTTAGTTTATGATAGGAACGTTCAAAAGGGCAGCACGGTGGCAGAGTGGTTAGTACTGCTACCTCACAGCATCAGGGATCTGGGTTCGATTCCCAGCTTGGGTGCCTGTCTGTGTGGAGTTTGCACATTCTCCCCATGTCTCCAAGGGTTTCTTCCAGGTGCTCCGGTTTCCTCCCACAGTCCAATGATGTGCAGGTTAGGTGGATCGGCTGTGCTAAATTGCCCTTGAGTGTCAAGGGTACGAGCAGGGTAAATGCATGGGGTTATGGGGATAGGATCTGGGTGGAATTGTGGTCGGTGCAGACGTGATGGGCTAAATGGCCTCCTTCTGCACCATTGGGACCCTATGAACTTCTTTCTAAAAGTCTAACAGCAGCAGGGAAGAAGCTGTTCTTGAATCAGTTGGTACATGACTTCAGATTTTGTATCTTTTTCCCGTCAGAAGAAGGTGGAAGAGAGAATGTCCGGGGTGTGCAGAGTCCGTGATTATGCTGGCTGCTTTTCCGAGGCAGCGGGAAGTGTGGATGAATTTGCAGGTTAGGTGGATTGGCTATGCTAAATTTTCCTTTATTGTCCTGATGTGTGCAGATTAGATGGATTAGCCTTGGTAAATGAATGGGATAGGGTGAGGGGGGCCCAAAGGTCTGGGCGGGATAGTCTTTTAGAGAGTCAGTGCAGACTTGATGGGCTCAATGGCCTCTCCTGCACAGTAATGACTGCATGAGAAAAGGTGAAGAAAATATCAGTCAGCCACGTTGGGAGAACTTCAATGCACTCCCTCATCTGGGGCAGTTTCTCAGGAAGATTGAGATGTAAATCAGATGCTCAGTGGTGGCCAACTGATTTGGATAATTAGAGTCCAGAGAGGGAGTGGGATTTTTTTTGTGACTTAAGAATTTTGGGGGTATGTGTCCAGTTCATGGCCGTTGTGATGATCTCCTTCATCCAGGGCCACACAGTGGCTAGCACTTTCATCACGCACATCAGATTAGCCAAGCGTACTAACTGTAAAGGGAACAGCAGTTTGTACTGCCCGAGAAGATTGGGTGGAAAGTGGACTCTGGTCACTGGTGCATTCTCCATGACAACACCCACTAGTCAACTGCCAAGCAGTTTCGAATCCAAATCAGGCTGGAGAACTGGTTAAGCCAATGGGGAATAAACCAGGCAATTTCCATCTCCTAGATTTGGATGGAAAAAGCTACAGTGGGGGATAGGATTCTTCAGTCAATGACAAACAGGCCCTTACATGAACACGGCATGTGGAAGCAAAATGCACTTAGCTCAACTGAATCTCAAGTTGGCTACTGGTATAGTCTAATAGATTTACCCTTTAGAAAAGATGTTTGTGCAGACCCACCCATGTGAAACAAAGATGAATAATTTTCACGTGTCGTTGTCCAGCAAGAAAGCCCACCGACACCTTTACTCTATGGTGGGCTCTTTGCCTTAGAAAGCATTCTTCCTGGTTGTATCATAGCTTGTTATGTCTCTGCTCTGTCCAAGGCCAGAAGTAGCTACAAAAAGGGTTGTGAATGTAACCTAGTCCATCATGCAAACCAGCCTTCCATCCACTGACTCTGTTTATACTTCCTGCTGCCTTGGCAAAGTGGCCAGCATAATTAATTAATCATATTCTTTCAACATCTTGTTTGGCGGCAGGAGGTGGAAAGGAGAAAGAAGTTTGAGACCATATACAATTGACTCAAGAATAGCTTCTTCACTGTTAATGTAAGGTAGGAACACTTGTTTAAGTTAAGGTTTCTCTACACCCTGGCTGTGACGAACAAAATATGCCGTATTCTCCTGTTCTCCATGAACAGTATGCTTTGAATGTATAGCATGCAAGAAATCACACTTCACTAATACATGTGACAATAAATCAAAGCAATTTATATTGCATGTGAAAAGATATTAGTGTTGAGTCAGCCAATTGGCTAAGATAGCTAATGGAGAAAGTGCTAGGAACTATTGTGCCCCATACTCATTGTAAAGAAAACATTCCCTCAACACAGGAATTCTTGTAGATGTTTTGAGTAGATCCTCACCACAATGTGGAGAGAGGTATGACTAGAAAAGTTGAAAGACTGGATACCTGTGCTCCATCCTCCCCTATTGGAAGGGAGATCCCAGGGATCTAATCACTATTGTAATTTGATAATCCAGTCAATTATTCTATGACTTTAAGCTACCATGAGCTCGAAGTGTGTACAGGAAAAATGTATCCATTGTCTGAATAAAAGGGCAATAGACAAAAACCACTGAAAGGTTTTTATTTAATGATTTCTTAATGCTACAAGTTCTTTCTTCCTGGAGAAAGCCCAGTGCTCTAGGTAGAATTGGAAACATCTCAGTAGCAAAGCCATCTCCAATCCAATATGTTACATTAAGTGCTCTCCCCCAGTGAGAGCTTGTCAAATAGGTACTCTCCCATCCCATTCTCAGGGGCTCCCAGATGCTTCAAGTTGGTGATGTGGTCCCCAAGTCGCTTGATGGTCTTGACCTGCTCATCCAGAAAGTGAGTCTCCAGAAAGTCACACAGCTGGAAGGTGGAAGAAATTAGAGAAAAACGTCAGTTCAAGTTAATTCACTTCACCCTTGCTTCTTGCAGCAAGGTCTCTGGTTTGCTTTTACTGAAATCTGTGGTAAAGCCAGTAGTCTGGTATCTATGTTTGTTAAACACACAGGGGGAGGTGATGGCCTACTGGTATCACCACTTGGTGATTAGTCCAGAAACTCAATATTCTGAGGACCTGGGTTCAAATCCTACCATGGCAGATGGTGTCATTTGAATTACATAAAAATCCGTAATTAGGCCTCTACTGATCACCCTGAAACCATTGTTAAAAAACCCATCTGTTTTACTAATATCCAACAGAAGGAAATCTGCTTTTCTTACCTGGTCTGATCTACATGTGAGCCCAGAGCCACTGCAATTACCCTCCAAGAGGCAACTAGAGATGGACAATAAATGCTGGCTAGAAACAACAATGTCCCATGAATGGATAAAGAAAACACAGCTCGTGTCTAGAATGGGCCTTTGGGAGATTGCTTGAACGAGGGTTTAAATATTGTCTGGAAAACCTAGAGATATCTCCCTGCTCTTGGGGGCCATCTGCTGGTGACAGGAAATAGGGCTGGTGTTTTAACAAAATGGCACCCCTGACAGTTCAGCACAATACCAAGGGAGGGCAGCACTGTGCACTGAATCCACAACCTTCTCGAGTGTGTGACCATGAGAGCCACTGTTCAAATCAAGTGGCAATGCCAGTTCTTATTTGAACCTAATTTAAACCTATTGATCAGTGTAATATCATTGCTGACTTCAATGTCTTTTGGCTACACTAGAACATGGTGATTCTACAATGGTGTCTCCAACTGGAGAATCATTTTATTTAAAGAGTTACGATGGAGTGAAGCTTACATGAGGGTCGGTCTGGGTGGTGGCGAGTTGGTGGAGATCCAGGAGACTCTGGTTCACATTCTTCTCCAGATTCAGGGCAACTTGCATTGCCTGGAGACCATTACCCCACTCATCCCTCTCTGGCTTCTACAGTGGAGAAGAACTTGTTAAATTTCACGAGATCAGTATCCCTGATTTTTTTCTTTTAAAAACAAACACTTATCCCACTCAAGTGCAGGAACAAAAAGTTTATTAGTGTCACAAGTAGGCTTACATTAACACTGCAATGAAGTTACTGACAATCCCCTAGTGGCCACACTCCAGCACCTGTTCAGGTACACTGAGGGAGAATTTAGCACGGTCAATGCAACCTAACCAACAGGTCTTTTGGACTGTGGGAGGAAGCCAGAGCGCCTGGAGGAAACCAAGAGATATAGGGAGAATGTAGAGACACAGACAGTGACCCAAGCCAGGAATTATTACAGCTTAGTCAATACACAGCAAGATGGAGATATTTAGCTCGTGATCAGACGAGTGAAACTAAATAGGTGCAGCAGGTGGTCAGGAAGGCGAATGGGATGCTGGCCTTCATAGCGAGGGGAATTGAATATAAAAGTAGGGAGGTCTTGCTGCAGCTGTATAGGGCATTGGTAAGGCCGCAGCTGGAGTACTGTGTGCAGTGTTGGGCGCCGCACCTGCGCAAGGATATTTTGGCCTTGGAGGGAGTGCAGAGGAGGTTTACTCGGCTGATACCGGAGTTGAGCTATGAGGAGAGGCTGAATAAACTAGGCTTGTACTCGTTAGAGTTTAGAAGAATGAGGGGAGATCTCATTGAGATGTATAAGATGATGAATGGGATGGATAGGATAGAGGTGGAGAGACTCTTCCCGCTCAAAAAAGACAGTAGGACTAGGGGGCACAGCCTCAAGATAAAGGGGTGGGGCGTTTTAGAACAGAGTTGAGGAGGAACTTCTTCACTCAAAGGGTGGTGAATCTCTGGAATTCTCTGCCCGTTGAAGTGGTGGAGGCTGCCTCGCTAAATATTTTTAAGAAGCGGGTTGATGGGTTCTTGATAAGAGAGGGGATTAAGGGTTATGGGGAGAGGGCAGGAAGGTGGAACTGAGCCACGACAGATCAGCCATGATCTTATTGAATGGCGGGGCAGGCTCGAAGGGCCAGATGGCCTACTCCTGCTCCTATTTCTAATGTTCTTATGTTCTAAAGGAACATTTCCCTCTCCCTTCAGAATTTGAAGATTTGGACAGTGTAATAGTTGAAGCCACGTCATTAACAGACCCATTCTCCTCCACCCCCAACTCCCACCTTCACACCCTGGAGGAGGATGCGACCTCCACGTTTATTCTAGAATTCAATCAGCTTCTCCACGTGTTCCCACTTCTCCTGGGACTGATGTTTGAAGAAGTAGGAGAAATTGTCGAGGGCGACATCATCCCGGTCAAAGAAAGCCGTCTGAAAGAGAACAATCCCAATTCCATTAACCACAACACGGGGACCCCAAGTTCCCCTTCCAGAATTCTAATCAAACTGACTCTTCAATATGAAGACACTTTATATGGCGGCACGGTAGCACAGTGGTTAGCACTGCTGCTTCACAGCTCCAGGGTCCTGGGTTCGATTCCCGGCTCGGGTCACTGCCTGTGTGGAGTTTGCACATTCTCCTCGTGTCTGCGTGGGTTTTCTCCGGGTGCTCCGGTTTCCTCCCATAGTCCAAAGATGTGCGGGTTAGGTTCATTGGCTATCCTAAAATTGCCCCTTAGTGTCCTGGGATGTGTAGGTTAGAGGGATTAGCAGGTAAATGTGTAGGGATATGGGGATAGGGTCTGGGTGGGATTGTGTTCGGTGCAGACTCGATGGGCCGAAGGGCCTGTTTCTGCACTGTAGGGTTCTATGTCTATGATCCTCCCTGAAGCAGGGATATTGAATGGTCTGTAACCCAATGTCTGTGATGAATTGGAATGATTAGACAGTAGAATTGGACCAGGATAACCCTCAAATATTCTGGTGTAGGAGGCACAGTTTCAATAACCATAACACCAGATTGTGCAAGGAAAATAAAAGTATTGGTTTAGCACCTGTACTGAAGATGAACATTAATTGAAGTGAAAACACCATTGAAATGATTGTAGTCAATTCCAGATGGTAAAATTTGTTGCTAATATCACAAAGATTAAATTGCTACCATTTCCCAATCAACTTCCATCATTCAGTATCTTCAAATACAAGACATCGACGTACTAATGAAGCTACAGGTTCCTAACCCAGAGAACACACTGTTTTGAGTGTGGATGAGCCCCTGTCAGGCTCTGCAATATTCTGCTAGTTTCCAGACTGCTCACCAATCGGACAGTGTGTTCTCTGGGTTAGGAACCTGTAGCTTCATTAGTACGTCGATGTATTGTATTTGAAGACACTGAATGATGGAAGTTGATTGGGAAATGGTAGCAATTTAATCTTTGTGATATTAGCAACAAATTTTACCGTCTGGAATTGACTACTTAAATCATTTCAATGGTGTTTTAACTTCAATTAATGTTCATCTTCAGTACAGGTGCTAAACCAATACTTTTATTTTCCTTGCACAATCTGGTGTTATGGTTATTGAAACAGTGCTTCCAACACCAGAATATTTGAGGGTTATCCTGGTCCAATTCTACTGTTTACGCCAGTCCAACGCCAGCATACCCACATCATGTCTATTCTCCACCCACAGATACTGTCAGACCTGCTGAGATTTTCCAGCATTTTCTGTTTGTTGATGAAGGTGGAATTGAATCAGAGCGAGCACAAAGCTGAACATAGTCATCAATAAAAGTAGGAGGCAGTGGCCGAGCAGTATCATTAGACCAATAATCCAGAAACTCGGCTAACGTTCTGGGGACCCGGGTTCGAATCCTGCCATGGGCAATAGTGGAATTTGAATTCCATTTAAAAATCTGAAATTAAGAATCTACCGATGACCATGAAACTATTGTCAACCATCTAGTTCACTAGTGTCCCTTTAGGGAAAGGAATCTACCATCCTCACCCAGTCTGGTCTACGTGACTCCAGAACCACAGCAATGTGATTGACTCTCAACTGCCCTCAGGCAGCTCAGTTTGGACAATAAACACTGGCCAGCCAGTGACACCCATGTCCCATGAAAGAAAATAAAAGGCAGTCTAGCCAATATGACTAACGTTGGCTCAACTATTTTTGGAATAACAATGAAGGATTCCATTCAGTTGTGCCAGTTAATGAGATGGACAATAAATGCCACATTCTGAGACTAAACATTAAGATTAAGAACACTTGTGCGCTGTGTCCAGTCACTCATTGAGCAGTCGCTCAGTAGAGCAGGTGCAGTTATAGGAGCACCAATACCTAGGCTATACTGATAGGCAACACATCAGGGAAAGAATTCACTTCATCAGAATAGATTTTTATCTCAGGTACAAACAGAGAGACGAGACTCACCAGAGAAAGATAGAGATAGGAGGCAGTGAGCTCCAGGTTAATCTGCTTGTTGACACCAGCTTCACAATCCTGGTGATAGTTCTGGGAAATCTGAGAGGCCATTTTGTGACTATGAGCTTCAGTTTCCAAATCAAGAACAACACCTAAAAGCTCCCCGCCAAAGGACTTGGATTTATACTCCAGGACCCCAAAGGAATTGGATCAAACAGGAAATGACATCACTAACAAGGGTCAAACAATATTGACCAATCAGAGAGCTGCCTGGTCCAGTTGGATTCCAATCGGCAAAGGGTGGGATTGGGGACCCAGGAACCAATCAGAACATTGAAGTTGAAGCTTCCTTGATTGGTAACTCAATCATGATCATCACAGAGTCCCTGCAGTTCAGAAGGAGACCATTCAGCCCATCAAATCTGCACTAACTCTCTGTCAGAGCATCCCACCCAGCCCCTATCCTTGTGATGTAATGTATTTAATCCGCTATTGCCCCTAACTTACACACCTTAAGAAACCAAGGGGCAACTTAGCATGTCCAATTCACCTAACCTGCACATCTTTGGAGGAAACCGGAGCACCCGGAGGAAACCCACGCAGACACAGGGAGAACGTGCAGACTCAGCACAGAGAGTGACTCAAGCCGGGAATCGAACCCAGGTCTCTGGTGCTGTGAAGCAGCAGTGCTAACCATTGTGCCATCCATGATGGAAATGGTGATTGGCCTTTTTCCAGAAAGAAAGAATTATAACAAAGAATTATATTGTCACCTAATTGAAATAAAACATCTTTCACCAATCTTGTCTATTACCCTTCATTCAGCACCTTTTTAATTTGATACCTTTGTGCTCCCGGTGTAGTAACCATCAGCAATTGGATTATCAGTTCACATACCAATTGGGAGTAGGCCCCTCGAGCCTGCTCCACCATTCATAGAACATAGAACATAGAACATTACAGTGCAGAACAGGCCCTTCGGCCCACGATGTTGCGCCGACCAGTTACAAAACAATGACCCACTAGCCTAAACCAATCCCTTTTCATCCATAAACCTATCCACAGATCTTTTAAACGCCCCCAAACTAGGTGCATTTACAACTGCAGCTGGCAGGGCATTCCAGTCCCTCACCACCCTCTGGGTAAAGAACCTACCCCTGACATCTGTCCTATAACTACCCCCCCTTAATTTAAAATCGTGCCCCCTCATGCTAGCTTTCTCCATCCTAGGAAAAAGGCTATCACTATCTACCCTGTCTAAACCTCTAATCATCTTATATGTTTCAATGAGATCCCCTCTTAGCCGCCTTCTTTCCAGCGAAAACAACCCCAAATCTCTCAATCTCTCCTCATAGGATCTCCCCTCCATACCAGGCAACATCCTGGTAAACCTCCTCTGCACCCTCTCCAAAGCCTCCACATCCTTCCTGTAATGTGGGGACCAGAACTGCACACAAAACTCCAAGTGCGGCCGCACCAGAGATGTGTACAGTTGCATCATGACGCTGCGACTCCTAAATTCAATCCCCCTACCAATAAACGCCAAAACTCCGTATGCCTTCTTAACAACCTTATCCACTTGATTCCCAACTTTCAGGGATCTATGTACACATACACCTAGATCCCTCTGCTCCTCCACACTATTCAAAGTCCTCCCGTTAGCCCTATACTCAACACATCTGTAGCATCATGGCTGATCTGAGTTTAACCTCAATCCGACCTCCCTTCCTGTCCCTGATAATCTTTCACTCACCCAGCCCCCGACCCCCACCCGCCCCAGTACTCCCTCCAAAGCTTCCACATCCTTCTGGTAGTGTGGTGACCAGAATTGGACAGTTTTCCAAATGAGGCCGAACCAACATTCTATGCAACTGTAACGTAATTTGCCAACTTATATACTGACCAATGTGATTCAATAGGTGTTGGGGAAATAAAGAGTACACCATGAATCTTGTCCTGACCTGGGAACCTGTCTCAATCTATGTGTTCCGTACTTGGGCTGCTTTTCAACATAATAAGAACATAAGAAATAGGAGCAGGAGTAGGCCATTGAGCCCTTCGAGCCTGCCCCGCCATTCAATAAGATCATGGCTGATCTGAAGTGGCTCAGTTCCATTTTCCCACTCTCTCCCCATAACCCTTAATTCCCTTGCCTACCAACAACCTATCTACCCGTGTCTTAAATATATTTAGCGAGGCAGCCTCCACCACTTCAACGGGTAGAGAATTCCAGAGATTCACCACCCTTTGAGTGAAGAAGTTCCTCCTCAACTCCGTTCTAAACCGCCCCCCCCTTTTATCTTGAGGCTGTGCCCCCTAGTCCTACTGTCCTTTCTGAGTGGGAAGAATCTCTCTACCTCTACCCTATCCATCCCCTTATACGTCTGTATAAGATCCCCCCCTCATCCTTCTAAACTCCAACGAGTTCAAGTTCTTTCTTATCAACTTGGGAAGCCGAGGGGAGGGATGGGGAGGTTGGTGTACAATAGGTGTTTACTTAGGATGCAAAAATCAACATGGATCCTGGTTTGGAGACAGAATGTGATGTCAACCTGCCCGGAATAGACCCATCAGCAGTTCCCCATTGTGACTGGATGTTCCCCGTTAGAGATTTAAATATTCAACTTGGTTTGCCTCGCCCATTCCATAGTTAGGATGTGTTCTCGCATCTTTGTAGAAACTTTATTCTATAGAATCCATATGTCAATCCACGTTGGGAGTCTAGAAGGAGAAAACAGTTGGGATCAGTATTGTTTTTTTCCTGTTTATTTGCTTTTCCTTCTAGGAATCTTTCCTCTTGTGACAGGAATGCGTTGGTCAGCCATTCTGTCGCTCCTTCCGGCTATTTTTCCCCCGAGACCCTCCAGGCGATCCACCTCAGGACTGAGGGGAAAATCAGCCCCAGGTTCAACAACGTTCTGGGAACTAAGCTCCAAACATTTCCTTCCAATGACCCCCTTGTCAAAGAGGACAGGAAAATGGTGGCTGGGAAAATGACACTGCGATATTAGTGGGTGAAACATTTCCGCAGGGGGGTGTGAGACTCAATGGCAAAGTCAGCAGTTATCGTCTCTGAGAAGTTTGTGAGCTCGACTGTCACCTTGAAACGCTATAGCCCGGGAGGTGAATGTATTCCCTCAGCGCCGTTAGATAGAGAGTTCCAGCATTTTGACCCAATGGAGGAACGGCAATTTGTGTCGAGTCAGGATGGTGCGTGACTCCGAGGGGAAACCTCGAGCTGGGGACATTCCCAATGCATCTGCTTCCTTTGGGTGGTGAGGAAGGGGCTGTCGGAGAAACCTTGGGTGAGATGCTGCAGGGAATCCTGTAGATGGCACCCACTTGCGGCCTTGGTGAAGGGGGTAGAACCTGAAGCCATTGGCCTGTGGATTTGTCTCCAAGTTAATCCATTTAGTCTGAACTCCTTTGTGCGCTCACTAAAGTACCAGGCGAAGGAGTAGGTTCTTATTGTGTGATGATACACAGCATGGGTTTTACACATTGGATCACGGGGTGTAAGTGTTAATGGCTGTGCTACATTTATTATCCATCCCCGCTTGCCCTCAAATTGGGGAGGGGTGGAGAAAGAGATGCAGCTTCTCTAACCCCTGCACTCCATCTGGTGCAGGAACAACCCTCATGCTGTTAGGAAGGGAGGGTCAGGATTCTGATTGGAGTGGTGATAGAACCATAGAACCCCATAGAACCCCTGCAGTGCAGAAACAGGCCCTTCGGCCCATCGAGTCTGCACCGAACACAATCCCACCCAGACCCTATCCCCATACCCCTACACATTTTACCTGCTAATCCCTCTAACCTACACATCCCAGGACACTAAGGGGCAATTTTAGCATAGCCAATGAACCTAACCCGCACATCTTTGGACTGTGGGAGGAAACCGGAGCACCCGGAGAAAACCCACGCAGACACGAGGAGAATGTGCAAACTCCACACAGGCAGTGACCCGAGCCGGGAATCGAACCCAGGACCCTGGAGCTGTGAAGCAGCAGTGCTAACCACTGTGCTACCGTGCCACCCATAGAGTTCCAAGTCCTAGTGCCAAGAAGCTGGAATGGGAAACTTGGAGGTGGTGTTGGGGAGTATTTACTGCCCTTGTCAGGGTAAGATGGGCAGTAGTGTTTATTTCCCCAATGGCTGCATTACAAGAAGGTATTTGATCACAAGGCTAGGGTGGGGGGGGGGGGGGGGTGGGAGCGTATATAATCAGACCTTTGAAAGATTGAAAAGTAGTTGATGTAGAACTAAAATTCCTTGTTCAACTTTTACCACCCTCAGGCTGCAGAGCCTCCATTGGAATGATTTGATGGATGTGAGGAGGGGGAATTCCATGGGAGATCCAGTCTAATCCTCACTGAGGGGCACTGCCAAAGTGGATGCCAAGAGAATGATTCCTCACCACAGGTGGCTGTCTATTAGGTGTTGCTCTGTTAACACCAATAAGGGCGGCACGGTAGCACAGTGGTTAGCACTGCTGCTTCACAGCTCCAGGGTCCTGGGTTCGATTCCCGGCTCGGGTCACTGCCTGTGTGGAGTTTGCACATTCTCCTCGTGTTTGCGTGGGTTTTCTCCGGGTGCTCCGGTTTCCTCCCACAGTCCAAAGATGTGCGGGTTAGGTTCATTGGCTATGCTAAAATTGCCCCTTAGTATCCTAGGATATGTAGGTTAGAGGGATTAGCAGGTAAAATGTGTAGGGATATGGGGATAGGGTCTGGGTGGGATTGTGTTCGGTGCAGACTCGATGGGCCGAAGGGCCTGTTTCTGCACTGTAGGGTTCTATGTTCAAAGAATATTGTCCCTGGAACACTCCAGGAGGTGGAGGGAGATAGATTCCTGATTAACAAGGGGTGAAAGGACAGGGTTACAAATCAGATCAGCCATGATCTTCCAGAGTCAGGGAGGAGGCTAGAGGGACTTCACTTCCTACAAGTTAATGATGTTCTATAACCAAGACAGTTATTTGGGTATAGAGGGATATGGGCCAAATGCAGGCAACTGGGGCTAGCTTAACAGTAAGACTGGGCAGCACTGAATTGGGCTGAAGGGCCTGTTTCTATGCTGTAAACCTGAGCATTAGTGTGTCAAATAAAAGACACAGAATGAAGGGTAACAGACAAGATCAGTTCAATTTTTTTTTATTTCAATTATCCACATTCAATTCTTCACTACAAGTTGTCTTCCTGGAAAAAGCCCAGGGCTCCAGGTGGAATTGGAAACATCTCAGCAGCAAAGCCATCTCCAATCCAATCCTAGATGTCACATTGAGTGCTCTCCTCCAGTGAGAGCTTGTCAAACAGGTACTCTCCCATCCTATTCTCAGGGGCTCCCAGATGCTTCAAGTTGGTGATGTGGTCCCCAAGTTGCTTAATGGTCTTGAGCTGCTCATCCAGAAAGTGAGTCTCCAGAAAGTCACACAGCTGGAAGGGGAAGAGAGTCAAATAATGTGAAGATCAGATTCTCAAAAGGGGGATTTCTTGGAGGAAATGAGTTGCATTTTTCCATAACTGTACAGTGTTGAGGGCTTTAGTCAGGAAATGTGTGAACAGCCTACAAATGTGATCATTTGCAGTTTCGGAATGGACCTAATCATAGGCACAGCAAGATACCAATAGTAATGAACTTGGAGAAAGTGGTCATGTATTGGACAATCATCTGTCCCCCCTCCCCACCATGAAACCCAGACCATGTACTCAAGTTGACACACCCAGTGCTACAGCCAAGTTGCAATGCAAGTCTTATTTCATAGCCTGTGGGCAAATTACAGTTGGCAATGTTGCTCATGTCACATCCACAACCACACTGGGATGTGGGGATTGAGGACAATGCAGTGTTGGGTCTAACTGGTCACACTGGGGGAAAAATCAGATCAAAGACAATCAAACAATACAAAGTCCACCAGAGATCAGAGTTACGATGGAGTGAAGCTTACATGAGGGTCAGTCTGGGTGGTGGCGAGTTGGTGGAGATCCAGGAGACTCTGGTTCACGTTCTTCTCCAGATCCAGGGCAACTTGCATTGCCTGGAGACCGTTACCCCACTCATCCCTCTCTGGCTTCTACAATAGGGAAAGACAGGCCAGTTATTTCAGGGGGATTCCCACTTGTCCATTTGGACCAAGGGAAAGGAAGGAATTCAGGATCACTCCTTCCAGTGCTACAGGGCCCAACATGTTCAAACAATTCTGAATTCCTTGTCCAAAGTGCACATCATCCAGTCTCAGCACAGCAAGATGGAGACATCGTACCATATTTAAATTAATTATGGATTTAGAGAGATAACAGGTGAAGCCAAGCGACATTTCTTGCTCCCTTTAGGACTTAAAAATTAAAGTCACATCATTAAAGCAGCCGGTTTCCCCCCACCACCCCCCCCCCCCCCCCCAAACTCCCACCTTCACACCCTGGAGGAGGATGCGACCTCCACGTTTATTCTGGAATTTAATCAGCTTCTCCGCGTGTTCCCACTTCTCCTGGGACTGATGTTTGAAGAAGTGGGAGAAATTGTCGAGGGCGACATCATCCCGGTCAAAGAAAGCCGTCTGAAAAAGAGAACAATCCCAATTCCATTAACCACACAGGCCCATTCTAATCCCAAATAAAGTGCAAACTTTCTTCCAGCTTTCTAACAAATTCATATTGAATAGTCAGTTTTGAAGTTAAATTCCTTTTGTCTGTAATCTAATTTTCAACCAAGATGATTAGTTTATGGGACAAATGACCAGCCAATACCAGTTGTAGTTTTGATAAAGACTCCATTTCAGCTAGATAACAAATTGTGCTGCAAAGTGAATTCAAACACTTTTCTTCAACATTATCTTAATCCAATGCAAATGCAGTATTGCAAAACAGTAACCAGTCAACCAATTGAATTGGAAGAGTATACAGTCTATTATAGACAGCATCAAAATGGGAATTAAAGTCACTGAGAATGGAAGCCCTCATTTTCTTCCAAAAAAGAAAGACTTCCATTTAGAATGCAGTCAGTATGTTGTTCCATCACTCAAACCAGCCTCCCATCCAGTGTCTACACTCCCCCCCCACCTCAGGAAAGCAGCCAGCATAATCAAGGGCCCCATGCACCCCAGACACCCTTCTGCTTTCCTCCATTTGGGAAAGGTACAAGTCTGAGGTCAAACACCAACTGACTCGAGAGCAGCTTCTTCCCTGCTGCTGTCAGGGCTTTTGACTGGCCTTACCTTGCAATAAGCTGATCTTTCTTTACACCTTATGACTAATGCTACACTCTGCACCCTCCTTCTCCATGTACACAGTCTAGCACAGAAGACACTTCTCACTGCATACTCATACATTAATAAATTGCAACTAATTATGGGAGCAATGCCCATTTCAGAAAATCTTCACAATAGACAGAGGCATTGATGTCCAAATATTCCCCAGACATGTCACACAGTGAGCACGTGACAGGCAGACTGAAAACATCTGGAAATAGAGCAAGTATCAGTGACCATGAAGCTGTCAACTTAAACACCCAGCTGCTGTATTAATGGGACCTGCTGTCCATATCCAGTGTGACCTCCCACTGACTCCATCCCCCCACACCAACATCACAACCCCACTCTTCCGAAATAACCAAGGCTTCCATTCAGTTGTGACATGGGAGAGCAGCACGTGCCAGTCACACACACACACACAACTAAATGTTCCAAGATTAACACCAAGAACTCTCTTGCTCTGCACACATCACCCTGGTAGCCAGCTAGTATACCAGCCATCGCCAATCTCACCCTTGCAATAATTAGGTTGAATGGGCACTTTAGGACATTAACACACAGTAAGTCAAGTTTAAATTTATTGATTAGACACTGGAATCAGAAATAACAGGGTAGCAGTGGTTAGCACTGCTACCCCACAGCACTGGGGACTCCGGTTCAATTCCCAGCTTGGGGCACTGTGTAGAGTTTGCACATTCTCCCAGTGCCTGTGGGTTTCCCCAGGATGCTCCACTCTCCGCCTATATTTCAAAAGATGTGCAGATTAGACTGACCCCCTATGCTGAAATGCTCCTTAGCATTAGGGGGATGTCAGGGAGATTAGTAGGGTAAGTTTGTGGATAGAGCTCAAATGGGATTGCTCTCAGTGCAGGCTCAATGGGCCAAATGGCCTCCTTCTACACCATAGGAATTCTATGAAAATGCTGGAAAACCTCAGCAGGTCCAACAGCATCCATGGAGAGAGAATAGAGCCAACATTTAGAATCCAGAGGTCTCCCCCCATTTCGAGTTGAAGTGTTTGTTCTGTTCTGTCTCCACAGATGCTGTCCAACCAGCTGAGATTTTCTGTTTTGGAATAAGTCAGGTTAGGCTTAAACAGATGCAAAAGTTTATTTCAGCAAACTAGATCTTATTTTAAAATCTATAAAGACAAGACTCACCAGAGAAAGATAGAGATAGGAGGCAGTGAGCTCCAGGTTAATCTGCTTGTTGACACCAGCTTCACAATCCTGGTGATAAATCTGGGAGGCCATCTTGTCACTGCAGATTATTCCTTGGCTAATGGCCACCAAAACACACAAAGTCAGAAACAACACTAACCCAAGCTAAAACCACACACCCAAAAGACTTGGATTTATACTCCAGAGCCACAAAGTCATTGTATCAAGCAGGAAATGACATCATCAACAATGGCCAACCACTCTTGTGAACCAATCAAACAGCTGCCTAGTCCAGTTGGATTCCGATCACAATAAGGTGGGATCGATTGGGCATCTGGGAACCAATCAGAATGTTCAAAGAGAGGCTCGTGAGATTGGAAATTCAACCATGAGAGAACTACTGATTGAACTTTGACCTCAGCTTCGACTTGCAAATGCCAACGGTGTCTTCAGATCAAGCCCAGGATGGGGTGCAGGTTCCTTATCTTGTCAGCTTGGATCCTGTTTGTCTCTCTTGTGGATTCAAATTGGAATTTGAGTTTGGTTTTTGGAGTAAGCAAGGAAGGGATTTGGGTTTGCCCGGTCTGTTCTGAGCACTGGAGTAAAGAAATGTTTTAAGAAAGCTAATTTTGACCTTTGAGTGGAGATATTAAGACAAGCTTGATCCAGACTGACAGAGTTACTTTCATGTGTTCCTTTGAGGAAATTTTTCCCCTCTAATTTATGGAGGACATTGCTGGGAATCTCATTGGAAATGGGAGACATTGTTCACAAAAAAGATTTTCCTTTTAATGCAGAGTAACAGAAGCAATCTCGTGTGGAGACCCACAAGGTGGCACGGTGGCACAGTGATTAGCACCGCTGCCTCTCGGCGCCAGGGAACCAGGGTCGATGCCCAGCTTGGGTCACTGTCTGTACGGAGTCTGCACCTTCTCCCCATGTCTGCGTGGGTTTCTGTGCTTTCCAGTTTCCTCCGACAAACCAAAAGATGTGCAGGTTAGGTGGATCAGCCATGCTAAATTCTCTCTGTGTACCCGAACAGGAGCTGGAGCGTGGGCAACTAGGGGATTTTCACAGTCACTTCATTGAGGTGTTAATGTAAGCCTACTTGGGACATAAATAAATATCAGCGTCTGTTGATCGACTGATAGGTGATGACACTGGGGACCCATTCTGGCCACTGGAAGGCCAGTTTGAAAACCAGTAACAATCACTTCAGCTGCATGGTAGGCCTCAGGCTTCTCTGTCCAACTTCCCCTCTCTGGGTGCAAGTTGTGTGGCTGCCATTGTATTTTCTCTATTTGGCTATTCATTGTTACAATAACAACCCATCCATTGTCAAGAATGTTCAGGTTAAGTTATTTCCTGGCATTGTTTACGTAGAATTATCTAGAATGTCCGAATGAAAAGAAAAGTTTTATTTGGTCAGTAATTGTTTGGAATGCCAAGTGGCAGCAATTTCCCATCTTATTGGATTTGTGGACAATTTTGGGTCTTTTACTATAAGAATATTATAAGAACATCTTCATTTGGAGATTTAATAATGGCCAGAATTGGTTCCAATAAGTGGGTGTACTTGGGGAATGGCGTATTTCCTCTGCCAATGTGTACCATCGACAAGAAACGTTGGACCACTGCCATTCTCTGAAAGCCCTTTCCCAACCCATCACCTCCTCCTCCTAGAAGAACAAAAACATTAGGTGCTTAGGAACATCAACACCTCCCACTTTCCCCTCAGAGATCCTCGCAATCCTGACTCGGGGACAAAATTTCATCCCCTCATCGTCACTGGGTCAAACTCAAGGAGCTCTCTGACTCACAGAAGACCCTTCAACACATGAACTCCGCCAACTCAAGATGGCAGCCCAGTGCCACCCCTCACTGGACGATTGGGAATGGACAATGAACGCTGCCTCTGCCAGTACATCCCCATCTCTAGGTGAAGTTCAGTTATTTGCCCAGTAATATTGCAACTTCATTTTCAAGCCCCCATTTTCCCTCCACCAACAGCAGGTGGCAGTGGAGGTTGGGCGCCGCACCTGCGCAAGGATGTTTTGGCCCTGGAGGGAGTGCAGAGGAGGTTTACTCGGCTGATACCGGAGTTGAGGGGATTGAGCTATGAGGAGAGGCTGAATAAACTAGGCTTGTACTCGTTAGAGTTTAGAAGAATGAGGGGAGATCTCATTGAGACGTATAAGATGATGAATGGGATGGATAGGATAGAGGTGGAGAGACTGTTCCCGCTCAAAAAAGACAGGAGGACTAGGGGGCACAGCCTCAAGATAAAGGGGGGGCGGTTTAGAACAGAGTTGAGGAGGAACTTCTTCACTCAAAGGGTGGTGAATCTCTGGAATTCTCTGCCCGTTGAAGTGGTGGAGGCTGCCTCGCTAAATATTTTTAAGAAACGGGTTGATGGGTTTTTGATAAGAGAAGGGATTAAGGGTTATGGGGAGAGGGCGGGAAGGTGGAGCTGAGTCACGACAGATCAGCCATGATCTTATTGAATGGCGGGGCAGGCTCGAAGGGCCAGATGGCCTACTCCTGCTCCTATTTCTTATGTTCTTATGTTCTTAAACCCTAACACCACGTCACTCAGGCCAATGTCAAATCGATGGATAATTTTTCAAGCTCAGATTGTGGAACTGGTTAATCTGAAACCTTGGTGTTGGTTAGCAGGGAGGGTGGGTGGGTGAGAGTGAGTGGAACAGTCCCCCAGGATATTCCTACTGATTCCATTTATTGTAACGTATGTGGGGATCCTTCCTGAATGGAGAGCAAAATTGTACACAATATCCCAGGTGTGATCTCCTTCCAATCCCATGCCATTGCAAAAAGATTTCTTCACTCATACTCCAATCCTTTGAAATAAAGGTTAACATAGAATTTGCCATTTCCAACTCTTTGCTATAGCTGTACACATTGTGTGTTAAAAAACTGAGTGCTCTGAGTAGAATATCAACCAGTTTACCCTTCCGCGTTCTGTCAGGGAGTCGTGTCCCATACAAGATCCCCAGAACAAGTCTTGATTTGATTAATTGTCACATGAATTGAGATGCAGTGAGAAGTATTGTTTCTTGCATGCTGTACAAAGCATACCATTCATAGAGTGCATGGGGGGGGGGGGAGAGAAGAAAAGGAGTGCGCAAAATGTAGTGTTAGTCATAGCTAGGGTGTAGAGAAAGATCAACTTAATATATGGTAGATCTGTTCAAATGTCTGGGAAGAAGCTGTTCTTAAAGTTTATTTATTGTTAATCGCAAGTAAGGCTTACATTAACACTGCAGTAAAGTTATTGTGAAATTCTGCCAGTCAGCACCTGTTCAGATCAATGCACCTAAACAGCACATCTTCCTGAATGTGGGAGGAAATCCATTCAGACACAGGGAGAACATACAAACTCCCCACAGCCAGTGAGCCAAGCTGGGAATCAAACCCAGCTCCCTGGTGCTGTGAGGCAGCAGTGCTACCATAACCACCCTGAGTCAGTTGGTACGTGACCTCATACTCCTGTATCTTTTCCCCTAATGGGGGAGAGAGAGAGAGAGAAAAGGTTCAGGATGTGGATGTGATCCCTGGCAGGACAGTTTCCCCAAGATAGATTGAGATGTGGAGCAGCTGTTAGATTGAACTGACTTATCAAATGGAACGAGTGATTAGACTGAGTTTAGGCAAAGAAATAAACCCAACAGAACATTTCTGATCCACGAACACTGGGAGAAAATAGTAATATGGCATATTTTACGTTGGCTCAAAACAGTGCTTTATTTCAATCTTTATAGAAACCCCTTCATTTCCCAGCCCCCTCGGTGGGAAACAGCTAGCCATGAATATGGAACACAAGATGGGGGCTTAGTTCCAGAACAAAGCTGGATGGATATTCCTGTACTTCCTTTTCTAATTCTGTTAAGAACATGTGCAGCCAGCTAGAGTCATTGACTAGTACAGCACAGAAACAGGCCCTTCAGCCCAAACTTGTCCATGGTGCTCTCCCAGCTAGTCCCATGTCTCTCTAATCCCTTCCCCTCCACGTACTTTTCCAGTGTTGTTATTGAACCTGCCTCAACCATTTTCTCAGGCAGCTCATTCCAGACACCCACCCCTCCCCCCAGGCAGGGAAATTCTCTGTATAGAACATCAACTGCAGTTGTAGCCTTTAGAAGTATTTTTTTTAATCTTGCCGCAGTTAGACATTACTATCTCCAAATATTTGTACCTTCCTGACTGCAGTCACCTCAGTTTCCAGGTCATGGTGAGACAGATCAGGAGGGGTGATTAGAAGCTGTTCTCCAGTCTCCCCCCCCCCCGCTGGATCTGAAGGAATCCAGTGCAGGATCTACAGCCTAATCACTAGTTCCATTTGGTAAGTCAGTCAGCTCTGTCCCTACAACCATTCAACTGGCTGAAAGCAGGTGGGGTGTCAAATTAGAAAGAAGTAGTGTTTAAAATAAGATAGACGTGATCAATGAATTCTTTTATTTCTATTCACATGATAATTTAGTTCTCACAACAAGTTGTCGTCCTGGAGAAAGCCCAGAGCTCCAGGTGGAATTGGAAACATCTCGCAGCAGCAAAGCCAATCCTAGATGTCCCATTAAGTGCTCTCCTCCAGTGAGAGCTTGTCAAACAGGTACTCTCCCATCCCATTCTCAGGGGCTCCCAGATGCTTCAAGTTGGTGATGTGGTCCCCAAGTTGCTTGATGGTCTTGACCTGCTCATCCAGAAAGTGAGTCTCCAGAAAGTCACACAGCTGGAAGGGGAAGAGAGAAAGAGTCAAAAAAAATGAGAGATCAGTTCCTCTAGAGCCAATTCTCTTTCAAACCCTGTTCCCTGTAGGGAAGTGGAATTATAGAACCTCTCCAGTGCAGGAGCAGGCCATTCAGTCCATCAAACCGACATTCAACCACAATCCTACTTATTAACCCTAGTAACCACCTGACACTAGGGTCAACTTGCATCACTAATCAACCTAACTTGAACATCTTAGACTGTTGGAGGATCCTGGAACAAGCCCCATTTGCTTTCAGAAAGTGTGTTTTGATCACAAGGAGAATCAGGAGAGATCACCAGGTGATTAGAAGTGTCTGGGGGCACCACTGCCTCACAGCTCTGGGGGCACCACTGCCTCACAGCTCTGGGGGCACCACTGCCTCACAGCTCTGGGGGCACCACTGCCTCACAGCTCTGGGGGCACCACTGCCTCACAGCTCTGGGGGCACCACTGCCTCACAGCTCTGGGGGCACCACTGCCTCACAGCTCTGGGGGCACCACTGCCTCACAGCTCTGGGGGCACCACTGCCTCACAGCTCTGGGGGCACCACTGCCTCACAGCTCTGGGGGCACCACTGCCTCACAGCTCTGGGGGCCTGGGGACCTCAGTTCCCAGCTTGGGTCACTGTGTGGAGTTTGCCTGTTTTCCCTGTGGGTTTCTTCTGTCCAAAGATTTGCAGGTTAGGTCGATTGGCCATGCTAAATTGTCCCTTAGTGTCCTAGTGTGCATAGGAGAGAGGAATTAGCAGGGTAACTGTGGAGTTATGGAATAGGGCCTGGGTGGGATTGTGGTTAGTGCAGACTGGATGGGCCAAATGGCCTCCTGCACTGTAGGGATTCTATGATGCTCTTCACATCCTGTTCCTTGTGATTTCACATACCACAATCTCTCAATCAAATCTGTTGTTTGGGATATCTATGTCAGGAATGTTATATGAACAGGGTGGGAATATTCTGTCCTGTCCCAAAGCACCTTCACATCCAATCCTGTTTTGGAAGTGTTGTCACTGTTGAGAAGTTCAATAGCAAGTGCACAGCAAGACTCCACATGATTGACAAGTGACTGCAATGAGGGTGAGATCTTGATCAAGGATTAGAGATTGGAAGCCAATGGGGAGAACACTTCCAGTAGTGCCTTGGGATCTTCTATATCCACAAGGTCTCAAGCTGATGGGATGGTCCTGTAGTGGGCTGTCCATTTGGAATTGAAGTTCTGGAGTGGGTCCTCAATCCAGAAGATCGACTCAGGAGTGTGACCAGACTTTAAGCCAGTTAGCACGCTCCCAATAGAACCATTGTTACTTTATCCAGATTTTAAGACAGTTACAGTTGGCAATGTTGCCCATGTCACATCCATGCCCACACTGGGATGTGGGGATTGAGGACAATGCAGTGTTGGGTCTAACTGGTCACACTGGGGGATCAGATCAAAGATCAACAATACAAAGCCTGCTGGAGATCAGAGTTACGATGGAGTGAAGCTTACATGAGGGTCAGTCTGGGTGGTGGCGAGTTGGTGGAGATCCAGGAGACTCTGGTTCACATTCTTCTCCAGATCCAGGGCTACTTGCATTGCCTGGAGACTGTTGCCCCACTCATCCCTCTCTGGCTTCTACTATGGAGAAAGACAGGACAGTTATTTCAGGGGGATTCCAGATTGTCCATTTGGACCAAGGGAAGGAAGTTGTTGAGGATCATGTCAACAATTTCCCTAGTTTGTGCAGAGTTATGGGACAATTCAAAGTTCCTCATGTACAAAAGTACCTCAGTGCCCACACAGCAATATTGTTCAGCTAATAATTCTGTCAGTCCAATGACTTGAAGTCACATCATTAAAGCAGCCATCTTCCCCCCCAATTCCCACCTTCACATCCTGGAGGAGGATACAGCCTCCACGTTTATTCTGGAATTTAATCAGCTTCTCCACATGTTCCTCCTTTTCCTGGGACTGATGTTTGAAGAAGTGGGAGAAATTGTCGAGGGCGACATCATTCCGATCAAAGAAAGACGCCTGAAAGAGAACAATCCCAATTCCATTAACCACAACACAGAGGCCCATTCTAATCCTGAAAAAACTCAGTACAGACTCCCTTCCTGCTTCCCAATCCTTCAATATAAAGTCACATTACATTATCTTCACTTCCTCTGGGATATTGAAAGGTCTGAAACCCAATGTCATCAGTTTCCAATTGTGAAGATTACCAGGGAATAAGGACACAGCTGTAGAGTTTTGGCAGGAGTTACAACTCCAATCTCAATCTTACTGAGTATTTAGCATCTTGTCTTAGAATTTAATCTTAAATATCAAACAGTAACCCAATACAACTGATGGGACAACAGGATTGTTAAATGAACTGGCACTGTTATTGATGCAGGAAAGTAGAGCCCTACACTGCAGAAAGTAGCCATTCGGTCCATCAAGTCTGCACTGACCACAATCCCACCCAGACCCTATTCCTATAACCCCACTAATCCCTCAATTTACCCATCCTGGGATGGATAAGGGATAATTTATCATGGCCAATGCACCTAACCTGCACATCTTTTGTACTATGGAGGAAACTCACACCCACAGGGGGAGAAACTCCACAAAGTGACCCAAATCGGGAATTGAACCCAGGTCCCTGGAGGCAGCAGTGCTAAACATTTTACTCCCTTAACAGAAGGGAGGGTGCAATAACCACTCTCGTCAGAAGATGGAAGACACCCGTTAGTAGATACAAGAATTTTTAGCAAAGTGTTTATCCCTTTTCCATCATCTGATGAAATTTTTCTTGAAAGATGCTGCACTAGAAAAATGGAGGCAAATTTCTGCTTTTCTTCAGAGTAAAAGGGATGCCAAAGTTGTTTGAACAAGATGCAAGCAAGAGGTTTAAGGTAACAAGGGGGCAAGTTTAAAGGAGTGAGGGCAATTTTTTTTTCCTCCAGAGGGTGTTAGGTGCCTGGAATGAGCTGCCAGAGGTGGTGTTAGAAGCAGCTACAACAGCAACGTTTAGCATAGAACCCAGCATAGAACCCTACAGTGCAGAAACAGGCCCTTCGGCCCATCGAGTCTGCACCGAACACAATCCCACCCAGACCCTATCCCCATATCCCTACACATTTACCTGCTAATCCCTCTAACCTACACATCCCAGGACACTAAGGGGCAATTTTAGCATAGCCAATGAACCTAACCCGCACATCTTTGGACTGTGGGAGGAAACCGGAGCACCCGGAGAAAACCCACGCAGACACGAGGAGAATGTGCAAACGCCACACAGGTAGTGACCCGAGCCGGGAATCGAACCCAGGACCCTGGAGCTGTGAAGCAGCAGTGCTAACCACTGTGCTACCGTGCCACCCGTTTAGAGGCATCTTGACAGATACGTGGGTGGCATGGTAGCAGATTGGTCAGCACTGCTCCAGGGACCCAGGGTCAATTCCAGCCTCAGGTGACTGAGTCTGCACAGGTTTCCTCCCACACTCCAAAAGATGTGCTGGTGAGGTTGATTGGCTATGCTAAATTGACCCTAGTGTCCCAAGGACACTAATTTCAGGAGGTTAGCAGGGTAAATATTTGTAGATATGGGCTGGGTGGGGTTGATGTTAGTGCCAGCTTGATGGGCTGAATGGCCCTTCTCTACACTCAATTTTACACATAGGGGCAGGAAATTGAGATATACAGCCCATGTAGAAGCACAAGGTCTTTGCTTTGGAAAGGCATCACGTGCTGGCACAGACATGGTGGGTTGAAGGGCCTGTTCTCTTGTATTGGTTGGATGGCTTATCAGAAGGAAATTGCAACATTCTATTTCAACTAGAAAGCATTTTTGTTTTAATGGGACAAAACTACTTCCCCAGAGATCACATTCAAGTCTCAAACCATCAGAGCATTTCAAAGAAAAAAAAATTAATCTGGGGGCACAAAGCCAGTGCTGGGGGGAGGGAAAGGAGCAGGGAGAGAGAGCAGAGAGCAACAATGAGGCTACTGAATTCATGTAAGCCTTAAAAACCTGACTCCCTAATGAAAACTGTGCTGTTTACCCAGCCCAGGTGACTCCAATTCTTACCCTAATCGGAGGGTCAACACATTTCTAGACTAAAGACCGACCCCTACAGTGCAGGAGGCCATTCAGCCCATTGAGTCTACACCAACCACAATCCCACCCAAGACCTTTCCCCAAATATTTACCCTGTTAATCCCCCTGACATTAAGAAGCAATTTAGCATGGCCAATCCACCTAATCTACACATCTTTGGAGTGAGGGGGAAACTAGAGCACCTGAAGGAAACCCATACAGACATTGGGAGAACATTCAATCCCACACAGACAGTGACCCAAGGCTGGAATCAAACCCAGGTCCCTCATGCTGCGAGGCAGCAGTACTAACCACTGTGCCACTATAATCAAGAAAAATCACTTGGTTGTGGTAACTAAGGGAATGGTTAGTAAAATACTAATCACATCCAAAAGACTTCATCTTCAAGAACTAACTTCAAGCACTATAAAATAGGCGGCAAGTCAAGTTGGATTAAAAATAGGGAGGGGGTGGGAAAGAGTTAATGGATTTTTTGTTTCTAAAACACAAAAACAAGACTCACCAGAGACAGATAGAGATAGGAGGCAGTGAGCTCCAGGTTAACCTGTTTGTTGACACCAGCTTCACAATCCTGGTGATAGTTCTGGGAAATCTGAGAGGCCATTGTGCAATTTGCCCTTTTACCTAATTTGCACAGGACACAATCTGAATCTCACACTCAAGGTTTATACCAAACATGAAACCTCCCAGCCAAAGGACTTGCATTTATACTCTGGGACTCGAGCCTATTTTAGCAAGCAGGAAATGACATCATCAGCGGTGCCCCACCATCCTTGTTCACCAATCAAACACTGCCATTTACAATTGGCAAAGGGTGGGATTGGAGTGGTTTGCACTGCTGCCTCACAGTGCCAGTGACCCAGGTTCGATTCCTGGCTTGGGTCACTGTCTGTGTGGAGTTTGCCTGTTTAATCTGTGTCTGTGTGGGTTTCCTCTGGGTGCTCCGGTTTCCTCCCACAGCTTGAAAGACGTGCTGGTCGGGTGCATTGACCCGAATGAGGACCAGAATGCGGCAACTAGGGGAGTTTCACAGTGACTTCATTGTAGTGTTAATGTAAGCCTTACTTGTGACTAATAAATAAAAGGATGGGATATGGGGCCCCGTCAGAATGTTGGAGGGATTGCTTGAAGGAATTGCCGATTGATGTTGTCTCTGTTTGCGTGGAAATCCTGAAAGTTCTCCCCCTGAAAATGTGAAGAGATTATACTCTAAAATCTTATCTTGACATATAACTGGAGGTGTTGAGTCAAACTTGATGGAGACTCACATTAGGTTCCCATCTTTCATGTGGGGAGCCAGAGGAGGAGGAGGGGGGGGTGGGGGTGGGGGGTGGGGTGGGGGGGGGGGGTGGTATCCGACACATCATTGGACTGTCTGAGGAAACCGGAGCACCCAGAGGAAACCCACGCAGACACGGGGAGACCATTGCAGATTCCAAACTGACAGTGACCCCAGTTATTTTATTGAATTCAAATTTCACCAACTGCCACAGTAGGATTTGAACCCAGGTCTCCAGATATTAGAATAAGCAGTGACTCAGGAGACTTAATGTAACTGGGGTCTGCAACAAGCTTGTCTTAACACCTCCACTCAAAATGATGTTTTAGAGGATGATTTTTGGGTACAGATGTTTTGTGTTGAGTTCGCACCAGTGGGGAGGGGGGGGTCAAAGGTCAATCAGCAATGACGTCATGGTTGAGTTCTCGATCAGAGGAACCTCTCCGACATTCTGATTGGCCCCAAATCTCATTTTGATCTGACGTGTCTTAAGTTTCCTTTGTACTTTTTGTTTCTGTTCGGGCTGTTCCCCCTCCTTTTGGGGAACTGCCCCCTTTCTCTTTGTCCGAACGTAATTTAAGTTGGTTTACTTGGTTCGACCCGAAAGACCACCCAAAAGACCACCACCACCTGAAAGACCCACCCGAAAGACCCACCCGAAAGACCACCCAAAAGACCGGCTGATTAGATTCCAATTGGACAAGGCAGCTCTTTGATTGGTCCACAAAAATGGGTGGCCATTGCTGATGATGTCATTTCCTGTTTAGGACTCTTGGGGTATAAATGCGAATCCTTTGCTAGTGTAATTTTAGGTCATTGGTGCTTGTTCTATATTTGTATTACAGGAGTTTGCTTGTGTAAGCTTGGGTGTGTGGGGGGGAAAAAAATGGAATCCCAGATCTCCCAAAACTGTCACCAGGATTGTGAAGCTGGTATCAACAAGCAGATTAACCTGGAGCTCACTGCCTCCTATCTCTATCTTTCTCTGGTGAGTCTTGTCTCTGGGTTTGAAGTGAAATGCATCATTCTGAAGTAGATTCTTCCCAGAAGCCTAACTTGACTTCATGGTTGTGTTTTGTTACTCTCCTGACTGAAGATGTCATTCCACCCTAATTATAGTTTCAATCTCATTACAGTTAGTGAGATGTGATGGTGATATTGAATATCAACTGGTTGGTTCATTGGCTGTTCCTAGAATGATATAGAAGTGTCTTTCCAAACTGGATTGAAGTTTTAATACTCATTTTAACTGGGACTGCAGTATTATACAATCTACAAGTGCAGGAGGTCACTGAGTCTGCATCAACAACAATCCCACCCAGGTCCTATCCCAATAACCCCATGCGTTTACCCTGGCTAATTCCCCCTGACAGAGCAATTTAGCGCGGCCAATTCACCTAACCCACACATCTTTGGACTGTGGGAGGAAACCCACACAGACACGGGGAGAACATGCAAACTCCACATAGACAGTGACCCGATGCTCTGAGTCATCCACACCAGCCACCGCTCCAATTGGCTTGCGAGATTATACCCCACCATGATTGGTGCCTTGGTCAATGGAAGATTCCTGATTGGCTAACAGGGATTGTCAATCACTGTTGGTGATGTCATTCCCAGTTTGAAAGCAGGATGTCCCAGTGGTATAAATACATGAGCTTGTGGTTAACCACCTCAGCTTGTTTGAGTTGTTGTCCAGTGAGGCTACAATGGCTTCCCAAGTGTGTCAGAACTACCACAAGGACTGTGAGGATGCTGTTAACATGCAGATCAACCTGGAACTCTATTCCTCCTATGTTTACCTCTCCATGGTGAGGTTTGTATGTTTGGGGGCCCTATTTTAAAATTAACTGTGTTGCTTCATTGCATTCTAAGTGGGTAGAATTTCTTCCTGTTGATGAATTGGCTTTGGGATGTATCCCTGACACCCTCCCTGGGTTTAATACTGTGGGAGCCCCAAAATAAGGGTCAGAGTCCTGATTTGTAATGGTTGTATCTCCTGTAGTGTTTAAATCTGAGGTTCTTATAGAGGCTCCATTTTCAAATGTGTAAACCTGGTCAGCTCTCCCAACTGGAATGGGAGCAGTGAAACTGAAATGAGTGGCTAGTGAGTGAGACATTGACTTGATGATGGCTGCTTTTCAGCTTTCTAAATGAGTAAAGTCTGGTACCTGAGGCTGGACCCTTTCCACATGAAGCAGGAATAGTTTTAGTACATTTGGAAGAGGGACAAATATCTTCCATTGCCCCTTTCCCTTGGGGAAGGGAGGGAACCAGGTTGTCCACTGAAGTAAGTTTAATTCAATGCTGAAAGGAATGAGCTTTCTTCCTGTTGTCTTGACCTATTCTGAGCTCAGCATGGGGGAGCTTTCAGGAAAATTGGTGGGATGGGGGAGGTTTCAAGCCAATATTCATTGCTTTCCATGAAAAGGGGAAATAATCTATTAAAGTAGAGAATGGGAGAGTATGGACATGTTGACCATGGATGGCATCTGGGTCAAACCTGACTCTCTCTTTTGTCTCTCCCTGCAGTTCTGTTACTTTGACCGGGATGATGTTGCCCTGAGTCACTTTGCTGAGTTCTTCAAGGAGCAGTCCCATGAGGAATGGGAATACGCTGAGAAACTGATGGAATTCCAGAATAAACGTGGAGGCAGAGTCATCCTGGAGGATGTCAAGGTTGGATTTAATTTGATTCAACTTTATACTCATTGTCGTTGTGAATTATACAATGATGTGAGCTTGCAGCTCCCAAGATAGAGGAAAAAAATTCAATTTCAAGACCAGTCTTGTGATGTAGTTAAATTAGATGTTTGCTGTTCAGTAGTTAATCTGCTGAGACTAATAAGTGAACCTCCTGGTGTAAAGCAGGACTGATATAGGATATTGATTTCTGGGTGACCTGATCTAGTGGACAAGAACTAAATCTGGATATCCAGGGTTTTTACATGTAAACCCTCACTTTGTGCTGTTTGCATTAGGGAACAGGAGTTAAATGTGCGGCAGCTGGAAAGAGGTAAAATCAGCTTTAAACAAGCAATTCCAAATTGGAAATGTTAATGGGGTTCTTTCTGCAAAATGCAGAGTAACCAACAGCCTGATTTGTCCAATGGTCTCCAGTCATCCCAATAATTGCTCCAACATGGTGTCCTCAAGCTGCACAGACTCTCTTTCTTTGCTGTTGCTTTTCAAGTTCAAACATCCTTTAGCCTTCTGTGCAAAAGCACTAACAGCCTCTTTCCCACCCCCTCTCTCTTCCAGAAGCCAGATCAGGATGAGTGGGGCAATGGTGTGGAGGCAATGCAGAGAGCTCTGCAGCTGGAGAAGAATGTGAACCAGGGTCTGCTGGATCTGCACAAACTCTCCTCTGGGAACACCGACCCTCATGTAAGTTGATTTTTGGAATCTGAGCTTTCAGTTGCTGAGTCTAACCAGAGGTCACCATTCCTTGTGTCTGTCACTGGATTTTGAGGCAGTTGCCCAGTTGAATGAAATTGTGACTTGTGCACACTAACCGGAACTACCCACTTGTAATATATATTCCCCCATCCACCCAGTGCCAGATGGGGGTAAATGTCACCTATGGAAGATCTTCCATGTTTGAGTTAATAGTCACTAATTTCTGTCTTTCCTGTTCCAGCTGTGTGACTTCCTGAAGACTCACTACTTGGATGAACAAGTGAAGATGATTAAGAAGCTTGGAGATCACATCACCAACCTGAAGAGACTGGGAGCCCCTGAGAATGACATGGGAGAGTACCTGTTTGACAGGCTCACCCTCAACTGACTGGGATTCTAATGGAAATATCAGCTTTGCTGATTTGAAAATAAATCATTTTGTCTCTAATTCTGTGTCTGATTTCATTATTCTGCAATGTTTAAAACTCCATTCAGTTTCCTAAACCTGGTTTAATTCCTTCCCCGGACCATTACACTCATTGGTTCAATGAATTTATTAACAGGGATCCAATTACTCCATTTCAGTTTGGAAACTCGATGCTGATTATGGTGAACACTGACCCTGAGAGAACATTATCAGATTTAGTGTGGGGAAAGACAAATAAACTAATCACAATGACATCACTGGCAAAACTCCTCACAATGGATTATTGGGAAAATTGGATGCAATCATTTCGCTGGGATTGGTGCAGGGTCCTCCACGTTTTTTTGTGTTTATAAATTACATAGGTGAATAGCGAGGTGGCACGGTGGTTAGCACTAGTCCTTCTCAGCTTTTGGGGTTTGGGTCACTGTCTGTGTGGAGTTTGCACATTCTCCTATGTAGGGATAGGGGGGTACAGCCTGGGTGGGTTTGTGTTTGGTACGGATGTGATGGGCTGAAAAACCCAAAGTTTAGAAAGATGCCCTATGATCTATATTCAAATCTGCTGATGGCATCAGGGTGGGTGGCATAGTTAAAAAGCATTAATGGGAGAGAGAAGCTGCAGTAGACATTGATAAAGGATGAAAACAGTTCAGTGAGGTCGTTGACTCTGAATCAAGAAAGATGAATCAATGATTGCTTAAATATTGAGGAGCTTGGAACCCACCTGCTTCACTAATGTCCCTTCAGGGAAGGAAATCTGCCATCCTTACCCAGCCTGGCCTACATGGGACTCCAGAGCAATGTGGTTGGCTTTCAACCATCCCTCTGAAATGGCCAAGTGAGACACTCAGTTCAAGGGCTGAGCAATAAATGCTGGCCCAGCCAGAGATGCCCATGTCCCACAAGTGAATTAAAAGAAAAGGTGTGGAGGAAGAGAGGAGTTTGGGGTCCGTGTAGGAATAAAGAGCTGAGATTTACAATTCATTGGCAGTAGTCAATAAACTATAATGGAAATGATATGGGTGACAGAGTGATCAGCACTGCTGCCTCACGGCAGGGTTTGATTCCTGGTTTGGGTCACTCTGTGTGGGGTCTGCACGTTCTCCCTGTGTCTGCGTGGGTTTTCTCTGCGTGTTCTTGTTTCCTCCCACAATCCAAAGATGTGCAGGTTAGGCTGATTGGCCATGCTAAATTGACACTAGTTTCAAGGGAATCAGCAGGGTAAATGTGTGGGGTTATGGAAATATGGCCTGGGTGGGATTATGTTCAATTCGGACTCAATGGGCTGAATGGCCTCTTTCTGCATTGTAGGGATTCTGTGAAACTTTGACTAATAAAATTCATCTCAAGGAGTGAAGGCTCAGTTCCAGTTGGAGACCATCTAGAACATTCCATTCTGATATATTGGCCGTGGAGAGACAGCCCAAATTCACCCGAATGATACCAGGGCTGAAGGGGTTAAATCACGAGGACAGTTTATGGAAATAAGTTGTACAGTCCTTAAAATGTGAAAAAAATGAAATAATTATAACTGAGCGTTGGACAAAGTAGACAGAGAGAAACTATTTCCTTTGGAACTCTTGCTATAATCTTATTCAATCTTGGCCATTTCAGATTGACCCAAAGAAACTTTTCTTCACAAACCGGAAAGTGGAAATCTAGGCAATCCCTCCCGAAAACATTGGGAACAAGTAAACATTTCAAAGCTGAGCTTGTTGGGTCTATGTTCGGTGAGGGGGTGAAGGCATCTGGACAAATAAGATGCACATTCGCCAGAATGTAATTGAATGATGGAGCAATTTTGAGGGGCTGAATGGCCTCCTTGTCACCTCCATTGTCACCACAGACTAACCAATCAAACCTGTCTGCATTCCACAGCTCTGATTGGCTCTGGGGATCACACGCTCCACCCCCTCTCCCTCATTGGTGCCTGGATTCACAACCAATTCCTGATTGGTTGTCAGAGGTTGTCAATCAGTATTGGTGCTGTCATTGCTGGTTTGGGTGCAGGATGTATAAATACAAGAGCTTGGGTTAGGAAGGGGCAGTTGCAGAACTTTCTAGGTGGGACTGAGTAGTAGTTGTGAAGATGGCTTCCCAAGTGTGTCAGAACTACCACAAGGACTGTGAGGATGCTGTGAATAAGCAGATCAACCTGGAGCTCTATTCCTCCTATGTTTACCTCTCCATGGTGAGGCTTTTGTGATTGTTGGGGTTTAAATTTAAAATAATGGTCTGGTTGTGTTCTGAGCAGGTGCAATATCTTTGCCTTTGAATTTAGCTTTAAATGATAGTTCTTGCTGATAAATGTTAGTGAGGGACAGGATCTTGTTACCAGACTGCTCCCTGTCTGTAATAACGTGACCTGATTCTGAAGAGGTTTCCATCTGAAACAGGCTCCATGAAGTTTCCAACAGAGGATTAACTTTAATGTCACAAAGTCAATGTGCAGAGTGGACTAGGCCTCCAATCTCCTTGGAGGATTCAATCCTATTGGAGAGTGGGGGGTTCATGAGATGAATCTGGTCAAATTATCCAACTTGGAAGGAATTAAAACAGAGACTCCTGGTTAGAGTGGATATGGGGGAGAGGCTTCCATTACTGGGTGTGACTGGGATCATGGGGTGTAACCTCCTGAGTGAAGAAATAACTTGAATTGAGATGAGGAGGAATTTCTTCCACCAGAGAATGGTGAATCTGTGCAATTTATTGCCACAATGATGTAGAGACTGGGTCATTGAATGTATTTAAGGCAGGATTTCTTCCTTGGTAAGGGGATAATGAGTTTGACAAAGTTATTAACCATGATGAGTCTGCTCCAGCATCTAAATGGGCTAATATTGTCATCTTCTGAGTAAGTAAATGATTTTATGGTGATTGTTCTGAATTCCAAGTGGCCCATGGATAATCTTTGATCTGACTCTCTCTCCCTGCAGTTCTGTTACTTTGACCAGGATGATGTTGCCCTGAGTCACTTTGCTGAGTTCTTCAAGGAGCAGTCAGACAAGGAACGGGAACATGCTGAGAAACTGATGGAATTCCAGAATAAGCGTGGAGGCAGAGTCATCCTGGAGGATGTCAAGGTTGGATTCTGTCTTTGATGCAATGTATTTTGCTTCAGAAAGGTCCCTTGTGGATTTTTAGTACTGCACTGGGTTCAGAACATCTGAGTGATAAACTTGTGATGAGTTGAGGATGGGGGAGGGGATTAGTCAGTGTGGCTTTGATCATCCTGAGCTAGAGAAATGTGGAGGGGAATCATTAGACAACACAAGGGGATGATTGATTAATGGCACTTCCCATTACTTGGCTACTTTTAGCCAATGCACTGACTGTGTCCAGTCTTGGCTTTTATCACTACTGATGAAGCCTAATCTCCAGATAATATCTAGTTCTAACCTTAAACTATAAACATCATATCTTTCCTGTTCAGAAGCCAGATCAGGATGAGTGGAGCAATGGTGTGGAGGCAATGCAGAGAGCTCTGCAGCTGGGGAAGAATGTGAACCAGGGTCTGCTGGATCTGCACAAACTCTCCTCTGGGAACACCGACCCTCATGTAAGTTGGATGTTGATGTTGGGATCTGTCCTTCACGGTTGCAGAATGAGCAGAGACCATCCATACATTGGATTGATAATGAATGCTTCCCATGGTTTTGAGGCACTTGCTCCCAGTTTAATGGAATTGTGACTTGCTACTTGTGTACAGTAACTAAAATTACCTACTTGTAATACCTTCCCCCCCACCCACCCAGCGTAAGATGGGTATCTCACTCCTGGGGAAAGATGTTTGAGTTAATACTCACTAATTCCTCCTGTCTGTCTCTTTTCCAGCTGTGTGACTTCCTGGAGACTCACTACTTGGATGAACAAGTGAAGATGATCAAGAAGCTTGGAGATCACATCACCAACCTGAAGAGACTGGGAGCCCCTGAGAATGGAATGGGAGAGTACCTGTTTGACAGGCTCACCCTCAACTGACTGGGATTCTAATGGAGATGTTAGTTTTGCTGCACTTGGAAAATAAAAACATTTTGCCTGTGTAATTCTGTAGCTGATTTCATTATTTAGTGACATTTGATTCCTTTAAATCCCAATCCAGCTTCCTAAACTTGATTCCATTACTGTCCTGGACAGGGACAGTTACACTGATTCTGATATTGCACATTTCTAACACAATGTGGGTGTCCCTCAGCTGTGGGTAAAATGCTATGCTCTTCTATTGAATAGACCTTTTCCCTTGTGGTGAGTCTCTGCTCCAGTCTCATCCTTCTGGGAAGGAAGACATTCTGTACAGGAGTGTCTCTAACCCCTCACTGTATTGTTGAGGGTGACTATTGAGCAGCAGGTTCACATTGCTTAGTTTTGGGTCTGAGTGAATCCTTTCCTTGCCAGCATGTCTGAACCTAAACTCATGTGTAGGCTTACATTAACACTGCAATGAAGTTGCTGTGGAAAATCCCCTAGTTACCGCACTCTGGTGCCTGCTCGGGTATAGAGGGAGAATTTAGTACAGCCAATGCACCTAATCAGTGTGGCTCGCGGACTGTGGGAGGAAACAAGAGCACCCAGAGGCAATCCTGGGAGTGTGTGCAGACAGTGACCTGCTCCCAAGCTGGGAATCAAACCTAGGTCCCTGCTGCTGTGAGGGAAGCAGTGCTAATCATAAATCACTAAATCCCCTCTGCAGTCCCCTATGGTGGGGTTAAAGCTCTATTGTGCTTTAGTGGCAAATTAATTTTGAAAGCACCCCATTATAAGAGATTCACTTTTCCCAACTTGTTCATTGGTATTTTGCTCCTCACTAAAAAGGAAGAGCAGAAAGAGGCCATTTGGCCCATCAAGTCTGCTCTGCTGTTCAACAAGACCACATGATATTCTTCCATTCCACTTTCCTGCCTAACCTTTGCCTCAATTTGTTATGCTAATTAAAAATCATGGCCTTGGAGATATTGACCCAACACTTGTGGTGAAGAATTCCACAGATTCACTACCCTCTCAGAAGCAATTCCTTCTCATCTGTTTTAAGGGGTCACCCATTTGTTCTGAGATTATGTCCTCTGGTCCCCGACTCACCCAGAACGAGAAGCAACCTCAGCATCTACCCTGTCAAAGCCCCGGAGAATACAATGTGTCTCTAAGGTCATCCCTCATTCCTCTGAACTGCAATGAGTGCAGCTCAAACTCTCCGTGTGGGGAAAATGCCTCCATACCCAGGATCAATCTGGTGAACCTTCTCTGGACTGCCTCCAATGACAGTCTATCTTTAGATAAGGAGATTAAAACTGTTCACGGTATCCCGTGTTAGTTTAGAAGAATGAGGGGAGACCTCATTGAGACGTATAAGATGATGAATGGGATGGATAGGATAGAGGTGGAGAGACTCTTCCCACTCAAAAAAGACAGTAGGACTAGGGGGCACAGCCTCAAGGTAAAGGGGGGGGGGGCGGTTTAGAACAGAGTTGAGGAGGAACTTCTTCACTCAAAGGGTGGTGAATCTCTGGAATTCTCTGTCCGTTGAAGTGGTGGAGGCTGCCTCGCTAAATATTTTTAAGAAACGGGTTGATGGGTTTTTGATAAGAGAAGGGATTAAGGGTTATGGAGAGAGGGCGGGAAGGTGGAGCTGAGTCACGACAGATCAGCCATGATCTTATTGAATGGCGGGGCAGGCTCGAAGGGCCAGATGGCCTACTCCTGCTCCTATTTCTTATGTTCTTATGTTCTTATCCTGGTATTTTGTAGACTTTGAGCAAGAAATCCCTGTTTTTACACCCTATTCCCTTTGAAATAAAGGCCAATGTTCCATTTGCCTTCCCTATTACCTGTTGAACCTGCATGCTAGCTTCTTGTGATTTATACACCAGAATCTCCCAATCCCTCTGTGCTGCAGCTTTCTGCAGTCTGTCCCCATTGAAATAATACTCAGCTGCTTTATTCTTCTCACCAAAGTGCCTCACTTCACATTTTCCTGCTTTATATCCCATTTGCCAAGTTCACTCACCTAACCTATCTGACACAGCTCAGTCTCCTCCAATCATTTGAGGCCATGATGTGGAGATGCCGGCATTGGACTTGGGTAAGACTGTAGTGACTAGGAGCAGGAGTAGGCCATCTGGCCCCTCGAGCCTGCTCCGCCGTTTAATAAGATCATGGCTGATGTTTTCATGGACTCAGCTCCACTTACCCGCCCGCTCACCATAACCCTTAATCCTTTATTGCTCAAAAATCTATCTATCCTTGCCTTAAAAACATTCAATGAGGGAGCCTCAACTGCTTCACTGGGCAGGGAATTCCACAGATTCATAACCCTTTGGATGAAGAGGTTCCTCCTCAACTCAGTCCCAAATCTGCTTCCCCTCATTTTGAAACCGTGCCTCCCTAGTTCGAGTTTCACCTGCCAGTGGAGACAACTTCCCTGCTTCTATCTTATCTATTCTCTTCGTAATCTTCTATAAGATCTCCCCCCATTCTTCTGAATTCCAATGCGCCTAGTTTGGGGGCGTTTAAGAGATCTGTGGATAGGTTTATGGACGAAAAGGGATTGGTTTAGGCTAGTGGGTCATTGTTTTGTAACTGGTCGGCGCAACATCGTGGGCCGAAGGGCCTGTTCTGCGCTGTAATGTTCTATGTTCTAAAGCCCCAGTCTACTCAGTCTCTCCTCATAACCCTCTCAAGTCCGGAGTCCCACAATGCCAAATTCAAATCCAACAGGTTTATTAGGAGTCACAAACTTTTGGAGAATTGTTCCTTCACCAGCTGAATGATTTGGAGTCGATGGTGTGAGAGTTCAGTGTGGACATGTTTTGAACCAAATCCCTTGCCTTTACCCTCAACATTTATTAACAGGGATCCAGTCGTGCTTCACTCCCATTTGTAAACTCGATTGTGAACTCTGACCCCGAGAGAACGCTACCAGATTCCGTGTGGGGAAAGACGAAGAAAGCAATCACAGTGACATCACTGGTAAAGCTCCACATAATGGATTATTGGGAAAATTGGACGCAGCCTTTGGACATTGTTGGGAATGGGTTGGGTCTAGAAGACGGAGTAGGGAGAATGGGCGCTCAGTCCAGTTGGCAGGGTGGGTATGGTCATCTCCCCTGGGATTGGCACAGGGCCCTCCACATTTCATTGTCTTTATAAATAACATAGATAAACGATTAGAGAACCAAATATTCAAATCTGCTGATGGCATTAGGGTGGGTGGCACAGTAAAAAGCCTCAATGGGAGAGAGAAGCTGAAGCAGACATCGATAAAGCGAGGGCGAAAAACAGCGTCAAAAAAACATTCAACGTGAGGCCATTGACTCTGAATCGAGAAAGATGAACCTGAATGTTTGCTAAATGTGGAGGAGCTCGGGATCTGTCTGGTTCACTAATGTCCTTTAGGGAAGGGAATTTGCCATCCTCACCCAGTGGGGCCTACATGTGACCCCAGAGCCTCAGCGATGTGGTTGACTCTCAATTCTCCTCTGAAATGGCCGTGTGAGACACTCAGTTCAAGGGGAACTTGGGATGGGCAATAGATTCTGGCCCAGCCAGCGATGCCCATGTCCCACAAATGAATAAAAGAGAACTGGAGGAAGAGAGGGGTTTGGAGTGTATGTAGGAATAAGGAGCAGAGAAATTTACAATTCATTGACAGAAAACACTAAAACCTAATGGGCGTCACAAACACAAATTGAAATGACCAATGGAATCTCAAGGAAAATTAAGATGTGAAGGTTCTGCTCCAGTTGGAGACCATCTAGAACATTCCGTTCTGATATATTGGCCGTGGAGAGACAGCCCAAATTCACCAGAATGATACCAGGGCTGAAGGGGTTAAATCATGGGGACAGTGAGATTGGTTAAAAAGTAATAAAAACAAGAAATAATTATAACTGAGCGTTGGACAAAGTAGACAGAGAGAAACTATTTCCTTTGGAACTCTCGCTATAATCTTATTCAATCTTGGCCATTTCAGATTGACCCAAAGAAACTTTTCTTCACAAACCGGAAAGTGGAAATCTAGACAATCCCTCCCGAAAACATTGGGAACAAGTAAACATTTCAAAGCTGAGCTTGTTGGGTCTATATTCGTTGAGGGGGTGAAGGCATCTGAACAAATAAGATGCACATTAGCCAGAATGTAATTGAATGATGGAGCAATTTTGAGGGGCTGAATGGCCTCCTTGTCACCTCCATTGTCACCACAGACTAACCAATCAAACCTGCCTGCATTCCACAGCTCTGATTGGCTCTGGGGATCACACGCTCCACCCCCCTCTCCCTCATTGGTGCCTGGATTCACAACCAATTCCTGATTGGCTGTCAGAGGTTGTCAATCAGTATTGGTGCTGTCATTGCTGGTTTGGGTGCAGGATGTATAAATACAAGAGCTTGGGTTAGGAAGGGGCAGTTCTAGAACTTTCTAGGTGGGACTGAGCAGTAGTTGTGAAGATGGCTTCCCAAGTGTGTCAGAACTACCACAAGGACTGTGAGGATGCTGTGAATAAGCAGATCAACCTGGAGCTCTATTCCTCCTATGTTTACCTCTCCATGGTGAGGCTTTACATTTCTGGGAGTTTCAGTTGAACATGGTGACTGTGTTGTATTGTAAGCAGGTAGAGTTTATCTAGGTTGATGAGTTGGTTTTAGATATCTCCCCCTTCCCCAATAGAGTCAACACTCCCAATAGGAGCTTGTTCCTGTTTTAGAATTGCTGTGTCCAGTTTGGAGTTTAGCTCTAAAACTAACTCCAGGGTTCCATGAGGTTTCCAGTGGAAAGATCATGGATGGGATTTAATGTCCTTGCTGATCCTGAAACTGTAAAATCCTGCCTGAGGCCAATGGACCTTCCCATGCTCTGCCCTCTGCCTGCTCCAATTCCTGTGCTGGGTGTTCAATGGACCTCCTCAACCTTCCCAATTAAAGGGAGTAATTAAATATGTCTGGTTAGTGAAATGTTAACTAACTAGTTATGCTCAGTTTCTCCTTTCCACAGTGAGTGAGTCCTAATGTGCTAGAATGTTGCTTAAGTTAATGATGACTTTTCCCATCATCCTCCTCCAATTGGAGTAGGAGAGAAAGGAGGAGGAGGCCATTTGGCCCTTTGAACCTGCTCAGCCAATCCCTTTATGATCATGGCTCATCATAGTATCCTGATCCTGCCCCAGCCCACCCAACATCCCTTTAGCCTCAAGTACTCATTTTCCAAATCTCTCAATATTGTGGCCTCATCTACTTCCTATGAGTGAATACCATGGATTTTCATGGCTAATCAAATTCAATATCCTGATCTTTCTTTCCCCCACACCAACAAAATCTCCTTGCACCCCCTTCAGCCCCAGAGCTATACCTAATTTGTTCAAATCAGACATGCCATGATCTTATTGAATGGCGGGGCAGGCTCGAGGGGCCAGATGGCCTACTCCTGCTCCTATTTCTTATGTTCTTAACTTTCTGTGATTGAGTTCCACACATTCACCACTCTCTGCCTGAAGAAATTTCTCCTTGTCTCGGTCCTAAAAGGTTTACTCCTATCATCAAATTGTGCTGCTCTTGTTCTGGGCACCCCTCTCTTGGCAAGTTTTCTAAATCCAGCATGTCTAATCCTGTTAGTATTTTATACCTGAGCCCCTCTCTCGTGTGCTCGCTCTCTCTCATTTCCAGGGAATGTCATTCTAAATGAGTTGGTGTCTCATGACAGACCTGCCATCCCTGAAATCAGCCTGGTAAACCTTTGTTGTATTCCCTCTATAGCAAAACTTTCTTTGTGCTGAAATGAAAAATTCCAGGTGGCATTCCCCTTGGAGGGGTTTTCTGGGGATGGCGTTTCTGCACTGAGGACAATTTGTTTTTCTTGGAAATATTCAGGTCCTTGAAAGGCCTGCTATTGAGGGCAAAAGGTGAATTATCGACTGTGACACTATTTAACCTTGGGTCAAACCTGACCCTCCTTTTGTCTCTCTCTGCAGTTCTGTTACTTTGACCGGGATGATGTTGCCCTGAGTCACTTTGCTGAGTTCTTCAAGGAGCAGTCACACAAGGAACGGGAACACGCTGAGAAACTGATGGAATTCCAGAATGAACGTGGAGGCAGAGTCATCCTGGAGGATGTCAAGGTTGGAATTTCTCTTGGGAGGGTCTTTGATACAATTGAAATTTTTCTCATTTCTAATCATTGTCTTGTCATTCCACCCTTGATTCCTGAATCCACTGAGAATGACTAAATGTTGGTGTGATGTGGATCTTCACATCATTCCTCTAATGGATAGAAGATCAGTAAGTGTGGATATTTGGGAGGAACTGAACTGTTGACCCAGACTCTGGTGCTGGCACAGGCAACCAGTGGTGAATGTGGGGTAGAGCTATAAACATTTGGGAAATTCCTGTTCTGAGGAATTCTAACTGATGGTGTTTAATTCTGCTGTTTAGTTACAAACTGATCTTTGTCCAGTAATGGTCCCCATGTGTCATCCCAGTGATTCTAATACTCAGCATACTGCTCCATGGACTAATTGCTACTGAATTGTCACCTTCCCCCTCCCCAGTAGAATAATGAAGCTTTCTTTCCCCCTCTCCCAGAAGCCAGATCAAGATGAGTGGGGCAATGGTGTGGAGGCAATGCAGAGAGCTCTGCAGCTGGGGAAGAATGTGAACCAGGGTCTGCTGGATCTGCACAAACTCTCCTCTGGGAACACTGACCCTCATGTAAGTTGTGTAATGGGTTCCCCAGTGGCAGTGATATATTGGCATCTACAATTCCCCTGTGACAGAATTCCATAGCTTTGTTTCCTTGTTCTGGAATGGTCACTACACTGAACTTGATCACTAAACAGATCCATTCTGAGGCAGCAATGCTTCCTGATCCATCCACTCAATTGAATGGAATTATGACTTGCCACATTGTGGGTAATTTGGGTTAAATTGGCACATTAACCACTGTGTGCCACATTACAGGGGTAGCACTGCTACCTCAAGCACCAACAACCCAAGTTCAATTCTAGCATTGGGTGACTCTGAATTCTCCCAGTCTGGGTTTGCTTTGGTTTTAATCGAGTCCAAAATCGTGCTGGTTAGATTGGCTAAGATAACCTTCTTCTGGTAAGGAAGGGATACTTCACTGGATAATAGAACACTGATTTTTCTCTTGCCTTTCCTGTTCCAGCTGTGTGACTTCCTGGAGACTCACTACTTGGATGAACAAGTGAAGGTGATCAAGAAGCTTGGAGATCACATCACCAACCTGAAGAGACTGGGAGCCCCTGAGAATGGCATGGGAGAGTACCTGTTTGACAGGCTCACCCTCAACTGACTGGGATTCTGGAATCCTTGTTTCAATTGTGTATAGAAATAAAATCCTGTTCTAATTTCTCTGAAAATAAAATACAGTATCATGGAACTGTTATCTCTGCATAATTCACTAGATAACTTCAACTCTTTTTTCCATGGGATATGTCACTGACAAGACCAGGATTTGGTACATATTCCCTAATTGCCCCTGAACTGACTGAATTGCTGGGCCATTCCAGAGGGAAGTTATCAAGTACATTGCTGTAGGTTTGGAGTTAAATGTCAGCTGGACCAGGTAATGATGACTGGTTTAGTTTCTTCCTGTCTTTCAGGAAAGAATCTAGGTTTATTTTGTTCATGGGACATGGGTGTCACCGGCTGGCCAGCACTTGTTACCCAGCCCTAGTTGCTCTTGAACTGAATGGCTTACTAGACCACTTCAGAGGGCAGTTGAGTCAACCACATTGCTGTGGTTCTGGAGTCATGTGTAGGCCAGACTGGGGTAAGGATGGCAGATTTCCTTCCCTCAAGGGACATTAGTGAATCAGATAGGTCTTTCCCACAATCAGCAATGGTTTCATGGTCACCAGTAGGTTCTTTAATTCCAGATGTTTACTGAAATCGCATTCCACCATTTGCTATAACAGAATTCAAACCTGGGTCCCCAGAACATTAAGGTAGGGGTGAAATGATTAAAGGGGATGAGAGGCAAGTTTTCTTGTGGTGGTAAGTGCCTGGAATGCACTACCAGAAAGGGTGCTAGAAGCAGATATAATAGCAACATTGAAGGGGTACCTTGATAAATACGTGGACTGTGTAGAGGCAAAAGTTCCACCTTTTCAGAAAGGTGGCACATGTCAACACATGCTTGATGAACTGAAGGCCTGTTCCTGTACTGTTCTTTGCTCATGATATCATGGGAAATATTCTGGAGAATAGGGTTCGGCCATTAGGTGTTGGTGGAATTTGGTTAGGGTGTAGGAGAGGACGGCTAATGGATATGGCATTGGCCAGGAGGGCCAAGCTGAATCCCCTGGGATCTTCCTATTCTCCTAATGGAATAGGTTGGGTGGCACTGGAAATATCACCAAAGACTCGGGAGAGGCCATCCAAGCCTACAACAACAACACAATCTTTCTAAACTAAAGGTCTTTATCTTTACACAGTCTGTATCTCCCTATTCATGTACCTGTCAAAATGCCTCTTTTAAACATTTGCTATTGTATCTGTTTCTGCCACCTCTGCAGCACTTACACATTGTATTTAACCTTTCCTCTTAACCCAGATCTCCTAGTAATTGACATTTCAACCCTGGGAAATAGACTCCAATTGTCCATTCTCTCCAGGCCTCTCATCATTTTATAAGATTCCATCGGCCTCAGCCTCTGATAATCAAATGAAAACAAACCAAATTTGTCTCATCTCCTCAGCTCAACCCTCCAAACCCAGCAACATCCTGGTAAACTTTTTCTTCACCCTCTCCAAAGCCTCTGTATCCTTCTGGCAGTGAGGTGACCAGAAATGTACGCAACATTCCAAACTAAAATCCTCTACAGTTGCAACGTGACTTGCCAATTTTTATACTCTCTGCCCCGACTGCTGAAAGCAAGCATGCCATACACCACCTTGGCCACCTTATCCATTTGTGTTGCCACTTTCAGGGAACTGTGGACCTGTACGCCCAGATCCCTCTGTATGATACTGCTTCTAAGGGGTCTTCCTGGGAGGGGGATGTTGAGGAGGACATTGTTAAAGTGATTGGGAATAATAATACTAGACAGAGTTCAATGTGAGGTCATCCATTTTCATCCCCAAAAAAAGTTAGTGTTTGCTAATTGTTGAGGAAGGAATTGTGCGGGAAGAAAGGGAGTTGGGATCCATGTAGGAATGAGGAGCAGTGGGATTAAGGATTCATCTATAGGAACAATTAAAATCTAGTGGAAAGCAACAAAAAAGAATTGAAAAGGCAAATAGAATTTCAGTTTTCATCCCATGAGAGCTGGAATATAAAGGGGAGGGTGTGCTGCTCCAGTTATTAAGTACAGGATAAATCTCAGTGGGAGTTGAAGGGTCAGTCACAAGGGGGTTAGGTTCAAGGTGAGGTTTGGGAGGGATGTGAGGAGAAACAGTTTTACCCAGAGGGTGGTGAGGGTCTGGAATGCGCTGCCTGGGAGGGTGGTGGTGATGGGATGCCTCACATCCTGGGTTTTGTTCGGTAAGGGGATGAAGACATCTGGAGCCAAGGTGGGCAAATGGCATTAACATTCAGAGCAGCTGTGATAGAATTGGCCTGAGGGGCTGAATGGCCTCCTCCTGTTCCTACATTGCAATCATCCAATCCAAATCCTACTGCATTCCAGAGCTCTGATTGGCTCTGGGTATTACCACCACCCCCGCCCCCGCCCCCGCCAATCTGCTTTATTGGTGCCTGGATTGATGGCAAATTCCTGATTGGCTGTCAGGGGTTGTCAATCATTGTTGGTGATGTCATTCCCAGTTTGAATGCAGGTTCCCAGTGGTACAAATACAAGAGCTTGTGAGGCCAGAGGACAGTTTGTTGTGGTGTGACTCTTATTCTCAGAGGAATGGCTTCCCAAGTGTGTCAGAACTATCACAAGGACTGTGAGGATGCTGTGAATAAGCAGATCAACCTGGAGCTCTATTCCTCCTATGTTTCCCTCTCCATGGTGAGGCTTTTGTGACCCTATTTCAGAATTGAAATTCAAAATATCATTATATTCTCAGCTAATTTTTAAATCTAGGTGAATGAATTGGCTTCACTCTGTCTCTATCTCTCCCTGGGCTTCATCCTCTGATCACTCACTTTTGGTAGATCTCATTCATTGGGTTATTCCTTCTGTTGTAGTTATTCTGAAACCAACTCTTGGCTTTTGTAAGCCTGTAACTAAAGGTGCAGAAACCTGGTTAAGGCCCTCTAATTGGAGGTGAAAACAGTTAAGTTTAATTCAGTAGCTAATTAGTCTAGTATTGGTTCTGACCAATATCCTCCATTGAGATCTGATCAACCAGACCCTTTTCTCGTAATCCTCTTTGTCTCTCCCTGCAGTTCTGTTACTTTGACCGGGATGATGTTGCCCTGAGTCACTTTGCTGAGTTCTTCAAGGAGCAGTCACACAAGGAACGGGAACACGCTGAGAAACTGATGGAATTCCAGAATAAACGTGGAGGCAGAGTCATCCTGGAGGATGTCGAGGTTGGATCATTTTAATGAACAGGCCTTGTTTGCCCTGACCTTTTTGTCTTGAGGATTTTTAGACATTGCATGAATAAAACATAAGGAAAGTTCTGGCTAATTTAGTGCATGGAATTGGATGTAGTTGTGTTAAACCAGCAAAACTGGGGCCACCAACAGACAGATCAAATGTAGTTAATGCTAAAACTAGACTCTGACAGGCTCTTGAAGAACCATTGTTGGAGGGTGAGACAAGGATGGATTAATCCAATAACTGGAGCATCACTACACTATCTTGTAGATAGAGAGGTGGGGGGTGGGGGGGGGTGCAGCTAAGACAAGTGTTACTGTCATTAGCAAGAGTATCAAGAGCACTTTTGAATTCTTGATCCTAAAGCTGTGTTGTGAATAAGTCCAAATATCATCCACTTGGTTATTTTAGTAAGCTGGGGTAACTAATTGTTAATCCACTTACCCTATTTACTGATAGGATTCCCCCCCCCCCACCTCTCTCTCCCAGAAGCCAGATCAGGATGAGTGGAGCAATGGTGTGGAGGCAATGCAGAGAGCTCTGCAGCTGGAAAAGAATGTGAACCAGGGTCTGCTGGATCTGCACAAACTCTCCTCTGGGAACACCGACCCTCATGTAAGTGTTTGCAATTCCATTTGAAAGAGCTTTCTTGACCTTGATGTCCCAGAGCCTGACATGGAGAGTGGAGACTCCAGCCAGTTCAATATTTAATCCAATTGGAGTCATACACAATATTTCTGTTGATCTCCTGTATGTGGAGAAGGTAGTGAGATCCTGGATCTGACACAGCCTTTATGGCTAATGGTTAAAATTTTGAATTTGGCTAAACTTCTGGAATTAATGTCTAATGATATGTTGCAAAAACCCATCTGGTTCACTAATGACCTTGCCTAAAAAGGACATCTGCTGGCCTACATGTGACTTTAGACCCATAGCAATGTAGTTGACTCTTAACCATTCTTTGAGATGGCCTAGCCAGGTTCAAGGGCAATGGAGGATAGCCCAGTCAGTGAAACTCACACCCTAAGAAAGGATGTAAGTGCAGAAGTGGATAATTAGATTGGTTCCAGGAATGGGAAATGTTGAGGAGACTGCTCAGAACTGCTTTCCTTAAAGGTTAGAAGGAGACTTGATGGAGATGTTCAAATTCATAGCAAGGTGGGGTGCTGGACAGTAGGTTGGGGGAGAAGAGGGGTGCAGGAGGGAAATAAACTGTTCCAACTTGTGAAAAGATCCAAAACAAAAAGTGTTGATTTTTACTTTTTTAAAAAAAGCAAATTATTGCAAATGCTGGAAAATTTCCCCCCCATCCTTGTATATTTTACCCACTAATCCCTCTAAACCTACACATTTCAGACACTAGGGGACAATTTTAGCATGGCCAATCAACCTAACCTGCACACATTGGTACAAATGGTGGTTGGTTTCACAAATGTGGTGAACCTTTTCCACTTTTAACCAAATGGTTTGGAAGTGTGAAGACCCTAATCCATTGAGTCCTGATAGAAACCAATACAAGGGGAAGACATTGCTCAGTTGGTGCAGGTGTGATGGGCTGAATGGCCTCCTGCACTAACCATTCCACTTCTCAGTAAAGAAAGTTGGTTAAATCATCAGAACTTGTTCTAATCAGTTGGCTCTGGATAATTTTCCCAGAATTATAGAGGGAATACTCCTAATCTGAAGTTGTACAATGTACCTGTGTGCAGATGTGATAAACAGATCCTGACAATGCTGCTGTCTCTGTGGTGCACTGATTGAAATTGACCTGGATTACACATCCCCCTGAAGTATTGGGGCATGTAGGGGCTCTGGCAGGAGTATCAGTAAGCCAAAGACCTATTTTGGCCCAATGAAAATCTGATGGGAGCAAATTGTGATCTTATTTGCTGTCAGTGCATAAAGCAAATTCAAATTGGGGCAGCAAATTTGGTGTTTTTTTAAACTGAAGGGTTCTAATTTATCAATTCTAGCATTGCCCCAGGAGTCAATACTGTCAAATTTTTTTGGGGGTACTGATACTAGCTGCCTCAGGCTCCAGGGAAAGTTGATTCAATTATCTGAAGTAAATTTATTTTTTTACCTCTCTTGCAGCTGTGTGACTTCCTGAAGACTCACTACTTGGATGAACAAGTGAAGATGATCGAGAAGCTTGGAGATCACATCACCAACCTGAAGAGACTGGGAGCCCCTGAGAATGGCATGGGAGAGTACCTGTTTGACAGGCTCACCCTGGGGGAGAAGGACTGAATTATCACAGACTCACATTTGCAGGGCAGATCCTACAGCCTGTATCTATCATGTCCCCTCATGCATGAGGCTTTGGTTTTTCATGTTAATGGTAACCGGTTACAGCAATTGTCATCACAGCTGTGAAAAATAAAAGTTATTGAATTGAGCCTCTAATGTTCTATCTTATTTGGGTCTATGCTGGGGTGACAGTGACTCAGTTGTTCTAGCTAACCATCCAACATGGGGATTGGTTTCAGTGGTGACATTCTCTCTTTGCAATATTTAACATTGCTCCTGTTATTAATGTGCAAAGAACTTTTTAACATTAACAGCTCAGTGCAGCCTTTTTATAAACTGATTTATATCACAAATGGACTACTCCTGAATCTGAGGTTATGATACCTATGGCCATTGAATTGTCCCCGCTTTGGCTAGGATAAACCTGGGCTCAGTGAAAGTGCTACCTCAGATTGTCCATCCAGGAAAATAGTGAATATACACTTGCTCCAGCAAATTGTCTGGGCTTCCTATCCACCAGATTCTAAAGCCATTCCTTCTATTCACAAAAGGTATCTTCCCAGGATCCAATCCTGGTTTTAAGGATCTTATATCTCCCATGGGTATCGGGTTCCACTCTGAAACCAGCCCCTTTATCAAGGGAACAAGCCAAGTGAAATATCCCATAGACTCATGTCTATCTTTGATAGACCCAAATAGTTTAGTCATCTGCACTTTTTATTCTATTCCCTTTTACAGTAAACAGCAACTGCTAATGTCAAAATTCATAGGCACCCATACATTGATGGGCTTTCTTAACTATAGTGTTGGCATAGGGGGACCAGGACAGGTGGTTAGTGATCTGGGCACCTAAAAACTTGAAGCTCTTAGCCTTTCTACTTCATGCCCACTGATGTAAACAGGAGCATGTTCTCTGTTTCCTGAAGTCAATAGCAATCTCTTTTGTTAAGGGAGAGATTATTGTCATGGCACCAGATTCTCTATCTCATTCCTGTTCTCTATCTTGTCATTGTTTGAGATCTGACCCACAATGGTGGTGATGTCAGCAAACTTGAAAATTGAATTGGAGGCCTCGTGATGTGTGTAGAATGAATGATCTTGGCCTATTGGAATGTAAGCCCTGACAGGACTGTTTCCATAGAAGACAGCTCTCTGACTAAAATCACGTACTTCGATTTTGCAAGATGGAGGTGTTTTGCTTTTGATTATAGTTTGTGAAACTTCAGTCAGTGACAACATACAGCAGGCTGTGGTGGGAAAGGAAAAGAATATTTCCACTGAAAGCAGCAATGCTATCAATAGTGCTCAGGGACAAGATGGTTGCCAATGCTAACCTTTATGAATGGGGTCAAATAATAAAGAACCAACCCAACACGGGAAACAGGCCCTTCGGCCCAACGAGCCCGTGCCACCACATCACCCTACACCTATTCTACCCTGCATATCTATGAATGGAACCCTACTCAGATTCAGGGAAGATAGTGTCAATTTGGTAAAAACCGATTAGCCTGAGAGCACATCTTTGGGGTGTGGGAGGAAACCGGAGCGCCCGGAGGAAACCCACGCAACCACAAGGAGAATGCGCAAACTCCCACAGTCACAGGCCCAAATCCATGTGCCTGCACAGCCAGCAGTGCTAGTCACTGAGCTGTTGCGGCACCCATCTACCGGTCCAGGATCAAGCACACACACCGACATGAAGTACTAGGCCACTCCTGGAACTTCCAAGAGCAGCCCACGCACGACCCGCCGTGTGAATGCCCCTCGTTTGACACGAGGTGGACCACCACCTGTGGAATAAAGACAAAAATATTAATCTTACAGCCTGCCTTTCCGGTGTCTCCCGAGGTTTAACCCTATTTAATAGCCCCTACCATATCCCTCCATTCCCGTTTCACTCATGTGCCTATCTAACTGCATCTTAAACGAGTCCAATGTTCCTGCCTCCACCACCCTACTCGGTAGCGCGTTCCAGACCCCCACAACTCTCTGCGTAAAGAACCTTCTTCTCACCTCCAAATTATACCTCTCCCCCCTCACCCTTAAATCATGACCTCTCGAGAGGTCATACAACATCGAGAGGTAACACAGGCGGTGAGCAGACATGAAGAATTTCACAGGGTCGGATAAGGATTGTGTAGGTTCAATTTGGTGGGAATCGTTCTCCCATCTCACTCACATCACTGGGCAACAGAAGGGCTGTAATTAATGAGAAATTAAATCCCATGAGGTCAGGATGTGGATTGTTATTGGCTGGAGTTAATGACAGGATGGTTATTGACTGATTTGTATTCCTGTTTACTGGATCATGCCCACTGGAAAGGAGGGCAATATGATTTTGGGAATATGCCTTCATGGGAGTATTGTTCTCCAGACTGATTTCCAGCTGCCTGCGTTCTATAGCTTGAGTGAGGGGCTCCCTCATATCATTCTAAGAACATAAGAAACAGGAGCAGGAGTAGGCCATCTAGCCCTTCGAGCCTGCCCCGCCATTCATTCAAATCATGGCTGATCTGAAGTGGATCAGTTCCACTTTCCCACCCTCTCCCCATAACCCTTAATTCCCTTGACTATCAGAAACCTATCTACCCGTGTCTTAAATATATTTAGCGAGGCAGCCTCCAACACTTCAACGGGCAGAGAATTCCAGAGATTCACCACCCTTTGAGTGAAGAAGTTCCTCCTCAACTCTGTTCTAAACTGCCCCTCCCTTATCTTGAGGCTGTGCCCTCTAGTCCTGCTGTCCTTTCTAAGCGGGAAGAATCTCTCTACCTCTACCCTATCCATCCCCTTCATTATCTTATACGTCTCTATAAGATCCCCCCCTCATCCTTCTAAACTCCAACGAGTTCAGACCCAGTCTATTTAGTCTCTCTTCATAGTCCAACCCCCTCATCTCCGGTATCAGCCTGGCGAACCTCCTCTGCACTCCCTCCAAGGCCAAAATATCCTTGCGCAGGTGCGGTGCCCAAAACTGCACACAATACTCCAGCTGCGGCCTCACCAGTGCCCTGTACAGTTGCAGCAAGACCTCCCTGCTTTTATATTCTATCCCCCTCACTATATAGGCCATTCGATCGTTTGGTTAAATAAAGTCTCACCTTCAACATCACTACACTGCGTTTTGAGTCTTTGTATTTAGCTTAAGGCGACATAACCTCAAGCGGAAACACAGCCAAAAAAAGGGCCTTTTGTACACAGTGCAACTCTATCTCCAGAATTCTACCACCCAAGAAATCGGAGTGGGTGAGGGGGGGGTCAACGGGAATGACCTCAGGTGGGAATTTCCTCCAGTGAGGCAGTAAGATCCCGCTCTGTGACCACAGGCACACATTGGCAGCAGTGTGTACCGTCTATAAGATGCACTGCAGCAACTCACCTTCGACAGCACCTGAAATCTCTCCTACCAAGGCAGCAGATGCTTAGGAACACCTTCACTTGGAGGATCCCCCCCCCCCCCCACCCCCCAAAGCCGCTCACCACCCTGACTTGGAAAAGATATTACCATTTCTTCACCGCCGCTGGTCAAAATCTTGGAACCCCTGCCCTAACAGCAGTGTGGGTGTACCTACGCCACATGGACCACGGTGGTTCAAGAAGACAGCTCACCACCACATTTTTCAAGGGCAACTAAGGATGGGCAATAAATGCTGGCAAGGCCTGTGACAGCCGAGTCCCGTGAATGAATAAATAGATTTTTAAAATATTGGCCGGAATATGACCTCCGATCACACCAGTGGGATTTTCTGTTCTCGCTGCAATGAATGGGGACTCAGCCAGATTCTCCGTCCTCACTGCAGCAAGAACAGGGAATGGACGTAGAAATATAGAAACATAGATAATAGGAGCAGGAGGAGGCCATTTGGCCCTTTGAGCCTGCTCCGCCATTCATCACAATCATGGCTGACTGTCCAACTCAATAGCCTAATCCTGCTTTCTCCCCATAACCTTTGATCCCATTCACCCCAAGTGCTATATCCAGCCGCCTCTTGAATACATCCAATGTTTTGGCATCAATTACTTCCTGTGGGAATGAGTTCCACAGGCTCACCACTCTTTGGGTGAAGAAATGTCTCCTCACCTCCATCCTAAACGGTCTACCCCGAATCCTCAGACTGTGATCCCTGGTTCTGGACTCTCCTCCTCCTCCTCCCTGCCCCCCCCACCATTGGGAACATCCTCCCTGCATCTACTCTGTCCAATGCTGTTAGAATTTTCTACGAGGGGCATTCACACGGCGGGTCGTGCGTGGGCTGCTCTTGGAAGTTCCAGGAGTGGCCTAGTACTTCGTGTCAGTGTATGTGCTTGATCCTGGACCGGTAGATGGGCGCCGCAACAGCTCAGTGACTAGCACTGCTGGCTGTGCAGGCACATGGATTTGGGCCTGTGTCTGTGGGAGTTTGCGCATTCTCCCTGTGGTTGCGTGGGTTTCCTCCGGGCGCTCCGGTTTCCTCCCACACCCCAAAAATGTGCTCTCAGGCTAATCGGTTTTTACCAAATTGACACTATTTCTTCCCTGAATCTGACTGAGTAGGGTTCCATTCGTAGATATGCAGGGTAGAATAGGTGTAGGGTGATGTGGCGGCGCGGGCTTGTTGGGCCGAAGGGCCTGTTTCCCGTGCTGGATTGTTCTTTGTTCTTTGTACGTCTCTCTGAGATCCGCCCTCATTCAACTGGCTGCCCCTTTTTAATTTATCCCCGAGTTAGCTTGAGACAATTCACTTGGTTTGCCTAAAAGATTTGGTGATTCTCTCCTTTTAGGAAGCTGTTTCGTTTGAGTTGTCCTTGAGTTTATTTGATTTTGTTTATTTGGTGGGGAAAGAAAAGATCTCCCCTCCTTTTGGGGAGATGCCCCTTTTACTTTGTCCTAAGTTAATTTGAGTTTGTCTACTTGGTTTGACCTATAAAAAAGGCAATGTGTTCTCTGGGTTAGGAACCAGTAGCCTCATCAGTGTCTTCTTATATTTGAAGATACTATGTAATGGAAATTGATTGTGAAATGGTAGCGATGTAATCCTTATAATTCTAACACTTTATCATCTAGAATTGACTTCTTAAATCCTCATTTCAATGGTGTTTATAATGTATTTACAGTTTTTCCAGCAGTGACTTTCTACACTTCAATTAATGTTCATCTTCAGTGCAGGTGCTAAACCAATATTTATATTTTCCTTGCACAATCTGGTGTTATGGTTATTGAAACAGTGCTTCCAACACCAGCAGAATATTTGAGGGTTATCCTGGTCCAATTCTACTGTCTAATCATTCCAATTCATCACAGACATTGGGTTACAGACCATTCAATACCCCTGCTTCAGGGAGGATCATATAAAGTGTCTTCATATTGAAGAGTCAGTTTGATTAGAATTCTGGAAGGGGAACTTGGGGTCCCCGTGTTGTGGTTAATGGAATTGGGATTGTTCTCTTTCGGGAAAAAAAATAGAAAAAAATAAATAATTTAAAATAAGGGGAAAAAAAGATCTCCCCTCCTTTTAGGAGCAGCCCCTCTTAATTTGAGCTGGCTTATTTGGGGGTTGGCCAAGTAGTTTAGTGTGTTAGTTATTTGATTGGCCCCCAATAACTATCACTCCAATCTTATGCAAATACTTGCTGGTCCATGTGTTTAAATGTATCAGTTCTCACTATCACAGTAGTTAGAGTGGTTAGGTTTACTTGGGAGATTGGCTTGATTCTTTAGCCAGTTGATATTCAGTAAAATGGCTTCCCAAGTGTGTCAGAACTACCACAAGGATTGTGAAGATGCTGTTAACAAGCAGATCAACCTGCAGCTCTATTCCTCCTATGTTTACCTCTCCATGGTAAGTAGTTTTTTTTACTTTGAGTGCCTTTGATCTCATGAACCAGCCATAACTCTAGAAGTGTTAGCAACTGCTAGTTGCCTTGTGTATTTGTACCTCCTCTGGGTTCCTGGTGTAAGGGTGTGGGTTTGAATGGAAGATTTTTTTTCAAAGTCTTGTCACTTCTAGAACTGCCTTGTGATTATAATTAATACTGAATCTCTGATCCTAAATTAGTTTAGGATAGGGTGGTGCAGTGGTTGGCACTGCTGCCTCACCAGCACCAGGAACCCAGGTTCAATTCCAGCTTTGGGTCACTGTTTGTGTGGAATTTGTATATTTTCCCCCTGTGTCTGCATGGATTTCCTCTGGGTGCTCCTGTTCCCTTTTTTTCCCCCCCCACAGTCCAAAGATGTGCAGGTTAGGTGGATTGGCCATGTGAACATAGAACATAGAACATTACAGCACAGAACAGGCCCTTCGGCCCACGATGTTGCGCCGACCAGTTACATAAACAATGACCCACTAACCTAAACCAATCCCTTTTCGTCCATAAACCTATCCACGGATCTCTTAAACGCCCCCAAACTAGGTGCATTTACAACTGCAGCTGGCAGGGCATTCCAGTCCCTCACCACCCTCTGGGTAAAGAACCTACCCCTGACATCCGTCCTGTAGCTACCCCCCCTTAATTTAAAGCCATGCCCCCTCGTGCTAGCTTTCTCCATCCGAGGAAAAAGGCTATCACTGTCCACCCTATCTAAACCTCTAATCATCTTATATGTTTCAATAAGATCCCCTCTTAACCGCCTTCTTTCCAGCGAAAACAACCCCAAATCCCTCAGTCTCTCCTCATAGGACCTCTGACCCACTTGGCAGGATTTGTGTGGCTATGGGAATCGGAGCTGGGTGGGATTGTGGATGGTACAGACTACATAGCCTCCTGTACTGTAGGAATTCTATAATAAGCTTCTGCAGCATGAAGTTGTTGCTTTTACACTTTTCCCTCCTGTTAAATCAGCTAGTACTGCTACCCCACAGCCCCAGGGAACTGGTTTGATTCCTGGCTTGGGCCACTCTGTGGAGTTTGCACATTCTCTCCATATCTGTGTGGGTTTCTTAGTGTTCTCGTTTCTTCACACACTGAAAGATGTGCTGGTTGGGCTGTGCTTAAATTCTCCCTCTGTACCTGAACAGGTGCTGGTGTGGGGACAAGGGGAATTTCACAGTAACTTCATTGCAGTGTTAACGTAAGCATACTATGATGCTATCAAACTTAAATCTGGAGTCAGTAGGCATTTTGCTCTCCATTAATAGTAAACCTTAACTGTCTGAATTGCCAATTGACTAAATTGGTATTGTTAGTTGTTGCATATACAACATAATCCCCCTACTATGAAAAGAATGGTCAACATCTTAACAAAACATTTTAGTAGAATTTTGCCAGGACCATAATTGACTATCTACTTTGCTGTAGGATTATTTGGAGCTGTGGATGAAATTTTTGTCCTGAGTTAACTTTTTTCTCAACAGTTCTGTTACTTTGACCGGGATGATGTTGCCCTGAGTCACTTTGCTGAGTTCTTCAAGGAGCAGTCAGACAAGGAACGGGAACATGCTGAGAAACTGATGGAATTCCAGAATAAGCGTGGAGGCAGAGTCATCCTGGAGGATGTCAAGGTAGCCTGTTACACACACACACCCCCACCCCCTTGACTTGTACTGCTTGGGGTTGGTGATCAAGAGAAAGCTTGTACTTTTGCCAATCTCCTTTGCAATAGAGTCCATCAGGAATTCTAACTGCCCCATCAATGACCCTGTAATCACTAATGTCATGAGTGGGATATTTCCTGTTTGCTCCTGATCTAAGGACATCTGGGGTGGGGGGAGGTTTGGGATGGTGACCTCATGAACCAGCTCCTGGGCCTGGTGAGATGCACCATCAATGGCTCCAGGCAGTAGGCAATTGACAAGGTTGCCCCTCTACTGTGGCTTTAATGGCAGCCAGGTGTCCCTGGAGAGGGAGCATGTGGTGTCTGGGTGCAGTTGATGCCTTTTGCACTCACTGGGCACTGCAGGGAATGAGGTGCAATATTGACCTGAATAATCACATTTTGATTTGATGTCTTAAGTTTCCTTTGCACTTTGTTTCTGTTTGGGCTGCTCCCCTTCCTTTTGGGGAGCTGCCCCTTTACTTTGTCCCAATTTTAGTTTGAGTTTATTTGGTTTGACCTTGAGGGTGACGCCTCAGATTCTCGAGCAGTCCAAACCCAAATGCAGCAAGGCTGGAACCACACCTAGACTTGTGGCAAAAGGCACATTCATGCCAGGAAATCATGACTTGCAGGGTGAGAGAATCTGACCATCACCCCTTGACATCAATCGTATAACATTAGACTACCCATCTTCATTGAAGATAACCATTTGATCAGGAACTGACCTGGACATGTAAATACTGTGGCTACAAGAACACGTCAGAGGCTAGGATTCCTGACTCCCAAAAGGCTATCCACCATCTAAATGGAACATCAAGGAGACACACCCAATTTTCCTGGAGAGCTGCTTCTCCATATCCAGGAGAAAATAGCTGCTTTGCTTGGCAGTAGTATATATATATAATCAACTAATCCCATCTGGTTCACTAACTTCCTTCAGGGAAAGAAATCTGCCAACCTTACCCGGTCTGGCCCACATGTGAATCCAAAGCCACAGCAATGGGGTACACTCAGCTGCCCTCTTGAAATGGCCTAGCAAGGGATAGGCAATAAATGTAGCCTACAAGTGACACCAATGTCTGACAAATGAGTTTTTTAACAAAAAATTAGCACTAAGAACTTACCAAGGCTCCTTGGAGCACTTTCCAAACTCCCCAGCATTTCTCATTTAGAAAAATAAGAACATTAGGAGTAGGCCGTCTAGCCCTTCGAGCCTGCCCCGCCATTCAATAAGGTCATGGCTGGTCTGAAGTGGATCAGTTCCACTTTCCTGTTCAAATGAACAGATTCCAGGGATGGCAAAACCTGGAACTTCTGTTCCAAACCACTCAACAGTCTAACTTGGCAGCATAATGGTTAGCTCAGTGCCGGGGCCAGGTTTGCTTCTGGCTGAGTGATTTGTCCACATGGGTTTCCTCCTACACTCCAGTTGTGGATTGATCATGACAAATTGCCCCTTTGTGTCCTGACATGTGTACCTTAAAGGGATAAGGGAAAGAGTGCACACTTGATGGGTTGAATGGCCTCTGATTTATTATCACTTGTATTTAACATAGTGAAAAGCTTTGTTTCTTGTGCACTAGACAAAGCATCCCCTCTCATAGGAGGGGGTGCAGAATATAGTGTTAGTGATAGCTAGGTTCTTGAGAAAGATCAAATTGATGCAAGGTAGGTCCAGTCAAAAATCTAAATGACGGAAGAAGCTGTTTTGAGTCAGTTGGTAGCTGACCTCAGATTTCTGTACCTCCTTCTCTTGTGGAAGAGAATGCCCAGGGTGCATAGGGTCCATAATTGTGCTGGCTGGTTTCCTGAGGTAAGTGTGGATGGGGGGAGGTGGGGGGGGGACTGGCTTCTTTCTGCATTACAGGGTTTGATGGAAATGATTGCAGTTCCTTTGCTGTTACTGAGTGAAAGACCCTCCCTATGTAGACTGCAGTTCCCTCAATGCCACCATCTCATGGGCAATTAGTGCCTTAGCCAGTAATACCCATGTCCAACAAGTGAATAAATATTTTGATATCCCATCTTTATTGTCATGTTTGACCCATGCACTTGGAGATGGTGGGAGGTGAGATTCATTTTTGAGATGGTGTTTATGAAGTTGCCCCCTAATGTAATCACTAAAATGGAGTAACCTCTTCCCTATAAACCACCACATTTGTATTGATATCATTGCTCTGGGCTAGAAGCTATTGCAGTTTTCACTGTGGTTGAGGTAGAATTTCTTTTACTATTTCCTTCCAGAAGCCAGATCAGGATGAGTGGAGCAATGGTGTGGAGGCAATGCAGAGAGCTCTGCAGCTGGAGAAGAATGTGAACCAGGCTCTGCTGGATCTGCACAAACTCTCCTCTGGGAACACCGACCCTCATGTAAGTGACTAATATAACCTTGCATCTTTATTCAAAATGATGGTTGTCACAGTATTGGGTACAGTGAAGTATTTTCTTGTGCACTACACAAAGCATTCTGTCTCTCATAGAGGGTGCAGAATGTAGTGTTAGTCATAGTTAGGGTGTAGAGAAAGATCAACTCTACATGAGATAGGTCTAGTCAAAAATCTGAAAGTAGGAAAGAAACTATTCTTGAGTCAGTTGGTCAGCAGGACCTAGGACTTGTCTTTCTGGTGGAAGTGTGTGGGATCCTTGATACAAAGAACAACCCAGCACGGAAACAGGCCCTTCGGCCCAACGAGCCCACACCACCGCATCACCCTACACCTATTCTACCCTACGTGTCTACAAATGGAACCCCTGACTTAGCCAGATTCAGGGGAGAATAGTGTCAATTTGGTAAAACCAATCAGCCTAAGAACACATCTTTGGGGTGTGGGAGGAAACCCACACAACCACAGGGAGAATGCACAAACTCCCACAGACACAGGCCCAAATCCATGTATCTGCACAGCTAGCAGTGCTAGTCACCGAGCTGTTGCGGCGCCCATCTACCGGTCCAGGATCAAGCACATACACCGACACGAAGTACTAGGCCACTCCCGGAACCTCCAAGAGCAGCCCATGCACGACGCACCGTGTGCCCCTCATTTGACAGCCATGCTACCAAAAGAGAAAATGTTGGAAAGTCTCAGCCGCTCTAAGAGAAGATGACCCTTTGTTGAAACTTAAAGGCATAGAGTAATTTATGCTGGCTACTTTTCCAAGGCAGCAGGAAATGTAGACAGTCAATGGGTGGGAGGCTAGTTTGCATGGTGGAATAGGCTACTTTCTCAACCCCAGCCTCACTTGGAACAAGAGACATACCAAGCAGAGAATGTCAAACCATCAATGGCTCATCAGTTCACTTGAGTGCTGTCACTAGTTGATGGGCCATTAAATACAACTAACCATGAGTAATAATGGTGTGCCAAGCACTGGCTAACTTCTAAGGAAAATCTATTCAATATTACTTTCTTTTCAGTTAACTTTTCAATGTATCAAGAAGCAACCCTCCTGCTTTTGGATATTATCTCATCTTTTGCAACCCTATTTCCAAGGCTCATAGTTCTTTGTTTTTCCAGCTGTGTGACTTTCTGAAGATTCACTACTTGGATGAACAAGTGAAGATGATCAAGAAGCTTGGAGATCACATCACCAACCTGAAGAGACTGGGAGCCCCTGAGAATGGCATGGGAGAGTACCTGTTTGACAGGCTCACCCTGGAGGAGAGGGACTGAATATATCACTCTAATTTTGTCTTGTAAAATAAAATGGCTTCTAGCCAACATGTTGTTGGAGATGCTTGTAACTGCCATTAGATGCAAAATAAATGAAATTGAACATGATTTCAATCAGTTTAGTAGAGTTTATAACACTTGGGTATTACATGACTTGGTCTCTGTGTTAGTGGGTTCTACTTTCCAACTACTTTGAAGAAATCTTTAACTTCTGTGTTACTTTTGTGCCTTCACTTTGCTTGAGCCACACTTGATTAAAGACAGTTGATTTGGCTCTGTAGCCCTATATCTCTGTTGCCCCTGGTCTTAAAATGTGTGTGTCACCAGCAGGCCACTCCAAAGATGTGGGTTAGGTTGATTGGCCATACTAAACTGAGCCTAGTGTCAGGGGGATTAGCAAGGTAATTGTGTGGGACTACAGGAATATGGGATTGTGACTAGTACTAACTCAATGGGCTGAATGGCCTCAGTACTGTAGGATTCCATGATTTGGCTCTCCCTAATTGCTTTGGTTTTGATTTATTATTGGTATTGTTTCTTGCATGCCATATAGACAAAGCATACTGTACATGGAGAAGGAGTGCAGAATGTGGTGTTACATAGACAAAGATCACAGCAATGTAGGTCCATTTTAAAAGTCTGACAGCAGGGAGGAAGCCATTAAATGAATGGCTTACTGGGATAAGAGTCCACAACAGTGGATCTAAAGTCACATATGAACAAGGCAAACCAAAACAGGCGGCACAGTAGCACAGTGGGTTAGCACTGCTGCTTCACAGCTCCAGGGTCCTGGGTTCGATTCCCGGCTCGGGTCACTGCCTGTGTGGAGTTTGCACATTCTCCTCGTGTCTGTGTGGGTTTTCTCCGGGTGCTCCGGTTTCCTCCCACAGTCCAAAGATGTGCGGGTTAGGTTCATTGGCTATGCTAAAATTGCCCCTTAGTGTTCTGGGATGTGTAGGTTAGAGGGATTAGCAGGTAAATGTGTAGGGATATGGGGATAGGGTCTGGGTGAGATTGTGTTTGGTGCAGACTCGATGGGCCGAAGGGCCTGTTTCTGCACTGTAGAGTTCTATATTCTATTCTAAAAGGAAGAGCTGACAAATGATAAAATAGGCAACAAAGTTCTATATTCTAAAAGAGAAAATGCTAGAAAATCTCAGCAGGTCTGGTAGCATCTGTAAGGAGAGAAGCTAATATTTCAAGTCCAGATGCCTAACTTTTCCCCTCAGGTCAAGATTGGATTAGACGCCAGATTTAAGGGATGTTATTGAACCAGTTGGAGTTTTAGACAAATCACTTTCATATTTGCCATTGCTGAGGCCAGATTTTAATGAAATGGCTGATTTGAATTCTGCCTCTGCAGCTGCCCCATGTTTTGTTTCACTTGTCTATGGCTATGCATGTCCTAAGGCCTATTGATTGGTTGTGCTAAATTATTCCTTTAGTGTCAGGGAGATTAGGGTAAATATAGGGCTAAGGCCTGGGTGGGATTGTGGTTAGTGGAGACTTGATGGGCCAAATGGCCTCCTGCACCGTAGGGATTCTATGATAGGCCTTAAAATAGAATCCCATGTCAATTTGATCTGTACCCTTCAAGTAAAGTTTCAAGGGTTAGAGTCAGTTTAGATAAATTCATTCTAAATAGATTGACTACATTTGTTTAAATCATATCTGGTATTTAACTTGTTTGCAATGTTAATTTTTTTGTTGATCAGTTAAGGACATCTTTTTGTTTCCAACCAAATAAACTTGGGCAACTCAAAAGGAGTGTCTCCCTTTTAACCAGTTAAGGAAATTTAATCTTGTCCATATATTGCTTTAGCTCAATGAGTAACCTTTCCATTCCATTATCAAGATTTCTACAGCTGCTACCTATTAGAATTTTTTAAGCTTTTGACAAATAATGGATTAGATTTGAAACATCAATGCAATTGCTGGCCACTCCCAGTGTTGACAGGCTTAATTGTTATGCTCCTAGGATTATATTATATAATAAACCAAAATGGATGTCTGGTAAATGTCCTCCAATGTTTTCTTAAACAGGTTTGCTGTAAAAAGAAAATCTGTGCTTTGAAATTATTGCAGCTGTGAAATTTGTGCTTTATTAAAACATAGAACACTACAGCACAAACAGGCCCTTCGGCCCACAAGTTGCGCCGATCACATCAACACCTACCAACCTACAGACCTATCTATAATCCTCAATCTCATTAAACCCCATATACTCATCCAGAAGTCTTTTAAAAGACCCCAGCGAGTTCGCCTCCACCACCACTGACGGCAGCCGATTCCACTCACTCACCACCCTCTGAGTGAAAAACTTACCCCTAACATCACTTCTGAACTTCCCTCCCTGTACCTTAAATCTGTGTCCTCTCGTAGCGACCATTTCAACCTGGGGAAATAGCCTCTGAGAATCCACCCTATCTATTCCCCTCAACATTTTATAAACCTCTATCAGGTCGCCTCTCAACCTTCGTCTCTCCAGGGAAAAGAGTCCCAGCTTCCTCAACCTAACTTCACAAGGCATACCTCCCAGTCCAGGCAACATCCTTGTAAATCTCCTCTGTACCCTCTCAATAGCTTCTACATCTTTCCTATAGTGAGGCGACCAGAACTGCGCACAATACTCTAAATGAGGCCTGACAAGGGTCTTATAAAGTTGCAGCATTACCTCCCGACTCCTAAACTCAATCCCTCGATTAATGAAGGCCAGTACACCATACGCCTTCTTGACCACCTCCTCCACCTGCGAGGCCGATTTAAGAGTCCTGTGGACCCGGATCCCTAGATCCTTCTGCTCTTCAACGCTACTAAGACTCCTGCCCTTGATAATGTACTCGTTCATCCCGTTGGTTCGGCCAAAATGGACGACTACGCATTTATCCGCGTTGAAGTCCATCTGCCACTTCTCCGCCCAGTCCTGCATCCTGTCTATGTCCTGCTGCAACTTTTGCCATCCTTCCAGACCATCCACAACACCGCCAACCTTGCACCAACCATTTACTCAAACACCTCAATCATTGTGTACTCTATCTCTGGAATAGCCACTTGAGCTCAAAGTTGAAAGATCACAGAAGGATTACATCATTCAAGCTGTAAATACAAAAAAAAAAGTTACAGCGTAGGAACTGGCCCTCTGAGCCTGCACTGATCACGCTGCCTGCCTGAATTAAAACCCCCTACCCTTCAGGGGATCATATCTCTCTATTTCCATCCTTGTCAAGACACCCCTTAACAATCACTATTGTATCTGCTCTTTTTAAAAACTTACTTTGTACATCTTTAAACCTTGCAACTTAAACTTATGCCACTCCATTAGTAACTGACTCTCCCACCTTGGGGGGGAAAAACGTCTGCCTATCCACTCTATCCAGGCCCCTCATGGATTTATACATGGCTCAAAAAAGACAGTAGGACTAGGGGGCACAGCCTCAAGGTAAGGGGGAGGCGGTTTAGAACAGAGTTGAGGAGGAACTTCTTCACTCAAAGGGTGGTGAATCTCTGGAATTCTCTGCCCGTTGAGGTGGTGGAGGCTGCCTCGCTAAATATTTTTAAGACGCGGGTTGATGGGTTTTTGATAAGAGAGGGGATTAAGGGTTATGGGGAGAGGGCGGGAAGGTGGAACTGAGCCACGACAGATCAGCCATGATCTTATTGAATGGCGGGGCAGGCTCGAAGGGCCAGATGGCCTACTCCTGCTCCTATTTCTTATGTTCTTATGTTTATTTGATAGAGGTGCTTAAAGTGAATTTCCTGCAGTGATGGAGGGGGATGTCGGGTGTAGCTGACACAGGGCAGTGATGATAGAATCCTTATAGTACAGAAGGAGGCCATTCAGCCCATTGAGCCTGCAGTGGCAACAATCCCACCCAGGCTCTATCCCTGTAACCCCTGCTGATCCCCTTGATACTAAAGGGCCAATCCATCTAACCTGCGTACTCTCTGGGCTGTGGGAGGAAACCTGAGCACCTGAAGGACCCCCTCGCAGATGCAGGGGAGAAGAGTCTGCATGGATGGGTTACCCGAGGCCAGAATTAAACCCGGGTACTAAGAGGCAGCAGTGCTAACCACTGTGTTGCCTAATGATCCTAGGGACTTTTTTGTTAGCAATAAGACTCCTCCAGTGTTTCAGGTGCCCTTGCCTGATCTATTTTGTTTTGACCATGTTGCACTGGACAACACTTTGACTAGTGTCATTGGCTGAAGAAAAGACATTGTATAAACATGCCGGTAGTCTGTGGGCTCATCGAGTATACATGCTCCAGCTTCGAGGGCCGAAGGGCCTGTTTGTGCTGTAATGTTCCGTTCTGTCTGAGACTTCACCAGAACCAACACCAACATTTAAAAAAATTTTATTCCAATCCAATCAAGTCAAATTAAATCCAATTCAGAGTCCCAACAAGTTGGGACATTCCCAATCCAAGCTGACAAGACAGGGCTCTCACCACCTGTCTTGGGCTTGACCTCCATGATCCAAGCTGATTGGAGTAGGTGTAGCTCCTCCTCCAAGGCTTGATCTCATTTGCATCTTAGCCAAAAGGCCGAGATGGCGCTTTAAAAAATTGCTTCAAATGAAGCTGAAATGTAGCCGAATGACCTCAACCAAGTGCAGCATGTCGATACTACACTTGATCTTAGCCAAATGCCGAGAATTTTTTTTTTCAAAAATATACTTTATTCATTAAAAAAAACTCAACTAATCCATTGCAAATGTACAGGGCTTCGAATAGCAAATCAAAACATTTTTACAGATCTGTCTAAATTACAGTGTTTACATTTCAATACTTAAAAAACTATATCCATGTCTCAATATTACAATTACTAATTACAAGAATTACATTTCAGTTCTTAAAAATATATACATGCCTCAATAGATTTCTGTGTGCCGTTAGTGGTCAGATTGGCACACAGTTATATTGAGATACCTCAGCAACAAGGCCCTTGTCAAAATGACTTATTTGCGCATCATGTACCATATTTGCCTAAGGCTGCTGTGGATCGGCAAAAACTTGTCTGATTTTTTTTTTCAAGCTTGGATCAAAAGCTAGTTACGCCCGCCAATACCCGACCTACAAACCGTAAACTTAATTCACAAAAAGGCTCTTCAACACGGTTGGAGGGTGATTGATTTGACAAAGCAGATGGCAACGCCATTTACTTCAGGAAGGTGAAAGGCTATTTGTGGGGAGGAGGAGGAGGAGGGGGGAGTGGGGCGCAGAATGCCAGACGATCCAGGAGTTAGTTTACGAATTCTGCGTAAGTAGTTTGTTCAATAATACACTGCCCCACGCCTCTCTCCTCTCTTTTACCTCTTGACATTATATTTTTCTCTCTCCATTTACTTCTTCCTTTTTTGATATTTTTCCTTTGTTATTTTGTTACTCATGCATTAATCTCCCTCTACAGTTGCTGCATTTAACAGATGTCTTATGGGGCAGAAGGATATAAGGAGTTGGGATAGACTTTCTTCTTTATCCTTAGGACACAGGCATCACAGGCTGGGCCAGCATTTATTGCCCATCCCTAGTTGCCCTCGGAGGGCAGTTGAGACTCAACCACATTGCTGTGGCTCTGGAGTCACATGTAGGCCAGACTGGGTAAGGAAAGCAGGTTTCCTTCCCCAAAGGACATTGGTGAACCAGATGGGTTTTTCCAACGATTGACAATGGTTTCATCGTCACCAGTAGATTCTTAATTCCGGATATTTCCTTTATTGAATTCAAATTCCACCATCTGCTGTGGCAGAAGGTAGCACAATGGTTAGCACCGCTGCCTCATAGCGTCAGGGACTGGTTTAATTCCCGGCTTGGGTCACCGTCTGTGTGGAGTCTGCACGTTCTCCCCATGTCTGGGTAGGTTTCCTCCCACAGTCCAAAGATGTGTGGGTTAGGCAGATTGGCTATGCTAAATTGCCCTTTAGTGTCCACAGATGTGCAGGTTGGGTGGATTGGCCATGCTAAATTGTCTCTTAGTGTCCAAGGATGCATAGGTTGGGTAGATTGGCCATGCTAAGTTGCCCCTTAGTGTCCAAAGATGTGCAGGTTAGGTGGATTGGCCATGCTAAATTGCCCCTTAGCGTCCAAAGATGTGCAGGTTAGGGTGGATTGGCCATGCTAAACTGCCCCTTAGTGTCCAAAGATGTGCAGGTTAGGTGGATTGGCCATGCTAAATTGCCCCTTAGCGTCCAAAGATATGTAGGTTAGGGAGATTAGTGGGATATATGTGTGGGGTTATGAGGATAGGGAAATGGATGGGCCTGGGTGGGTGCTCTTTCGGAGAGTCGATGCAGACACGTGTTGAATGGCCTCCTTCTGAATGGTTGGAATGCTATTATCTCAACAACTCACCGTGTAAAGATATCTCCTCTCCATTAGTTCTAACAGCAATTCTCTTAAATCTGATGAATTCTAGTTACCAACGTCTCTGTCAATACAAATTGTCACTTGTTCAAAATGCTTTGTAACTTTGAACGCCTCAATTAAGTCTGCCCTCAACCTTCTTTTCTTCAAGAACATCTTCTCCAGTCTGTCCATGTAACTGAAGCTTCCATTCTGATAAACCTCCTCCTGTCCCCTCACCAAGGCCTTGACATCCTTCCTGGAGACCAGGCTTAGATACAATAATTCAACTGAGGCCTAATTGCTGAAATTCTTGTTAGTTTTTTTTGTTAACGGTTGGTTTCTGCTGAGATCCATTTTCATTTATCTTAGCGGAGGCAATTTTCCAAAGCTCTATGAATTCAGTTGGTTGATTGCTCCCTACTTGGAAGGAGTTGTCACAGTTGAGTCCCAGTGAATGTTAAGTCAATTATCTCTGTGCTTCAGATGGGTGAGTTTTCACCAAGAGTTCTTTGTTCTTAATCTACCCTTGAGGTTTGATGATTGGAGGGTGTAGCCAGTTCTGTTCTAAGGTATCTTAATGTGCCAGAATTTTGGAAGGCATTGCATTGGAACTAACATTGCTATTTCCAACATGACAATTTGATCTTTATTCATCTTGAACATTATAAGAACATAAGAACATAAATAGGAGCAGGAGTAGGCCATCTGGCCCTTCGAGCCTGCCCCGCCATTCAATAAAATCATAGCTGATCTGTCGTGGCTCAGTTCCATTTTCCGGCCCTCTCCCCATAACCCTTAATCCCCTCTCTTATCAAAAACCCATCAACCCGCTTCTTGAAAATATTTAGCGAGGCAGCCTCCACCACTTCAACGGGTAGAGAATTCCAGAGATTCACCACCCTTTGAGTGAAGAAGTTCCTCCTCAACTCTGTTCTAAAACGCCCCCCCTTTATCTTGAGGCTGTTCCCCCTAGTCCTACTGTCTTTTTTGAGCGGGAAGAGTCTTTCCACCTCTATCCTATCCATCCCATTCATCATCTTATACGTCTCAATGAGATCTCCCCTCATTCTTCGAAACTCTAACGAGTACAAGCCTAGTTTATTCAGCCTCTCCTCATAGCTCAACCCCCTCAACTCCGGTATCAGCCTAGTAAATCTCCTCTGCACTCCCTCCAAGGCCAAAATATCTTTGCGCAGGTGCGGCGCCCAAAACTGCACACAGTACTCCAGCTGCGGCCTCACCAATGCCCTATACAGCTGCAGCAAGACCTCCCTACTTTTATATTCAATCCCCTTCTCTGTAAAGGCCAGCATCCCATTCGCCTTCCTGACCACCTGCTGCACCTGCAAGCTGGGTTTTTGCGACTCATGCACAAGGACCCCGAGGTCCCTCTGCACCGTCGCCTGCTGCAGTTTTTCGCTCCGTAAGTAATAGTCCTTCCTACCATTCTTCCTTCCAAAGTGGACCACCTCACACTTGCCAACATTAAATTCCATTTGCCATTTCCTGGCCCATTCGCACAGCCTATCTAGATCCTTCTGCAGACTCTCCACACCCTCCGCACAATTTGCCGTTCCCCCAATCTTGGTGTCATCTGCAAATTTCGACACCCTACACTCGGTTCCCTCCTCCAGATCATCTATATAAATGGTAAAAAGCTGAGGCCCCAGCACCGACCCCTGGGGCACTCCACTAGTCACCATCCGCCAATCCGAATAGCACCCGTTGACCCCCACTCTCTGCCTCCTAATTGACAACCAATCCTCTATCCACGCTAACACCCTACCCCCAACTCCAAGTCCCCTGACCTTCTGCAATAACCTCTTATGAGGTACTTTGTCAAATGCCTTCTGAAAATCCAGAAAGACCACATCCACCGGCTCTCCTCTATCCACCGCCCTAGACACATCCTCATAGAACTCCAGTAAATTTGTCAGACACGACTACCCTTTAATGAAACCGTGCTGCGTCTGCTCTATCAAGCAATTCCCTTCAAGATGCCTCGCAATTTCCTCTTTAATGATGGATTCTAACATTTTACCTACCACAGACGTTAAACTAACCGGCCTATAATTCCCCGCCTTTTGCCTGGCACCCTTCTTAAACAATGGCGTAACATTAGCCGTTTTCCAATCTTCCGGCACTTCCCCGGAATCCAGCGACGTCTGGAAAATAACTACCAATGCATCCACTATAACCTCCGCCATTTCTTTCAGAACCCTCGGATGCATTCCATCCGGTCCTGGGGACTTGTCCACAATCAGCCCCTCCAGTCTGTCGGTCTGTTATCCCCCCCCCCCCCCCCAAGACTACAGTCACCAAATTGGGAAGGTGATGGCCTACTAGTATTATTGCTAGACTAATTATCCAGAAACTCAGGTAATGTTCTGGGGACCCGGGTTCGAATCCTGCCATGGCAGGTAGTGAAATTTGAATTCAATAAAAATATATCTGGAATTAAGAATCCACTGGTGACCATGAAGCCATTGCCGATTGTCGGAAAACCCCATCTGGTTCACTAATGTCCTTTAGGGAAGGAAATCTGCCGTCCTTACCCGGTCTGGCCTACATGTAACTCCAGAGTCACAGTAATGTGGTTGACTCTCAACTGCCCTCCAAGGGCAACTAGGGATGGGCAATAAATGCTGACCCAGCCCAGCGAGGTCCATGTCCCATGAATGAATAAAATAAGATTGCTGTGTGTCTGGAAACCAAGTAAGAGTGGCCAATATCCTTCCTATAAAGTATACTTATGAACCAGATGGATTTTTACGACAATTCATGACAGTTATTGTAGAATTCACACAGTGCAAAAAGAGGCCATTCAGCCCATCAAGTTTGACAGAGTATCTTACCCAGGCCCTCTCCTCCGCCCTATCCCTATAACCCTATGTATGTACCCTGCTGATTCGCCGAATCTACTCATCTTGGGACAGTAATGGCAATTTAGCATTGCCAAAGCAAATTTCCTGCAGTGTTGGAGGAATATCGGGGGTAACTGACACAGGCCAATGATCATACGACCCCAGCAGTGCAGAAGGAGGCCATTTGGCCCATTGAGCCTGCACTAACAATAATCCCACCCAGCCCTTATCCCTGTACCTTCATATATTTACCGTGGTTAATCCATCCAAACTACTTGCTCTTGGATATTGCTTCGGGAGTTGCCTACTGCTTCATGTCGTTGGTGTGCGTAAACTGGACCATCTCGAGGGCATCATGACAGCTCAGAGGCTATCTCTGTTGCTGTGCGGACACATGGATTTGGGCCTGTGTCCGTGGGAGTTTGCGCGTTCTCCCCATGGTTGCGTGGGTTTCCTCCGGGTGCTCCGGTTTCCTCCCACATCCCAAAAATGTGCTTTTAGGCTGATTGATTGGGTAACAAATTGTCCCTATATTGGACCTCCCTGATCCTCACACATTAGGCATAGACTAAAATCATGAATAGGTCACTGACCATGGGACGGCGGCATGGGCTCGTTGGGCCGAAGGGCCTGTTTCCCGTGCTGTGTTGTTCTTTGTACACACCTTGGAGCACTGAGGGACAATTTAGTATGGCCAATCCATCTAACCTGCACATCTTTGGAGTGTGGGAGGAAAGCGGAGCACCCGAGGAAACCCACATAGATACAGGGAGAACATGCAGTCTTTGCACACACAGTGTCCCGAGGCTGGAATCGAACCCGGGTCCCGGGTGCTGTGAGCTAACCATTGTGCCACCGTGCTGTAGCTCTAGAGTCACATGTAGGCCAGACCTGGTAAGAATTTCAGATTTCCTAACCATTCATGAACCAGGTGAGCTTTGATGATAATCCTACACTTTCACGGTCAACATTATTGTATGTGCATAGTTGAACATCCCCGTTTTTTGTATAAACATACCCTTACAATACAGAAAGAGGCCTTTCAGCCCATCGAGCCTGCATCCAACTCTATCCCCCATGACCAGCATATTTACACTGCTAAACTCTTTGACACTAAGGGTCAATTTTAGTGTGGCCAATCCACTGAACCTACACATCTTTGGAGTGTGGGAGGAGACCGGAGCAGCCAGAAGAAACCCATGCGGACACAGGGAGAATGTGCAGACTCCACACAGACAGTGACCCAAGGCCAGAATCGAAATTTGGCACCTGTGGAGAGAGAAACAGAGCCGATGTTTTGAGTCTGGACGGCCCTTCGCCGGAGCACTTTCAGTGTTTTATTTTATTCGTGGGACACGGGCAGGGTGAGCATTTATTGCCCAACCCGAGTTATCCTTGGGAAGGTGGTGATGAGCCACCGATTTGATTCAACTCAGTGGCCTGCTCAGACTTTTCAGGGGGCAGTTGAGCATTAACCACATTGCTGTGGCTCTGGAGTCTGATTCCTGGCTTAGGTCACTCTCCACACGGAGTCTGCATGTTCTCCCCCCATCCGATCCCCCCCCCCCCCCCCACCTCCCCCCACCCCCGTTTCTGCGTGGGTTTCCTCCGGGTGCTGTGGTTTCCTCCTACAGTCTGAAAGACCTGCTGGTTAGGTGCATGCTCAATTCCCCCTCAGTGCACTCGAACTGGCGCTGGGGGGTGGCAATTAGTGGATTTTCACAGTAACTTCGTTGCAGTGTTAATGTAAGACTACTTAGAACATAGAACATAGAACCCTACAGTGCAGAAACAGGCCCTTCGGCCCATCGAGTCTGCACTGAACACAATCCCACCCAGACCCTATCCCCATATCCCTACACATTTACCTGCTAATCCCTCTAACCTACACATCCCAGGACACTAAGGGGCAATTTTAGCATAGCCAATGAACCTAACCCGCACATCTTTGGACTGTGGGAGGAAACCGGAGCACCCGGAGAAAACCCACGCAGACACGAGGAGAATGTGCAAACTCCACACAGGCAGTGACCCGAGCCGGGAATCGAACCCAGGACCCTGGAGCTGTGAAGCAGCAGTGCTAACCACTGTGCTACATAAACTTTAAAACTGCACATCTTTGGACACTAAGGGGCAATTTTAGCACGGCCAATCCACCTAACCTGCACATCTTTGGAGTGTGAGAGGAAACCGGAGCACCTGGAGGAAACCCACGCAGACATGGGGAGAATGTGCAAACTCCACACAGACAGTGCCCCGAGATTAGAATTGAACTCAGATCCCTGGCGCAGTGCTAACCACTGTGCCACCGTGCCACCCCTACCCAGAGAAATAAATGTAGATAAGTAAATAGGTGGATAAATTTGACCCCATCCAGTCACTAATGGAATGAAGGGGTGCCATCTTACCAGCTGTTCACACCACGCTCCCACTGAGGCGGGGCTGGAGAATGTGGCAGCCAGCATTCACCGCGGTGAGTTGGGAAAATCCTGCCAACCTGAATGCTGGTAAGGTTCCGGCCCAGAGTATTTACAGCGACAGATCCTAGTCACAAAAAATAAAGCATGCAACAACTAAAGCTTCCATGGTCTGTTTTATTGATAAATTCTTTGAATTACATTTGATGGCAGTGAGTGCTCATTATTGGTTACAGGGTGAGTGAACTCTCTCGGCAAGACATCCCAATGTTACGCTGCTCTCAACATCTGGATCTTAACATTTATATATCTTGCTACATCTGGGCAAAGGCAGGAGGGGGCATGAGGACTAACAAGGGTCTTATGATCTGTTTCCATGTTGCAATTCTACATATGAATTGCAAGAGAAGGCCAGGGGTGGGGGTGGGGGAGTCACCTGGGAGCAGGAAGCTCTCAGTCGTACCCTGGACGGCAGGTCACATTGTGGGTGAGAAATCTCAAGTACACGACTTCCAATTTTATCCAGAACTGCAGGCTATCAAAACTCAATCATTGAGTAAATTCAAGACTGAGGTCAATATTCTTGAACACTAAGGGTTGAATTTTACCGGCACGCTTTCCCCGATTCCGGAGTGGGGGGGGGCAAGGCTCGGAGAACAGCATTCTCCATTGGCCTCTGGCGGGATCATATGAACCTTGGGTGGACATGCCGGTAACATTCCACCCTAAGGGTGGGATTTTCAGGTCCCACTTACCCCCCACCCTGGCAGCACAGTGGCACAGTGGTTAGCACTGCTGCCTCACAACACCAGGGACCCAGGTCCGATTCCCGGCTCGGGTCACTGCCTGTGTGGAGTCTGCACATTCTCCTCGTGTCTGCGTGGGTTTCCTCTGGCTGCTCCGGTTTCCTCCTACACTCCAACGATCTATAGCTAACCTGTCAAATTTCCCGTCCCACCCACAACGATTTGGGCAGATGCTGAAATTCTCAGCCAAAGGGAATCAAGGGATTTGGGAAGTTGATGGGACAGTTGAAAGTGAGATAGAAGATCGGCCACAAGGTTAGCACTGCTGCCTCACAGCGCCAGGGATCTAGGTTCGATTCCCGGCTTGGATCACTGCCTGTGTGGAGTCTGCACGTTCTCCCCGTGCCTGCGTGGGTTTTCTCTAGGTGCTCTGGTTTCCTCCCACACTCCAACCGCGAAGAGGTTAGGTATATTGGCCATGCTAATCTCCAAAGATGTGTGGGTTTGGTGAATTGGCCATGGTAAATTGCCCCTTAATGTCCAAAAACGTGCAGGTTAGGTGGATTGGCCGTGCTAAATTGCTCCTTAGTGTCTAAAGCTGTGTAGATTAGGTGAATTGGCCATGGTAAATTGCCCCTTATTGTCCAAAGATGTGCAGATTAGGTGGATTGGCCCTTAGCATCCGAAGATGTGTAGAATAGGGAGATTAGCAGGGTAAATGAATGGGGTTGCAGGGATAGGGCAAGGAGGTGGGCCTGAGTTGGATGCTCCATTGGAGAGTTGGTGCAGACTCGATGGGCTGAATGGCCTCCTCCTGCACTGTAGGGAGTCTATGATTCTATGAACAGGAATCAGGCTCAAGAGTCCCTATGGCCTATTTCTGCTCATACTTCCTTTTAGTCTGTTGGCCAAACTTCTTCTAATGTGTTACACGAGACAATTATTCATTCCATCAGGACCTGTTTTAACCTTGCTGCCAAATTAGCCAACGAGAGAGCGTTTCTACAACCCTGCAACATCAATTTATTTTCACAATTTATTTTCACATCAGTTTATTTTCACAAACTGTATGAAACACTGAGAAGTTTTTCTAACAGACATCAAATGGTGGAGAATTCTAGAACTGAACAATATTTATTCGGGGGAGGAGTGGGTCAGTGGGGGAGATGGGAGAATGCTTGTTGAGAAATAGATATCTCTGCATTCAGGGTGAGAGGCGAACGATCGCTGCCGCATTCTCTACTCTGCTCCCAAGGTGTGCTTGTTGAACAGGTATTCAGCTGTGCCATTCTGGGGGGCACCCAGGCGGTGCAAGTTAGTGACATGGTCCCCAAGTTTCTTGATTGTCTTGACTTGTTTGTCCAAGTAGTGCATCTCCAGGAAGTCACACAACTGGAAGGAAACAAAAACATCGGTCAGAACATTGATTTGATCTGATTTGATTTATTATTGTCACATGTATGAACATACAGTGAAAAGTATTGTTTCTTGCACGCTACACAGACAAAGCATACCGTTCATAGAGAAGGAAAGGAGAGAGTGCAGAATGTAGTGTCACAGTCATAGCTAGGGTGTCGAGAAAGATCAACTTAATGCGAGGTAGGTCCGTTCAAAAGTCTGACAGCAGCAGGGAAGAAGCTGTTCTTGAGTCAGTTGGTGCATGACCTCAGACTTTTGTATCTTTTTCCCGAAGGAAGAAGGTGGAAGAGAGAATGTCCGGGGTGTGTGGGATCCTTAATTATGCTGGCTGTTTGCAGGAACTGTTAGTCAGAGTCAATGGATAGAAGGTTGGTTTGTGTGATGGATTGGGCTACATTCACGACCTTTTGTAGTTCATTGTTAGGTGGATTGGCCATGCTATTTTGTCCCTTAGTGTCAGGGGCACTAGCTGGGATAAATACATAGGGTTATGGGGAAATGGTGCCTGCTTCTCTGCTGCCATCAGATTTCTGAATGGACCTATCTTGCATTAAGTTGATCTTTTTCCACACCCTAGCTGTGACTGTAACTGTACATTCTGCACTCTCTCCTTTCCTTCTCTTTGTCTGTATAACTTGCAAGAAACAATACTTTTCACTGTATACTTATACATAATAATAAATCAAATCAAAATGAATTTAGGGTATAAATCTAAATCTTTTGACCAATGTATCTCACGATGCATGTTGGATTCCCAAAAACCCTACATACCTAGATTTATTTTTCTCTGAACACTTACGTGAGGGTCAGATCTATCCTTGGACAGTTTGTATAACTCCAACAGGCTTTGATTAATGTTCTTCTCCAGTTGTAGAGCACACTGCATTGCCTGCAGCCCATTATCCCAGTCATCTTGCTCTGGTCTCTGCAGAGTGAAGTGTAGCCCAGTTACTGATAGTCAGACATACGTACAAGGGAGCAAATAGTAGGTTGGCCTTCATAGCAAGAGGATTCGAGTACAGGAGCAGGGATGTTTCGCTACAATTACACAGGGCCTTGGTGAGGCCACATCTGGAATAACGTGTGCCGTTTTAGTCTCCTTATCTGAGGAAGGATGTTCTTGCTCTAGAGGGACCTCAGTGAAGTTTTATCAGGCTGATTCGGGGATGCATAAGGAGAGATTGAGCCGGTTAGGATTGTATTCACTGGAGTTCGGAAGGATATGAGGAGATCTCAAAGAAACCTACTAAATTCTAACAGGGAAGGCGATAGCCTAGTGGTATTATCGCTAGACTATTAATCCAGAAACTCAGCTAATGTTCTGGGGACCCAGGTTCGAATCCCACCACAGCAGAGAGTGGAAATTGAACTCAATAAAAAATATCTGGAATTAAGAATCTACTGATGACCATGAAACCATTGTTAATTTTCACTAATATCCTTTAAGGATATTAGTTCACTATCTGGTTCACTAATGTCCTTTAAGGAAGGAAATCTGCCATCCTTACCCAGCCTACATGTGACTCCAGAGCCACAGCAATGTGGTTGACTCTCAATTGGGCAATTAGGGACGGGCAACGAATGCTGGTCTAGCCAACAACACCCATGTTCCACAGATGAATAAAGAAAGGACCAGTACACGCAAGAAGGATGTTCCTGATGGTGGGGGTGTCCAGAACCAGGGGCCACAGTCTGAGGATACAGGGTAGATGATTTAGGACAGAGATGTGAAGAAATTTCTTCCCCCAGCCTGTGGAATTTGCTACCACAGAAAGCAGCTGAGGCCAAAACATTGAATGTTTTCAAGAAGCACTTAGGTGAGGCCGAATTTCTCCCCGTGTCTGAGGTGAGGAGAAATTTCTTCACCCAGAGGGTGGTGAATGTGTGGAATTCACTCCCACATAAAGTAGTTGGGCCAAAATGTTGCGTGGTTTCAAGAAGAAATTAGGTATAGCTCTTGGGGCTAAAGGGATCGAGGGATATGGGGGGAAGGGGGGAAACAGGATATTGAATTTGATGATCAGCCGTGATTATAAGGAATGGCGGAGCAGGCTGGAAGGGCTGAATGGCCTCCTCCTGCTTCTAGTTTCTATGTTGTTACGGCACTGCTGGCGAGCAACGCAAATGATCATTAACTTCGCCTGGGCCAGAAGGTCCCACCAGCAGCCAGTAGTAATCTATCCCCATCACCGAAATAACTGCTGTGGGGGGGAGGAGGGGGAGGACAGAATGGAAAACTCTGACTATCGAAGCAAGTAAGTAGACTCCGAGTCACTTTGTAGTGTGGAATTTGACTCCGAGTCACTTTGTAGTGTGGAATTTGACCATTGGGCTAAGAAAAGAGATGTGCTGTCAAAGCTTTTCACCAAGGACTCAACAGGACCGATGCAACAGTAGCAAATGCAATATTTAAATTCAGAGCTCTGCCCTCTGCAAACGGAAAGAATATGTCCAGGCATTGTGCCATTTTTGATTAAACATGGGCACGGTTGGAGACAATGGTGCGCTGATGAATTCTTCATGGCAACGTCTCGACGAATTGAAGTCGACGTGCCTTTTTTAAATTTAAATGCAATTGGGGTTTAACTGTTCCCTGGTGTGTTCTCCATGTCAACACCTCGGCTAACCAGAGTCTAATCACCAACCAATCAGCACCCTTTCCTCGCGCGGTTATTCCCTTTGAAATTTTGTAGATCCTGATGAGTGCAAGGCAAAAAACTTCGACCGTATGTCTCTTTTTGCGGCAAGTTCACAATGTTCGTTATCTAACGAAGGCACGCCCAGAAGGGCTGTTTCTTACGCACTAACCTTGATGTCTTGGAGGTTGATCTGGCCACCACGCTGGTTCTGAAATCTCATCAGCTTCTCCGCTTGTTCACGTTCCTTTTCTGACAGCTTCTTGAAGAACCTCATAAAGTTGTCCAGGGCAACATCACCTCGGTCAAAGTAATATGACTGCAGAACAGTGGACAGGGGTTGGCGGGGGCATGGGATAATTAACCAGAAAATGAATCTAATGTGTTATCAAAGTGAGATGATCTGTGAGGTAACTTGACAACACCAGCTGAGAACAACCATAGGTGTTTAGCAACAAATATCAAATAATTACAGGGTTTTTTAATATTAATTTGAGGGACACGGGCATCGCTGGCTGGGCCCACCATTTATTGCCCATCCCTAGTTGCCCTTGGAGGGCAGTTGAGAGTCAACCACATTGCTGTGTGGTTCTGGAATCACATTTAGGCCAAACTGGGTAAAGATGGACGATTTCCTCCCTAAAGGGACATTAGTGAACCAGATGGGTTTTTCTGACAATGGTTTCATGGTCATCAGTACATTCTTAATTCCAGATATATTTTATTGAATTCAAATTCCACCATCTGCCGTGGCGGGATTCGAACCCCGATCCCCCAGAACATTAGCTGAGTTCCTGGATTAAGAGTCTAGCGATAATTCCACTAGGCCACCGCCTCCCTAGATAACGATGTAGATTCGATGCCTACAGGTGCGACTCTAGGATGTCACTGACGGGGCAGGCCCAGACAAATCGGAGTGAAGCTCCCAGCTTGGTTCCCGATTGGTCAGCCTGGGTCATGTGAGCCTTTCAGATGATTGTCCCTTAAAGGAGCCGGTCACCACAACCTGCTTCCAAGAATAAGGTACACAGGGGGCTGTAAAATCATCTTTTATCGTGGTGTATGAGTATCAGTTAAAAGGCCCCCATTCATCACTCATTGCACTTGAGTTTATGGGGACACAATGGCCTAGTGGTATTATCAGGAGACTATTAATCCAGAATCTCAGCTCATGATCTGGGGACCCAGGTTCGAATCCTGCCAATTCCAATCTGGAATTAAGAATCCACTGATGATCCTGAATCCATTGTCGATTGTTGGAAAACCCCATCTGCTTCACTAATGTCCCCTTTAGGGAAGGAAATCTGCTGTCCTTACCCCGGTCTGTCCTACATTTGACTCCAGGACCACAGACACCTAACCAGCACAGGTGGATTGGCCATGCTAAATTGCCCCTTAGTGTCCAAAGATGTCTAGGTTAGGGTGGATTGGGCATACTAAATTACCCCTTAGTGTCCAAAGATGTGTGGGTTAGGTGGATTAGCCATGCTAAATTGCCCCTTGGTGACCAAAGATGCGCAGGTTGGGTGGATTAGCCATGCTAAATTAACCATTAGTGTCCCCCTAACTTGCTCATCTTTGGACACTAAGGGGCAATTTAGTACAGCCAATCCACTTAATGCACATTTTTTGGATTTAGCACTTCAGATCTGCAAAATTGAGGTTTGACCATTAAGCAAACTCAGAACATTCATTAAATGCTAATTTAAACGGGAACACCCTGGTGTTTACCACAATGTGAAAGGGCATGCCCAAGAATGTAGCCTGCGCTCATTAAAAACATCTAAGATGATTCGGAAGTCGGCTTCCAGGTTTAACCAATCTCAGATTTTCTCATCCCACTGAATGAGGGGTATCTGGAGACGCCACATGAACAGGAGAGGGAAAAAATTATTTCCCAAACTTTAACCTCAACGAAAGTTTCCTAAAAGCCACCACCGACTCCGTTAAGGGAAAAGAAAACTTTTCAAAATACCCACATGAATTAAGTTTAAAATTTATTTATTAGCATTACATTAAGTGTCAGCAGTGGATATACTATACATTAAGCAGTAAATTAAGGGTAACAGAGCTAGAGTAGGTGGCATAATGGTTAGCACTGCTGCCTCACAGTGCCAAGGACCTGGGTTCGATTCCCAGCTCGGGTCACCGTCTGTGTGGAGTCTGCACATTCTCCCCGTGTCTGCGTGGGTTTCCTCCGGGTGCTCCTGTTTCCTCCTACAGCCTGAAAGACGCGCTGGTTAGGGTGGATTGTCCTGAAAAGCCACCAGATTGTGGCGACTAGATGAACTTCACAGTAACTTCATTGCAGTGTTAATGTACACCTTACTTGTCACTGATAAATAAACTTTAACTTAACACTGCAATGAAGTTACTGTGAAACTCCCCTCGTCGCCACGCTCCGCGCCTGTTCGGATACACCGAGGGAGAATTTAGCACGGACAATGCACCTAATCAGCACATCTTTTGGATTCATAAATAAACTCATTAGCTGAGTTTCTGGATTAATAAAAGCAGATGATTGTGATGCTGGAATCTGAAACCAAAAGACTAAATACTGGAAAATCTCAGCAGGTCTGGCAGCATCAGTAAGGACAGAAAAGAGCTGATGTTTTGAGTCCAGATAACCCTTTGTCAAAACTGACAAAGTCCCCTAGTCTCCACACTCAGCGCCTGTTCAGGTACACTGAGGGAGAATTTAGCACGGCCAATACATGTCTTTCAGAGTGTGGGAGTAAACCAGAGCACCGTTCAAATTAAAGTTTATTTATTAGTGTCACAAGTAGGGCTTACATTAACACTGCAATGAAGTTACTGTGAAAATCCCCTAGTCTCCAGCACCTGTTCACGTACACCGAGGGAGAATTTAGCACGACCAATCCACCTAACCCACACATCTTTCAGATTTGCACAGCACAGTGGGTTAGCACTGCTGCCTCACAGCGCCAGGGACATGGGTTCGATTCCCAGCTTGGGTCACTGTCTGTGCGGAGTCTGCACATTCTCCCCGTGTCTGTGTGGGTTTCCTCTGGGTGCTCCGGTTTCCTCCCACAGTCCGAAAGACATGCCGGTTAGGGTGCTAAATTCTCCCTCAGTGTACCCAGCGGCATTGGAGTGTGGCGACTAGGGGATTTTCACAGTAACTTCATTGCAGTGTTAATGTAAGCCTTACTTGTGACACTAATAAATAAATTTTAATTTGAACGGTGCTCTGGTTTACTCCCACACTCTGAAAGACGTGTATTGGCCGTGCTAAATTCTCCCTCAGTGTACCTGAACAGGCGCTGAGTGTGGAGACTAGGGGACTTTGTCAGTTTTGACAAAGGCTCATCTGGACTCAAAACATCAGCTCTTTTCTCTCCTTACTGATGCTGCCAGACCTGCTGAGATTTTCCAATACCAATAAATAAGCTAAACTGCGGGAGGAAAGTGGAGGAAATCCTCGCAGACGCCAGGAGAACTGCAGACTCCAGTGACCTGAGGTTGGGAATCGAACCTGGGTCCTTGAAGCAGCAGTGCTAAATTTCCCAAATTTCAAGCTTTGAGGAGGTTTGCTTTCAGGGACTCACCATGGAGAGGTAGACGTAGGAAGAGTAGAGCTCCATGTTAATCATGCGATTCACCGCACCCTCACAGTCCTTGTGGTAGTTCAGACGCATGTTATGGTCCATGCCCGAGCCGGGGTAAAAATAATCGGGGTTCGGCAGGAGCTGACAGGAGACGAGAAGGAGCTGCCGCGGAGAGGCCTTGCAGAGGTCTCTGGGGGTGGGGGGGGACACCTGAATTTATACAACTTAGCTCTTTAACTTCAAACTGCACTGTGAGTGGCTGCTCTTTCAACCAAAGGGACAGCTGCTTAGGCTCAGGTGTCGACAGGAGGGCAGAATCGGTGGAGGGGTGCGAACGGCGTGAAGCTTTGCACAGATTGGCTCTTCTGCCCGGCTGCCCACCTCTCGCTGTCTAATTGCCTCGGACGTCTTGACATCAAAATCTTCTCTCCCTCTTTTAAGCTATTCAACTAACAATGAATTCTGGTGAACTCAGCAAGACGCTGGGTGTGGTAATCTTATGTTAGTCATCTTTACAAATCCGGTTGTTTGACTAAATCAGTTAGGATTTATTCATATTCATTGGAGCTGAGAAGAGTGAAAGGGGAAACTTATAAAAAACTCTAACAGGACTTTCCACAAGGTTTTGTTTCACACAAGGGGAAGCCTGGAACTCGCTGCCGGGGGGTGGGGGGGAGTAGTGGAAGCAGATACGATTGTGACTTTTAAGGGTCGTCTTGACAAATACATGAATAGAACATAAGAACATAAGAAATAGGAGCAGAAGTAGGCCATCTGGCCCTTCGAGCCTGCCCCGTCATTCAATAAGATCATGGCTGATCTGTCGTGACTCAGCTCCACCTTCCCGCCCTGTCCCCATAACCCTTAATCCCCTCTCTTATCAAAAACCCGTTTCTTAAAAATATTTAGCGAGGCAGCCTCCGCCACTTCAACGGGCAGAGAATTCCAGAGATTCACCACCCTTTGAGTGAAGAAGTTCCTCCTCAACTCTGTTCTAAACCGCCCCCCCCCCCTTTATCTTGAGGCTGTGCCCCCTAGTCCTACTGTCTTTTTTGAGCGGGAAGAGTCTCTCCACCTCTATCCTATCCATCCCATTCATCATCTTATACGTCTCAATGAGATCTCCCCTCATTCTTCTAAACTCTAACGAGTACAAGCCTAGTTTATTCAGCCTCTCCTCATAGCTCAATCCCCTCAACTCCGGTATCAGCCTAGTAAACCTCGAGAACAGAGTGATATGGTCCCCGGGAGAGGTACGGGGTTCAAGTTCAGACACTTAGCATGGTCGGTGCAAGCTTAGAGGGCTGGAGGGCCTCTTCCTGTGCTGTAATTTTCTTTGTCCTTTGTTTAGACAGGTTAGACATTGGGTGGTACAGTGGTTACCACTGCTGCCTCACGGCACCAGGGACCCGGGTTCAATTTCCAGCTTGGGTCAGTGTCTGTGTGGAGTTTGCACATTCTCCCCGTGTCTGTATGGGCTTCCTCCGGGTGCTTCAGTTCCCCGCCACAGTCCAAGGATGTGCAGGTTAGGTGGATTGGCCATGCTAAATTGCCCCTTAGTGTTAGGGGGATTAGATAAGGTAAATGCATGGGGTTATTGGGAATAGGGCCTGGATGAGATTATGGTCGGTGCAGACTCGATGGGCTGAATGGCCTCCTTCTGCCCTGCATGATTCTAAGGTTTGGAAAGAATGTTCCTGATGGGGGGAGTCCAGAAGTGGGGGGGGAGGGGGGGTCAGAGTTTGAGGCGGCACAGTAGCACAGTGGTTAGCACGGCTGCTTCACAGCTCCAGGGACCTGGGTTCGATTCCCGGCTCGGGTCACTGCCTGTGTGGAGTTTGCACATTCTCCTCGTGTCTGCGTGGGTTTTCTCCGGGTGCTCCGGTTTCCTCCCACAGTCCAAAGATGTGCGGGTTAGGTTCATTGGCTATGCTAAAATTGCCCCTTAGTGTCCTGGGATGTGTAGGTTAGAGGGATTAGCAGGTAAATGTGTAGGGATATGGGGATAGGGTCTGGGTGGGATTGTGTTCGGTGCAGACTCGATGGGCCGAAGGGCCTGTTTCTGCACTGTAGGGTTCTATGTTCTAAACCTTTTAGGATTGAGGTGAGGAGAAATTTCTTCACCCAGAGGGTGGGGAATGTGTGGAATTCACTCCCACAGAAAGGCCAAAATGTTGTGTGATTTCAAGAAGGAATTAGATATATCTCTTTGGACTAAAGGGATCGATGGATATGGGGGGGGGGGGGGGGGGGGGAAGGGGGATTAGGATGTTGAATTTGATGCTATGCTATGATCATAATGATTGGCGGAGCAGGCTCGAAGGCCCAAAATGGACAAGTCCTGCTTCTAGTTTCTATAGCGACCAGTTTTTATTAACTGAGTGAACGCCCATGACCTAAGGAGTGGACACAGGAATATCATGCTAACCTGACCAATGTTTATCCACTGGCAGATCAAGACAATATAGTAAAAAGTCTCACAACCGAGGTTAAAGTCCAACCAGTTTATTCGATAGTAAACCCACAAACTTTCGGAAACACTATCCCTTCGTCAGGTGTGTGGAAGGTTCTGAAGAACACACCTGACGGAGGGACACTGTTTCTGAAAGTTTACTATCAAATAAGCCTGTTGGACTTTAACCTGCTGTTGTGAGACTTTTTTCTGTGTTTACCCTAGTCCAACGCTGGCATCTCCACATCAAGATTAAGATAATCCCAGACAACAAAGACCTTTGCTTTACTGATCAGGAAGATCTTAAACTCCAGCCCTTCGCCTGCCTTTGTCCCACATCATTAGTAATGAAGGGTGTTTGGGGGTTTCTGTCCCTCTGACTCCACCAAGAGATCGATTCCGTGGATGAAAATGTCCAACATTTTCCTTTTACCAGTTGGAAACTGTGTCCCCTGGACCTAATCTAGCATTTTAAATTAATGCTAGGTCATTTTCTGCAGTTAGGGGAATCACAGGATCCCTACAGTGCAGAAGGAGGCCATTTGGCCCATCGGGCATGCACCGTCTCCTAACCAGGCTTACCCTGTAACCCTGCATATTTACCCCTCTTAACCTACATATCTTTGGACACCCAAGGGGCAATTTAGCCTGGCCAATCCACCCTGACCTACACGCCTTCGAAGTGTGGGAGGAAACCGGAGCGCCCGGAGGAAACCCATGCAGATACGGGTAGAACGTGCAAACTCCACACAGACAATGGCCGAGGTCAAAATTGAACCCTGATCCCTGGTGCTGTGAGGCAGCAGTGCTAACCACCGTGTTAACCCATAACCTCTGATTCAGGGAAGAGGTCTATCCACTGAGGCACAGCTGACACTTTGCCATTTTTATTTGCCCTGGGGAGATGTTGTGGGTTAGCATATTGATAGGCCCAGGTCCCTGTGATGTTCTCAATCGTGTTAGGTAGTGAATGGTAGGCAACAGCGATGGTGACAGAAGGATGGGGTATGTCTGTGTGGGGGTGACGCGCACCATGGGTAGTGAGGGTGCTCTGAATCCTGCCGTCACTCGCTTTTCTTCTCTCTTTCAGCCTTACTACTTCGACTGGGATGATGTTGCTTTGAGAAATTTTGCCAAACTTTTGTCTGGAGCAGTCGTTTGCGGCGTTTCCTTGGAAGAAACTCTTCAAAAGCAGACATAAGAATACAACAAAACTTACTTATAAATCAAAGAAAGTATTTAATAAAGAAACTTCATTACTTGGGGCCTCACTCTGGGCCAATCCAGCGCCCCACAGTTCCAAACAGGTTCTTATTTATAGTGAGTCAGCTAACCATCACATCATTGGTTCCATGGTTTACAGAGTCAACTGACCCTTGCAGCTTGTTACCATTGGTCACATTACATCAAATACAAAGTTGTAACCTGTTACATTCTAACATTCTAACAAGAATGGAGGGATATGGTAGGGGATATTAAATAGGGTTAAACCTCAGGAGACACCGGAAAGGCAGGCTGTAAGATTAATATTTTTGTCTTTATTCCACATGTGGAGGTCCACCTCGTGTCAAACGAGGGGCATTCACACGGCGGGTCGTGCCTGGGCTGCTCTTGGAAGTTCCGGGAGTGGCCTAGAACTTCGTGTCGGTGTGTGTGCTTGATCCTGGACCGGTAGATGGGCGCCGCAACAGCTCAGTGACTAGCACTGCTGGCTGTGCAGGCACATGGATTTGGGCCTGTGTCTGTGGGAGTTTGCGCATTCTCCCTGTGGTTGCGTGGGTTTCCTCCGGGCGCTCCAGTTTCCTCCCACACCCCAAAGATGTGCTCTCAGGCTAATCGGTTTTTACCAAATTGACACTATTTCTTCCCTGAATCTGACTGAGTAGGGTTCCATTCATAGATATGCAGGGTAGAATAGGTGCAGGGTGATGCGGCGGCGCGGGCTCGTTGGGCCGAAGGGCCTGTTTCCCGTGCTGGATTGTTCTTTGTTCTTTGTTTTAACATGAGGAGCAGGATTATGCTGCCAAACTGATGAGGTTTCAGAATCAACTGCTTCATCCTGAAAGATATCAAGGTTAGCACGAGGGAGAGTTGGGTTGCCTCAAACCCTTTAAAAAGTACCTGGATGAGCACTTTGGCACGTCATAACATTCAGGGCTATGGGCCAAGTGTTGGTAAATGGGATTCGGTGAGAGGTCAGGTGTCTCTCAAATGTTGGTCCAGACTCGATGGGCCGAAGGGCCTCTTCTGCGCTGTATGATTCTCTCCAGGGATTAGAATCAGCCTCATGGCACCTTTCTGCATCTTGAATATTGGCCAGTAGCATTGAATCTTATATATAGAACCTTAGTTAGGCTGCACTTGGAATATAATGTTCAATTCTAGTCGCCACCCTGCCAGAAAGATGTGGAGACTTTGGAGAGGGTACAGAAAAGATTTACCAGGATTTTGCCTGGTACAGAGGGCATTAGCTATGAGGAGAGGTTGGAGAAACTTGGTTTAGTCTCACTGGGACAACAGAGGTTAAGGGGCGACTTGATAGATGTCTACAAAATTATGAGGGGCATGGACAGAGTGGATAGTCCAGGGTGGAAGAGTCAATTACTAGGGGGGCACCGATTTAAGATGCAAGGGGCATGTTTTTTACACAGAGGGTGGTGGGTGCCTGGAACTCGTTGCCAGGGGAGGGAGTGGAAGCAGATACGTTAGTGACTTTTAAGGGGCATCTTGACAAATCCATGAATAGGATGGGAATGGAGGGATACAGTCCCTGGAAGAGTTGGGGATTTTTGTTCAGTCAGGCAGCATGGCTGGTACACAAGTGAGGTCAACAAGTAGACTTTGATCACTGCTTTCTGTTTTGGCTCTATTACCCAGTATTCTATTAGCACGGGTGCAGGAACAGTGCAGAGTTAGGGAGACTCCAGAGGAACAGCAAGGGGAAAGCTCAGAAAAAAATCCCTACAGTTTTGAGTAAATTATTTCCTGAATTTGAGTTCAAATCTTTAATACATTACTCAAACACTAATCAAAATTCTCTATTAACTCAAACAGTTTTTTTGTTCTATCATGGAATAGGGAAGGCCATTTGGCCATTGATCTCAATTAGACCATATGATCATAAGATTTAGCAGCATAATTAGACCATTCGACCCATCGAGTCAGCTCCGCCATTCAATCACGGCTGATAATTTTCTCAACCCCATTCTCCCATCTTTTCCCCATAACTTTTGATCCCCCTTACCAATCAAGAACCTATTCATCTCTGCCTTAAAGACACTCAGTGACCTGGCCTCCTCTGTGGCAAAGAGTTCCACAGATTCACCACCCCCTGGCTGAAGAAATTCTTCCTTATCTCTGTTCTAAAGGGTTGGCCCTTTATTCTGGGGCTGTGCCCTCGGATCCCAGTCTCACCGACTAATGGAAGCATCTTCCCCACATCCACTCTATCCAGACCTTCCAGTGTTCTGTAAGTTTCCATGAGATTCCCCTCCTCATCCTATTAAAGTCCCTCGAGTACACACCCAGTGTCCTCAAACACTCCACATCAGTCATCTCTTGCCGCTCCCCTACCCTTGCCCTGTAGCCCAGCAAATCTTTCCTTCTCAGGTAATGATCAAACTCCCCATGGAACACCTAGGGTGGCACGGTGGCACAGCGATTAGCACTGCTGCCTCACAGCACCAGGGACCCGGGTTCAATTCCAGCCTTGGGTCTCTGTGCGGAGTTTGCACATTCTCCCCATGTCTGCATGGGTTTCCTCCAGGTGTTCCAGTTTCCTCCCACACTCCAAAGACGTGCGGGTTAGGTTGATTGGCCGTACTAAATTGTCCTTTAGTGTCAGAGGATTAGCGGGGTAAATAACGGGGATAGGGTCTGGGTGGGATTGTGGTCGGTGTAGACTTGATGGGCCGAATGGCCTCCTTCTGCATTGTAGGGATTCTATGAACCTGCCTCCGCCACACTCTCAGGCAATACACTCTGAATCCTAACCACTCACTGTGCAGATGGATTTTACCTTGTTCTCTATTGCTTCTTTTGACAGTCACTTTAAACCTGTGCTCGCTAGCTTTGGATCCTTCTCCCAATGGGAAGAGTTCCTCTCTGTCTACTCTGTCTAGATTCTTATTGATTTTGAATATTTCTATCCAATCTCCTCTCGACCTTTTCTGAAGGAAATCTTTCAATTTTTGATTTGATTTATTATTGTCACATGTATTAACATAAAGTGAAAAGTATTGTTTCTTGCGCACTATACAGAGCACACCGTTCATAGAGAAGGAAAGAAGAGAGTGCAGAATGTCGTGTTACAGTCATAGCGAGGGTGTAGAGAAAGATCAACTTAATGCAAAGTAGATCCATTCAAAAGTCTGACGGCAACAGGGAAGAAGCTGTTCTTGAGTTGGTACGTGACCAGTCTTTTGTACCTTTTTCCCGATGGAACAAGATGGAAGAGAGAATGTCCAGGGTGCATGGAATCCTTAATTATGCTGGCTGCCTTTCTGAGGCAGTGGGAAGTGTAGCCAGTATCCCAGGTTCAGTTCCTGGCTTGGGTCACTGTCTGTGATCTACCTTGCGCTAAGTTGATCTTCCTCTATGCCCTAACTATGACTGTAACAAGGGGTGGCACAGTGATACAGTGGTTAGCACTGCTGCCTCACAGTACCAGGGGCCTGGGTTTGACTCCCGGCTTGGGTCACTATCTGTATGGGGTCTGCACATTCTCCCTGTATCTGTGTGGGTTTCTTCCGGTTGGTCTGGTTTCCTCCCACAGTCTGAAAGATGTGCTGGTTAGGTGCGTTGACCCAAAGAGGTGTCATTTGAGTGTGGTGGCTAGGAGAATTTCACAGTAACTTCATTGCAGTGTCAATGTAAGCTTATTTATAATCAATGAATAAACTGGTGGAAAGATGAAAGTCCGGGGTGCGTGGGGTCCTTGATTATGCCGGTTGCTTTGCTGAGGCAGCGGGAGGTGTAGACAGGTTCAATGGATGGGAGGCTGGTTTGCGAGATGGATTGGGCTACATTCATGGCCCTTTGTAGCTTCTTGCAGTCTTGGGCAGAGCAGGCACCAGGCTGTGATACAACCAGATAGGATGGGTTCCCAATATCTCCAGTTCTCCTAAATCCTGGATCCATTCTCAAGAATCTTTCCTCTCTCAGGCCTTCACATTCTTCCGAACATCTGGTGCACGGAAGGGGTCGCAATATTTCCTTTTTAACCTAAATTATGTCAGTGAATTTTCCTTAAGCAATGTTGAAATGAGTGAACACATGCCTCTGGGCAGTGGCCCTGCCCATTCCCTTCTCACACAATATTTGATGCTTTTAGACATCGCTTTCATCTAATTAACTTTTGAAAGAAAAGTCAAGTTTTCACAAGTGCCAACAAGGCCTACAACGCGAGAATAAGCCATACCCCAATCACAGCAAATGTAAAGATTCCTTTGTGTAGCTATGCACAATGAGGGGAGATGAGGGGATTGGACTATGAAGAGAGACTAAATCGACTGGGTCTGTACTCATTAGAGTTTAGAAGGATGAGGGGGGGACCTTTTCGAGACGTATAAGATAATGAAAGGGATGGATAGGGTAGAGGTAGAGAGATTCTTCCCGCTTAGAAAGGATAGCAGGACTAGAGGGCACAGCCTCAAGATAAGGGGGGGGGCACAGTTTAGATCGGAGTTGAGGAGGAACTTCTTCACTCAAAGAGTGGTGAATCTCTGGAATTCTCTGCCTGTTGAAATGGTGGAGGCTGCCTCGCTAAATATATTTAAGACACGGGTAGATAGGTTTTTGGTAGGCAAGGGAATTAAGAGTTATGGGGAGAAAGCGGGAAAGTGGAACTGATCCACTTCAGATCAGCCATGATCTTATTGAATGGAGGGGCAGGCTCGAAGGGCTAGATGGCCTACTCCTGCTCCTATTTCTTATGTAATCTGTGTTTCTGCTTCAGCAGTCTCGGAACGGAACTCCTGGCCCCCTTGTTTTTATGTCCTAATAGATCCAACTTTTCCCATTATCTTCTGATTCACATCCCAGAACTATCCTCAGGTCATGTCCAAATCCTTTTCAGCTTCTTCTGTCTGGCTACCACGTGCAAAAGATGGTGTTGCAGAGGAGGTGTAACTCTGGTTGAATAATTCAGCCAGGCCAGTCGACTCAGGATGAGATCTTCACAGCAGCTGAAATTAATAATATTGGTTAGCACTGCTGCCTCACAGCGCCAAGGATCCGGGCTCAATTCCAGCCCTGGGTCACTGTCTGTGTGTGGACGTTCTCTCCGTGTCTGCGTGGGTTTCCTCCGGGTGCTCCAGTTTCCTCCCACAGTCCAAAGACGTGCAGGTTAGCTGAATTAGCTGTGCTTAATTGAATGTCAGGGGTATTAGCAGGATAAATACATGGGGTTATGGGGATAGAGCCTAGGTGAAGCACAGATCAGCTGGATAGTCAATATCTCTTCCCAAAATGAGAGGGCATAGATTTAAGGTGAGAGGGGAGAGATACAAAAGTGTCCAGAGGGGCAATTTTTTCACACAGAGGGTGGTGAGTGTTTGGAACGAGCTGCCAGAGGTCGTAGTAGAGGCGGGTACAATTTTTGTCTTTTGAAAAGCATTTAGATAGTTACATGGATAAGATGGGTGTAGAGGGATATGGGCCAAATGTGGGCAATTGGGATTAGCTTAGGGGTTTTAAAAAACAGCAGCATGGACAAGTTGGACTGTAGGGCCTGTTTCCATGCTGTAAAACTCTATGACTCTATGTTGCCGGTGCAAGCTCGATGGGCCCAATGGCCTCTTTCTGCACTGTAAGGATGGTATGAACTCAGCAGGCCTGGAAGCACTGTGGAGAGAGAGAAAAACAGAGTTAATGTTTTGAGTCTGCCTGACTCTTCAGAGCAGAAGAGTGGCAGAGACATTAGTATTTCAGATGAAACGTACACTATTCCATCTCAGAAAGGTGGAGAGGAGATTTGACAGAGGCATTCAGAATCCTGAGTGGACTGGACAGGGGAGGTCGAGACATTTTCCACGGACAGAAAGGCCGAAGATGCTGATTTAAGACAAGAGAAGAAGTGAAAATCTTCTCCTGGGCAGTGAGTGACTAAGATCTGGAATTCGCTGGCTAGTCAGCATTTATTGCTCATCCCTAGTTGCCATTGGAGAAGCAATTGAGAGTCAACCACATTGCTGTAGCTCTGGAGTCACATGTAGGCCAGGTAAGGATAGCAAATTTCCTTCCCTAAAGTGAACCAGATGGGTTTTTCCGACAATCAACAATGGTTTCATGGTCATCAGTAGATTCTTAATTCCAGATATTTTTTATTTCGAACCCGGGTCCCCAGAACATGAGCTGAATTTCCAGATTAATTGTCTAGCGATAATACTGCCAAGACGATCTCCTGTCCAAATGCAGTGGGGGTTAAGTTGAGTTGTGCTTGCAGAGAGTTGGCATAGAGACAATGATGTGGGTATGCCGGCGTTGGACTGGCGTAAACACAGTAAAAAGTCTGACAACACCAGGTTTTAGTCCAACCGATTTATTTGATAATATACTCACAAGCTTTCGAGGTTTCCCTCTTCGTCAGGTGAATGGAGAGTAGCACAGTTTAGAGATTACTGATTCAGTAATCTCTAAACTGTCTGTGCTTTATATGCTCTGTCTGAGGCCAGAACTCTTCGTTCACCTGACGAAGAGGGTAACCTCGAAAGCTTGCGAGTATATTATCAAATAAATCGGTTGGACTAAAACCTGGTGTTGTCAGACTTTTTATAGAGACAATGGCCCAAATGGTCTCTTTCTGTTAACTTAGTTGGGTTGTCTTTTTTGTAAACACAAATTACTACAACTGCTGGAATTTGAAACCTTAATTTTTCAGCATTTTCTCTTTTGGTGTCGCTTTTTAAAATATTTATTTAACGCTGATTTGGTCAGCATTTATTTTCTATCCCATTGGCATTAGATTATTAATTCAAGATTTGTTTTGAATTCAAATTTAACCATCTGCCGCGGCGGGATTCGAACCCAATTCCCCAGATCTTTACCCTGGGTCTCTGGATTGCTAGTCCCGTGATAAATGCTGTTTGCCACTGCCACACCCAACATGGCTGACAAGCGGGGACTCGGTGTGAGACCACTCAAAATGGCGGGCGATGCATCACGGCCGACGCGCACGCGCCACTCTCAATATGGTGGCCGCTTCCCCCGCGCCACACGTCCCGCCCTTCCTAATATGGCGGCAGCCAGGCCCACCGTTGGCCAATCAGCGGTTGCGGATGCGGCTGCGCGCGGCCTGTTTGGGGGCGGGCGCCGGGTGCGCGCGCTCGCTCCCGCGGCCTGCGCGCGCTCCCATGGGCAGCCGCTGGCGCCTCCTGTGCGGTTTGGTGTTGGGCCTGCAGCCCGCCCGCCGCCTGCCCCCGGCCCGGGCACCGACACTCATCCGCAGCCGCTTCCAGCGCCACGGCGGCAGCCAGAGCTCTCTGAACTACCCGCGGGAGTGTGAGGAGGGCATCAACCGGCAGATCAACCAGGAGCTGAATGCAAGCTATGTCTACCTGTCCATGGTGAGAGCCCCACACAACCCAGGGAATACCAATCCCAGAGAATCCCAAATCCCAGAGAATCCCAATCCAAGGGAATCCCAATCCCAGAGAATCCCAAATCCCAGAGAATCCCAATCCAAGGGAATCCCAATCCCAGAGAATCCCAAATCCCAGGGAATCCCAATTCCAGAGAATTCCAAATCCCAGGGAATACCAATCCCAGAGAATCCCAATCCAAGGGAATCCCAATCCCAGAGAATCCCAATCCCAGGGAATCCCAAATCCCAGGGAATTCCAATTCCAGAGAATTCCAAATCCCAGGGAATACCAATTCCAGAGAATTCCAAATCCCAGGGAATACCAATCCCAGAGAATCCCAATCCAAGGGAATCCCAATCCCAGAGAATCCCAAATCCCAGGGAATCCCAATTCCAGAGAATTCCAAATCCCAGTGAATCCTAAATCCCAGGGAATCCCAATTCCAGAGAATCCAAATCCCAGCACATCTCAACAGGGAATCCCAATCCCAGAGAATCGCAATCTCAGGGAGTCCCAAATCCCAGGGAATCCCAAAGAATCCCAATCTCAGATAATCCCAACAGGGAATCCAAGAGAAACCCAACAGAGAATCCAGCATGTACCAACAGGGAATCCCAATGGAGACTTCCAGCACAGAATCCACACCACAGAGAATCCAGCACATCCCAACAGGAAATCTCAGAGAATCCCAATCCTGGACATCCCTGGAGGGAATACCAGAACATTCCATTCAATCCAGGATATGCCAGGAGGCAATCCCAATGATGTGAGGAGAAAGTCCAGCAGATCCCACTTAACCCAACATATCTCAGGATGGAATCGCAGCAGATCCTCACTGTTTAATACATTCCAGGAGAGAATCCCAGCACACCCCTGCAGGGAAAACAGATCCAAGGGCAGAATCCCACAGATACCAACACATCCCAGGTGGCAAATCCCAACGGGTAAAGCAGCAGAGAAACCAAACATATTCACTCCTGTTTGCAGCACACAATTCCAGAGTATTTCCCCACAATCCTAAAAATATAGAATCAGTTTGGGTAGAGATAAGGAATAGCCAAAGAAATAAGTTACTGATGTGCGGGCTTGGGGGGATTTATTCACACAGAATATTGGATGCCTGGAATGAGCTGCAAGAGGAGATGCTGAAAGCAGGCACATTAGTAACATTTAAGAGGCATCTGAATGGGTGCATGAATAGGGAGAGAATGGAGGGATACGGCCTAAGGACAGAAGGTTTTCTTTAAATTTAGCTGGGACATCATGATCAGTATGGATTAGGAGGGCCAAAGGGCCAGATCCTGTGCTGTACTTTTCTTTATTCTTTGAGTTGTTTACAAGTCCCATAACAGTAGCTATAAAACATAATAGAGCTTAAATCATGACATAATGTGAACAAAGGTTCTGTAGTAGTCCAAAGGTGTGCAGGTTAGGTTGATCGAGCTTAGTAAATTACCCCTCAGTGTCAGGGAGATTATTCGGGTAAATACGTAGCATTAGGGACTGGGTGGGATTGTTGTCAGTGCAGGATCGATGGGCTGAATGGTCTTTTGCACTGTAGGAATTTTATGAATCATGGTGGGAGATTTTAATCTTCATAAAGATTGGACGCCTCAAATTGGCAAAAGTATAAAGTATTAGTATCACAAGTAGTTGTACATTAATACCGTAATGAAGTTACAGTGAAAATCCTCTAAGTTACCACACTCCGGCGCCTGTTCGGGTACACTGAGGGAGAATTTAACACAGCCGGTGTATCCAACCAGCACCTCTTTGGACTGTGGGAGGAAACCCACACAGACACGGGGAGAATGTGCAGACTATGCACAGTCAGTGACCCAAGCTGGGAATCGAACCTGGATCCCTAGCACTGTGAGGCAGTAGTGCTGACCACTATGCCATTGTGCTGCCCTGGTAGGCAGAAAGATGAGGTCATGGAGTGTAACTGGGACAGTTTTTTTAAAACAATATGTTCTGGAACCAACTAGAGAATAGGCTATTTTACATTAGTAATGTGTAATTAGTATGGCTTAATTAATGACCTGATTGTAAAGAATCCTCTAAGCGAAAACGATCATAACATGAGAGAATATCTGGTCCAGTTTGAGGGTGAGAAATTTGTGTTTGAAATTTAAATAAAGACTGTTACAAGGTCATAGGGACAGAGTTGGCTAAAGTGAAATGACAAAAGAAAAGTTAGACGGTAGTGCAGCAGTGGCAGACATTTAAGGAGATATTTCCATTGGGAAAAGAATATGCTAGGAGTAGGATGCAGCATTTGTGGAAGGAAGTTAAGAGTGATATCAAGTTGAAAGATAACATGTACATTTGCTGCAAAGATTAATTGCAGAACAGGAGGTTGGGAAAATTTTAGAAGCTGGTGAAGGAAGGCTAGAAAAATAATAGAAAAAATAGAATGTGAGAGAAATTAGCAAGAAATACAAAAACAGACTATTATAGTTTCTACAAGTATATGAAAAGGAAGAGAGTAGCTAAAGTAAGCATTGGCCCCCTAGAGGGTGAGACTGGGAATTAATAATTGGGAACGAGGAAATGGCAGAGATTTTGAACAAGTATTTTCTAACTATCTGCATTAAGCATTCCATGAATAGTTGATCAAGATGCAAATAGGAGGGAGGAACTTAAAACAGTCACGACCAGTAGTTTATTTTCATTTATTTATTAGTGTCAAAAGTAGGTATACATTAACACTATAAAGAAGTTACTATGAAAATCCCCTAGTCGTCACAGTCTGGCACCTCTTCGGGTACAATGAGGGAGAACTTGACATAGCAATGCACTCAACCAGCACATCTTTCAGACTGTGGGAGGAAACCCATGAAGACGCAGGGAAAACATGCAGACTCCGCACAGACAGTGACCCAAACCGTGAATCAAACCCAGATCCCTGGCGCTGTGAGGCAGCAGTGCGAATCACTGTGCCAAAGTACTAGGAAAGCTAATGGGACTAAAAGTTGGATACATTGCCCTGAAACAGATCGCTAGCATTGAGTCCTTTAAGGCACTGGAGGAGGCCATTCAGCCCATTCTTTGTGGAACTATCCAGTTAGTCCTCTGATCACCATACCCCTAGCTTTTTAAAAGAAATGGCTGTAGACTCGTGCACTCGTAACCTTCTAAAATTCCATAGAAAGCAGCCAGTGGATTAGAAAACCACAGATGGAACCATGGTATTCAAGAAGGGAGAGAGACGGAAAGCAGGAACCTATAATAAAATCAAAATACCACAAATGCTACAAGTCTGAAATAAAAACAGGAAGTGCCGGGGGAAAATCTCAGCAGTTCTGCCAGTATCTATAGAGAGAGAGAAAGAGAGTTAATGTTTCGAGCCTGTAAGACTTCTTCAGAACTGAAGAGAGTTAAAATGTGATGGGTTTTATACTGTTGGAAAGGGTTGGGGTGTAGATTTGGTGGGGACCATATTCTAATATCTGTCATTGGGAATATGCTGGAATCCATTATCGAGATAACACTAATTTAGGAAAATTATAATACAGTCAGGCAGGGTCAGTTTGGTTTTGTGGAAGGGTATTTGACAAATTTATTAAGAGTTCTTTGAGGGTGTAACAAGCAGGGTGGATAAAGGGGGACCTGTAGATGTAATGTATTTGGATTTCCAAAAGACATTTTGGTATGGTGCCACATAAAATGTTACTGGACCAGATAAGAGCTAATGGTGTTGGGTGATATGTTACTATGGATTAGAGGATTGACTAGCGAACAGGAAACAGAAAGTCAGGATAAACTGGTCAGTTTCGGGTTGGCAAACTGTTAATTATTGGAGCAGCACAGGACCCTGAACTACTTATTCATGGTGGCACGGTGGCACAGTGGCACTGCTACCTCACAGTGCCAGGAATCTGGATTTGATTCCTGGCTTGGGTCGCTGTCTGTGCAGAGTCTGCACATTCTCCCTGTGTCTGCGTGGGTTTCCTCCAGGCACTCTGCTTTCAATCCACAGTCTGAAAGACGTGCCAGTTAGGTGCATTGGCCATGCTAAATTTTCCCTCAGTGTGTACTCAAACAGGCGTCAGAGTGTGGGATTTTCACAATAACTTAATTGAATGTTAATGCAAGCCTTCTTGTGACTGATAAATAAGTAAAACTTCATATATTAGTGACTTGGGTGAAGAGTCAGTCTGTATTGTAGCCAGATTTGCCATTGATAGAAAGATGGGTCAGAATGCTAGATGTGACGATGGTACTATCTAGAAAAGAGTTTCGACAGGTGAAGTGAATTGGCAGATTAAAAGTAATGTAGGAAAATCTGAGTTTGTCCACTTTGGCAGCAAGAACAAAAATCAAACTTATTTAAACAGTGCAAGACTGCAGATTGCTATAATACAGAGGGATCTGGTTGGCCTTATACAAGAATCAGCAAATATAATGTTGCCCTTTATTGCAAGGCAGATTATTGCATTTTATTACATCAACAGCACTTAGCACTGCTGCTACACAGCATCAGGGACCTGGGTTCAATTCCAGCCTTTGGTGACTACGTGGAGTTTGCACATTCTCCCCAAGTCTGCATGGGTGTCCTCCAGGTGCTCCGGTTTCCTCGCACAGTCCAAAGATGTTCAGGTTAGATGGATTGGCCGTGCTAAATTGTCCCTTAGTGTACAAAGATGTGTAGGGTGGGCAGATTGTCCATGCTAAATTGTCCCTTAATGTCCAAAGATGTGCAGGTTAGGTGAGTGTCCATGTTAAATTATCCTTTAGTGTCTGAAGATGTGCAGGTTCAGTGGATTGGCTAAATTACAGTCCACAGCCTGCAGAATAATAAAGTGGTTTTAAGTAGCATCTGAAAGGAGAAGAGGTTTAGGAGGGAACTGCAGATCTTGGGGCCTAAGCAGATGGAATCCCTACAGTGCAGAAGGAGGCCATTCGGCTCATTGATCCTGCACCGACAGCAATCCCACCCAGCCCCTATTCTGATAACCCCATGTATTTACCCCGCTAATCCCCCCCAGACACTAAGGGGCAGTTTATCATGGCCAGTCAGCCTAAACTGCACATCCTGGGACTGTAGGAAGAAACCAGAGCAACCCAAAGGAAACCCACGCAGACATTGGCAGATTCCGCACAGATAGTGACCCAAGCCGGGAATCGAACCCGCGTCCCTGATGCTGTGAGGCAGCAGTGCTAACCGCCTCCCTATATTGTGGGCTAGCATATTGATGGGCTGAGGTCCATGTGGTGTTCTCAGCCATGTTAGGTAGTGAATGGTAGGCGACAGTGATGGTGACAGATGGGTGGGGTATGTCTGTGCGGGGGTGGCGCACACCTTACGTGCCCTGAATCCTGCCATCACTTGCTCTTCTTCTCTGTTTCAGTCTTACTACTTCGACCGGGATGATGTTGCTTTGAGCAATTTTGCCAAGTTTTACCTGGAGCAGTCGTTTGAGGAGCAGGAGCATGCTGCCAAGCTGATGAAGTTCCAGAATCAGCGAGGGGGCCGCATCATCCTGAAGGATATCAAGGTTAGCACAAGGGAGAGCTCTCCCTCCTCCTTTTCTTTCCCTTCTGACCACTTTTTTCCTTGCCCCCACATTAATAAATGCCCTTCGCCACCCCCCCACTGAGCTTGCTGTCTTTATTTCTAGAAACCGGATCGGGATGAATGGGGCAATGGATTGGAAGCTATGGAAGAGGCTCTGCAGTTGGAGAAAGAGGTGAATCAGTGTCTCCTGGACCTGCACAAACTGGCCTCCAAGCACAACGATCCTATTGTGAGTCCTGCCACCCTGAATTACATGTATAAATCTATCCACCTTAGAGTAGAAATATTTCTGTGTACATAAGATCGATATGTTCAAAATGATGGCATGAGAAAATGAGGAGAAGCTGTTTCCACTGTCAGGAGGGCTGGAATGACTCAGATTTAAGCTCATTGGCAACAGAAGCAGAGAGATAGATGAAGATTAAAGATTAAATTTAAGGAAGTGAGTTGTCATGATTTGGAATCACATCAACTTCTCAGAGCGCAATGGTTAGCACTGCTGCCTCACAACACCAGAGACTTGGATTTGATTCCCAGCTTGGGTCACTGTCTGTGTGGAGTTTGCACATTCTCCCTGTGTCTGTGTGGGTTTCCTTCCACAGTCCAAAGATGTGCAGATTAGGTGGATTGGCCATACTAAATTGCCCCTTAGTGTCTCAAGATGTGCAGGTTAGGTGGATTGGCTGTGCCAAATGGCCCCTTAGTGCCATAGTGCTTGGGTCACTGTCTGTGTGGACCTTACACATTCTCCCTGTGTCTGCGTGGGTTTTCTCCCACAGTCCAAAGATGTGCAGGTTAGGGGGATTGGCCATGCTAAAATGCCCCTTAGTGTCCAAAAATGTGCAGTTTAGCTGGATTGGTCATGCTAAATTGCCTCTTAGTGTCCCAAGATGTATAAGATGTGATTCGGGGTAAATATGTGGAGTTATAGGGATAGGGCCTTGGGGGATGCTGTATGGAAAGTCATTGCAGGCTCAATGGGCTGAATGGCCTCCTCCTGCACTATAGGGATTCTGTGATTCTGAGTTGTCTAAAAGAGCAGGGGAAGAAAATCCAGTGGTAATTTCCCAAAGGGAATTGGATAAATGAAGAGGTAAAGTTTAAAGGGCCATGGGGAATGAGTAAGGGGAGTGGGATGAGTTAGATAACTCTGTCATGATAGATGGGAAAGCCTCCTTCTACACCAGATAGTTTCTGATTGAAGGCAAAAAGGGAGAATCGAACAAAGTGTGGACTTTATGACTCTGCCACGTTTTGCTCTTCTTGGGTAGGTAAAGATTATGAAAATGTCCCTGTGATCACTGGTCAGGAATGAGAATCGGGAAGGGGAGTGCGTACAGTGTCCCCCCACCCCAACATTGACTGAGTAAAATATAGAGACAAGTTCCACCCTGACACAGAACTCCCTCAGAGTTACATCCCTGCAGCTTTAGAAGCCAAATCCCTGTTGGAGGCGATGGCCCAGTGGTATTATCGCTAGACTATTAATCCAGAAACTCAGCTAATGTTCTGGGGATCTGGGTTCAAATCTCCCCCATAGCAGATAGTGGAATTTGAATTCAATTTAAAAAATCTCAAATTAAGAAACTACTGATGACCATGAAACCATTGTTGGAAAGACTCAATTAGTTCACTGATGTCCTTTTTTGGAAGAAAGGGGTGGCTACCTTACAGCACCAGGGTCTTGGGTTTGATTCCCAGCTTGGGTCACTGTCTGTGTGGAGTTTACATGTTTTCCCCATGTCTGCGTGGGTTTCCTCTGGGTATTCCAGTTTCCTCCCACAGTCCGAAAGACATGCTGGTTAGATGCATTGGCCTTGCTAAATTCTCCCTCAGTGTACCCAAACAGGCGCCGGAGTGTGGCGACTACAGGATTTTCACTAACTTCATTGCAGTGTTCATGTAAGCCTTACTTATGACTAATGAATAAACTTTTATCTTTGGACTGTGGGAGGAAACTGGAGCACCCAGAGGAAACCCACAGAGACACGGGGAGAATGTGCAGGCACCACACAGACAGTCACCCGAGGCTGGAATTGAACCCGGGTCCTGGCACTGTGAGGCAGCAGTGCTAACCAACTGTGCCGCTGTGCCTTTACCAGTGTTGGACTGATGAAATCAAGGTTCGCCGGAGTTGAAGGAAAGTAAAGATCTCTAAGGGATGGCTTTTTTTTTGTATTGGGACACTCAGAGACAGGATCTGGTAATATTTAATTGGTTATGAACAATTTTGACCTTGAAATGCGTTGTATTAAATAACTGGACGATGCAAAAGAATTGGAGCTGCTAACACTAAAACCATCAGCAGGGTCTGGTCATAGTAAGCTGGGGTGGGTCCAGTTGGTGAACTAAGCTACAATATGGAGAGACTGCATTTTCTTTCTGTTCCAGCTATGCGAATTCCTGGAATCAAACTACCTGAATGAGCAAATTGAGGCCATCAAAAAGCTTGGAGATCACATCACCAACCTGAAGAGACTGGGAGCCCCTGAGAATGGCATGGGAGAGTACCTGTTTGATAAGCACACCCTGGGGAAGAGCAGTTAAGGATGGGTAACATTGGGCCAACCTTGACTTGTTAGAGTCCAGCTGACGTCTTGTTAGGTCTGCCTTCCCTAGTTTTTTTTTTGCAAACTCATCATTGGCCAGAGAGGGTTCCATTGTTCAGACGGGCTGTCGATCTTGCTGCCCCGTATGTTACGTTTACCACACTCTTGTTACCAAAACTGTTGCAGTAATTGCAATGTGACATTAAAGTGTTCCCATCTGGCAACAGTAATCCACTGGACAAAAGTTCCAGAAAGAACAACTTTGCTATCTGTTCCCAAATAAAAATTGTTAAACCTTTACTATTTTGCCTCTTAGTGTTGTTTGGATCCACAGGGAAAGACTAGGGTCCCTTTTCACACCGGCCACGTGAGTAGCTAGCTATCCTGGAATTTGGCCAAATGACAAGCCGTTTTTGGGACTCTGCATGTCTTCTCCTGCCTAGTGACCAAAACAAGGATGCTAGCTTTCCCACAAAACCTTCAGAATTCCAGGGTCCATCATTGTCCTCTGACTATTGGTGCACTTAAGGCAACTTGCCTGATGTAAAACTGAACCAGAAACCTTCCTGATCGATTATGGCTCTGTCTCACACCTGACAATGTATTCCAGAATTCTTAAAGGAACAAGAGCGGGAGGTGATGGCCGAGTGGTATTATGGCTATACCATTAATCATTCCAGAAACTCCACTAACACTCCGTGGACCTGGTTCGAATCCCGCCACGGCAGATGGTGGAATTTGAGTTCAGTAAAAAATATCTGGAATTAAGAATCTACTATGACCCATTGTCGGAAAAACCTAGCTGGTTCACTAATGTCCTTTAGGGAAGGAAATCTGTCATCCTTACCTGGTCTGGCCTACATGTGACTCCAGAGCCACAGCAATGTGGTTGACCCTCAACTGCCCTCGGACAACTCGGGATGGGCAATAAATGCTGGCCCACCCAGTGACACCCAAGTCTCATGAATGAATTTTATAAAAAGAGTAGCTCACCTGATGAAGGAGTGATGCTCCAAATAAACATGTTGGACTTTAACCTGGTGTTGCAAGATTACTTACTGTGCCCACTCTAGCCCAATGCCAACAACTCCACATCATGGAGACCAGGAAAGGACTAGTGTCCCTAAAGGACACTAGTGAACCAGATGGGTTTTTCTGACAATCAATCAACAATGGGTCATCATCCTTAACTCCAGATATTTTTGTAGAATTGACATTCCAGCATCTGCCGTGACCGGATTCTGACAGGGCCTCTAGCTGGCTGAGGGATGAATTAACCAGGACAACTGGAGAATTCAACCACCCTTCTCCCAAGGGTGTTTTAATACTGACTCGGGAGGTTTGACACACAAAACAGCTGTGTGCAAAGTGCAGCATTCCCTCAAAATTGCACTGAGAGCGTCAGACAAGAGTAACCTCCAGATTGGGCTAAAACTAAGTGGTGATCATGACCAAGGCTCGTAAAATCCCACCCCAGGCCAGCGGAGAATACCGTTCTGTGAGCCGTGGTCTGGGCATGGTGGTAAAATGCCAGCACACAGGTTTGAAAAGCTAGAGTTCGACATTAAAGGAAGTCACTCAGGAGCAATTAGGTTACACCAATAATACTGAAACTGTATTAAGTGCCCACACAAAAACAGAAAATGCTGGGAAATCTCAGCAGGTCTGGTAGCATCCGTGGAGACAGAATAGAGCCAACATTTCAAGCTGGATGACCCTTTGTTAGAGCTGTATTAAGTGCCCAGTTGTTCAAATTTGTAAATTTGAACATTATATCTATGCATGCATGTGAAGTTTTAAAGTTTAAAGAGTATTTATTAGTGTCACAAGTAGGCTTACATTAACACTGCAATGAAGTTACTGTGAAAATTGTCACACTCCAGCACCTGTTCGGGTACACTGACGGAGAATTTAGCACGGCCAATGCACCTAACCAGCACGTCGTTCGGGCTGTGGAAGGAAACCGGAGGAAACCCACGCAGGGAGAATGTGCAGACCCCACACAGACAGTGACTCAAAACCAAGAATCGAACCATCCCTGGCGCTGTGAGACAGCAGTGCTAACCACTGTGCCATTGAAATAGGCTTCATGCAGCGCAATTTTGTTGAAATGTAACTGAACCCCATTTGATTAGTAACCAACCTTTGACTACCATCTTTGGGCAAGTTCATTTGCTCACGATATGTATGAATACACAGCTGTAATGGTAATGTCACTAGACTAGTAATCCGGAGACTAAGCCTCATGCTCAGGGGGACACTGGTCCAATTGTGTAAAAAAACATCCAGTTTGCCAACACCTTTTACCAAAGGAAGTTGCCATCCTTACCCAATCTGCCCTATTTGTGACTCCAGACCTAGTCAATGTGGTTGACTCTCAGCCACGACAGAACAAGAGCAATTAAATGCAGTCCTAGCCAGTGACATCCATGGCCCTTGAAGAAAATGTTGGGGAAATGGCAAGGCAACTCATAGAATCCTACAATATAGGAGGCCATTCAGCCCATTGAGTCTGTCCCAACCACAATCCCACCCAAGCCCTATCCCATAATCCCATGCATTCACCCTAACTAGTTCCCCTGATACTAAGGGGCAATTTATCACGGCCAATCCACCTAACCCGTACATCTTTGGACTGTGGGCGGAAACCGGAGCACCTGGAGTTTTTAAGTTTATTTACTAGAGTCACAAGTAAGGCTTACGTTAACACTGCAATTAAGTTACTGTGAAATCCTCGAGTCACCACACTCCAGCACCTGTTAGGATACACTGAGGGAGAACTTAGCATGGCCAATGCACCTAACCAGCACATCTCCGGACTGAAGGAGGAAACCAGAGCATCAGTTGGAAACCCACGCAGACATGGGGAGAATGTGCAAACTGTGCACAGTGACCCAAGCTGGGAATCGAAACCAGGCCTCTGGTACTGCAAGGCAGCAGTGCTAACCACTGTGACACCATGCCAGCCTAGGAAACCCATACAGACACAGGGAGAATGTACAAACTCCACACAGACAGTGACCCAAGCCAGGAATCAAAGCTGGGTCCCCGGCGCTGTGAGGCAGCAGTGCTAACCACTGTACCAGCCACAAACTATTTTGAGTGGGGCTAAACTTACTCCTCGGGGTAGGAGTAGCCAATCTATTTTTTTTCAATTCATTGGTGGAACATGGGCATTGCTGGCTGGCCAGCATTTATTGCCCAACCTTAGTTGCCCGAGGACAGATAAAAGTCAATGTGTCCTCCCACATTGTTGTGGCTCTGGAGTCACATGTAGGCCAGACCAGGCAGGGACAGCAGATTTCCTTCCCTAGTGAATCAGATGGGTTTTTCCTGACAATGGATTATCTTTGATGCTAATTCACAACTTTATTTAATTCAAATTCCACTATCTGCCACATTGGTTAGCACTGCTGCTTTACAGCACCAGAGTTTGGCTCCTGGCTTGGGTCACTGTGTATTTGCATATTCTCCCCATGTTGGCAGAGTTTCCTCCCACAGTCCAAAGATATGCAGTGCATTAGCAATGCTAAATTGCCCCTTAATGTCAGGGGGAAACTATAGAATCCTTTCGTTAAGGTTAGTCCACAAGTAATGCTTGTGTTAACATGGCAAAGAAGTTACTGTGAATTTCCCCTAGTCATCACACTCCGGCACCTGTTTGGGTACAGTGAGGGAGAATTTAGCACAGCCTATGCACCAAGATATGCTTCTTTAAGCTTGTGGAAAGGAACTGGAACACCCAGAGGAAACCCACACAGACACAGAGAATGTGTCAATCCCACATAGTGACACAAGCCAGGAATTGAACCCAGGTTGGTCGGTGCTGGGGAACCCCAGGGGTCGGTGCTGGGGCCTCAGCTATTTACCATTTATATAGATGATCTGGAGGAGGGAACCGAGTGCAGGGTGTCGAAATTTGCTGATGACACCAAGATTGGGGGAAAGGCAAATTGTGCGGAGGGTGTGGAGAGTCTGCAGAAGGATCTAGATAGGCTGGGCGAATGGGCCAGGAAATGGCAAATGGAATTTAATGTTGGCAAGTGTGAGGTGGTCCACTTTGGTAGGAGGAATGGTAGGAAGGACTATTACTTACGGGGCGAAAAACTGCAGCAGGCGACGGTGCAGAGAGACCTCGGGGTCCTTGTGCATGAGTCGCAAAAACCCAGCTTGCAGGTGCAGCAGGTGGTCAGGAAGGCGAATGGGATGCTTGCCTTCATAGCGAGGGGGATTGAATATAAAAGTAGGGAGGTCTTGCTGCAGCTGTATAGGGCATTGGTGAGGCCGCAGCTGGAGTACTGTGTGCAGTTTTGGGCGCCGCACCTGCGCAAGGATATTTTGGCCCTGGAGGGAGTGCAGAGGAGGTTTACTCGGCTGATACCGGAGTTGAGGGGATTGAGCTATGAGGAGAGGCTGAATAAACTAGGCTTGTACTCGTTAGAGTTTAGAAGAATGAGGGGAGATCTCATTGAGACGTATAAGATGATGAATGGGATGGATAGGATAGAGGTGGAGAGACTCTTCCCACTCAAAAAATACAGTCGGACTAGGGGGCACAGCCTCAAGATAAAGGGGGGGCGGTTTAGAACAGAGTTGAGGAGGAACTTCTTCACTCAAAGGGTGGTGAATCTCTGGAATTCTCTGCCCGTTGAAGTGGTGGAGGCTGCCTCGCTAAATATTTTTAAGAAACGGGTTGATGGGTTTTTGATAAGAGAAGGGATTAAGGGTTATGGGGAGAGGGCGGGAAGGTGGAGCTGAGTCATGACAGATCAGCCATGATCTTATTGAATGGCAGGGCAGGCTCGAAGGGCCAGATGGCCTACTCCTGCTCCTATTTCTTATGTTCTTATGTCCCTGGCACTGTGAGGCAGCAGCCTCAATGCAGTGGTTAATGGTTATTTGGCCCATTGAGCCAGCACTGGCAACAATCCCATCCAGGCCCACATTCCCATAGCCCCACATATTTACCCAACTAAGCCCCTGGCAGTTGGGGTGGGGTCAATTTAGCATAGCCAAATCAAATCCATTCAGCACATTTTTTTGGACTATGGCAGGAAACTTATGCAAATCCAGGGAGAATTTGTGAAAGCCAGAGACTGGGAATCAAACTGCAGTCCCATAGAGGCAGCAATGCTAACCACTGTACCAACTAGCTAACCACATGGCTTATGTGGATAGGGTCTGGGTTAGTTTGTGGTCAGTGCAGACTTGGTCAGCTAAATGGCCTCCTGTATACTGTAGGATTCTATGAATCCAGGCCTCCACAATATTAGCTGTGTATTTAATATTGCAGTGATAATACTGGACCAGCAACCCTTTATAGTTCTATAGCAGGTCCAGCTGCAGACAGCCAGCATAGGTATGTCAGCGGCTAATTTTTGATAATGTTTGCACCCTCTAATGCATAGAATATTACAACATGCACCACCTAATACTGACATCTGTAGCTCAAATGAAAACTAGTTATACCCATGTGTCAGTTGTGCATGGGGGAAATTAGCCTGGAATGAGATTAAAGGATTCTGCCCCAGAGTTCTGTCAAGTAACTGCAATGTTTCTACAAGAAAACAGACATTTTTAACACTTGAACAACTTTTATTTTCTTAAACCAGTTGTGCCAATTTGATAGAAAAAAATGTTCATTTCATAACATGATCTTAACCTTTCCATTTATAAAACTTACAAATCAAGTTAATACCAAAAACTGACGCAAGTTCAAAAATGGTAGACGAACAACAGCATCAATAGAGAAAGTGGTGGAAATATAGGCACTGGTTGTTCTGTTGGTGGGTGTTTAGCTGCTCTCTTCCAGAGTGTGCTTGTCAAACAGATATTCCGCCATGCCATTCTGGGGAGCTCCCAAACGGACCAGGTTGGTGATGAAGTCACCAAGTTTCTTAATGGCTTCGACCTGTTCGTTCAAGTAGTGAGATTCCAGAAAGTCACACATCTAGAGCAAGAATTTAAAACATGGTTAATATTGATCATTAAAAAATTTCTATAGTGCAAGAGGCCATTTTCCCTCTCAAACCTGCACCAACTCAGTTGGAATCCTACCCAGGTAATATCCCTGGTAACTGACATTTTACTCTGGGGAAAAAAGCAACTTGTGGCCAACCTAACCTGCACATCTTCAGATGTTATGGGGCAATGGCTAATCCATCTGACCTATACACCTTTTACTGGGAGAAAACCCAGACATGTCAGAACATGCAAGCTACAGTTAATCAGGGCCAGAATTGGATTCCAGGTCCCTGGTACTGGGAGACACTGACCACTGCTCCATTAAATCCTTATTATTTAGCTTGTACAATATTTAATCAGTCTTTGGCCATCATAAACTATCAGTGTGGTTTATCCTGGAGGTTAGATAGTCAAGAGTAAAATTAAAGTTTTAGTCAAAAGCTTACATTAACCCACAATGAAGTTAGTATGAAAATTCCCTAGGTATTTCCCTGAATAATTCTTTATTCCACAGGTGGAGGTCCACCTCGTGTCAAACGAGGGGCATTCACACGGCGGGTCATGCCTGGGCTGCTCTTGGAAGTTCCAGGAGTGGCCTAGTACTTCATGTCGGTGTGTGTGCTTGATCCTGGACCGGTAGACGGGCGCCGCAACAGCTCAGTGACTAGCACTGCTGGCTGTGCAGGCACATGGATTTGGGCCTGTGTCTGTGGGAGTTTGCGCATTCTCCCTGTGGTTGCGTGGGTTTCCTCCGGGCGCTCCGGTTTCCTCCCACACCCCAAAGATGTGCTCTCAGGCTAATCGGTTTTTACCAAATTGACACTATTTCTTCCCTGAATCTGACTGAGTAGGGTTCCATTCATAGACATGCAGGGTAGAATAGGTGTAGGGTGATGTAGCGGCACGGGCTCGTTGGGCCGAAGGGCCTGTTTCCCGTGCTGGGTTGTTCTTTGTTGGTACCAGAGTATGGTGACTATTTGGATCCACTATGGGAGAATTAACATGAATTCAGTGCCAGGGACTCAGGTCAGTGTGTGGAGTTTGCACATCTTGTGTCTGAGAGAGTGTTTCCTCCCAGTCTCTGAAGATGTGAAGGTTGGGTTGAGTGGCCATGCTAAATTGACCCTAGTAATCAGGAGATTAGCAGGGTGAATGTGTGGAGTTACAGGAATAGGGCTTGAGTGGGATTGTGATCAGTGTCTTTTAGGTCAAAAGAAATAGACAAACTCAAATTAAATTGGGACAAAGTAAAAAGAGGCAGCTCCCCAGGAAGGAAGGGGAACAGCCCAGACCAAAGTACAAGGAAACTTAAGATACAAATCAAAATGTCATTGTTGAGGTCTATAAACACACCTCAGCTCCTGCTGTGCCCAGCAGGCACAGGTGAGACTCAATGGGCTGAATGGCCTTCTGTACTGTAGGAATTCTGATTCCATGACCAATGCACTTAACTAGTACATCTTACATACTGTGATGAAACCTAAGCACTTGGTGGAAACCCACACAGACACTGGGAGAACATGCAAACGCCACACAGATAGCAACCCAAGCTGTGAATTGAATCCAGGTCTCTGGAGCTGAGGGGGTAGTAGTGCTAACTACCATGTGAACAGAGTGACTGACAGCATCATACAAGATGAAGAAGCTATTTACCTAATCCAGTCCACACCAACCACAATCCTAACCAATCCATGTCCCCTTATATATTTATCTTGCTCATCTGCCTGATGCAGAAGGGTAATCAACCTGCACATCTTTGTACTGTGGGAGGAAACCCACAGACATGGAGAGAATGTGCAAAATCCAGAACTGAACCCAGGTCACTGGCACTGGGAGGCAGTGTCAGCCACTGCCACTAGTTAAGCAACAAATCATTTGCAAGATATGATTCATAGACTATTCCATCCATCTTCCCACAGGAAAATTCTTGCTTTCAGATGGTAGTTCTTTTCATGTACCCAAAACTCAGATTAACTTGGGACAAATTAAGAGGGGCAGCCCCCCCAAAAAGGAAGGGGGACAGCCCAAACAGAAACCAAAGGAAACTCAAAACATTAAATCAATGTTATTGTAAGGGTCTATGACACACACTCACACACACCAGCCCCCAGCTGCACTTTGCTTTCAGATGGCAAGTCTAATAAACAGTAGGCTCTCAATATTCTACAATCCAAAGTTATTAATACTTGTTAGGCAAGTCTGCAGTCCACACAGCCTTAATGGAAGGAGTCTTGGGGAGGAGAGAGGGCGGCACGGTAGCACAGTGGGTTAGCACTGCTGCTTCACAGCTCCAGGGTCCTGGGTTCGATTCCCGGCTCAGGTCACTGCCTGTGTGGAGTTTGCACATTCTCCTCGTGTCTGCGTGGGTTTTCTCCGGGTGCTCCGGTTTCCTCCCACAGTCCAAAGATGTGCGGGTTAGGTTCATTGGCAATGCTAAAATTGCCCCTTAGTATCCTGGGATGTGTAGGTTAGAGGGATTAGCAGGTAAATGTGTAGGGATATGGGGATAGGGTCTGGGTGGGATTGTGTTCGGTGCAGACTCGATGGGCCGATGGGCCTGTTTCTGCACTGTAGGGTTCTAAAAAAGCAGGAGAAAACTGGCCGTGGGTAGAATAAAGAGGCTGCTGATACATACGTGTGCATCGGCTTTGTCAGAAGCCAGTTTGTGCAGATCCAAGAGGGATTGGTTCACGGTCTTCTCCAGATGAAGGGCGCATCTCATGGCTTCAAGACCATTACTCCACTCATCCCGGTCTGGTTTCTAGAAGAAAGACAAAAAAAAAAGTGATTAGATCACAAACAGAGAGAGACAGAATGAGAGAGAGAGAGAGAAAGGCAGCCCTCTTATACTAACCGACACATCTTGCAGGATAACACGGCCCCCACGCTGGTTTTGGAATTTCATCAGCTTTTCTGCATGCTCCCTCTCCTCGTGTGACTGGTCTTTGAAAAACTTGGCAAAGTTCTTCAGGGCGACATCATCTCTGTCGAAGTAGGCATACTGAGAATGGAAAAAGAGAAAAAAAAAGAGTTAAAGTAGAACTAAAAAAAAAATTTACAAATTCCTCCAAATATCATTGAGATTCAATGAAATTCGAATCTGCTACAAATTAAACTACTGGAGATGTTTACCAGCTTAGATCAGGGGGTTTTTTAAAAAAAAAGTTTGAAGAGGGGCCACTCCCTTCTAATCACAAAGCGAAGATGGGGTCTGGGTGAAAAAGTCTTTGTCTGAAAGATAAGGGGATTTCCTCAAGATCTGACCACCCCCCCCTTCCTTTTCTCCCGATCAAAGAGATGGAATTTAGCATCTAGTGTCCCCCACTAACTCAGATTTCTCTCCCTCCCCAAGAACAATTGTAACCTTACCATGGAAATGTAGACATAGGAAGCGTACAGCTCCATGTTGATCTGGCGATTAATCGCTGCCTCGCATTCCTGGTGGTAGTTCTGGCGGATTTGACAAGCCATTCTTGTTCCCAAAATCAGCAAATTGTCGAAACAAGTGTTAATTTTTTTTTTTCCGTTCCGAAAACTGGAAAGTAGGAAGCTGATGGGTTCTATTCCGTTCAAACACTGTTGAAGCAAGAATACCACCCAGATTCTGAGCCGATCTCACACCAACCCTTATATCTTGAACAAGTCACCGCCTCCAGCCTTAGCCCGCCCTTCACAGATGAGTCAGCACTAACTGGTTAACCCCTGCATTGCTGTGCTAGCAAATAAACCTGTTGGACTTTAACCTGGTGGTGTTGCGAGACTTCTTGGGGAGCTGGCCCTTTGTCCTGGTTTAACTTGAGTTTTTTAAATTTGGTCTGACCTTAAAAGAGGCCAACATCTGTGAGTAAAACACTTTCTTCTCTCCCCCCCCCCCCCCTTCCCCATTTCTTTTCTCATTCTGGGGGAACCTGCAGCAACTGAAGGGAAAGGGAGTGAATCCAGTGAGGGTGCAGACTCTGGAAAGGTTGACCCAGGTCTCTCTCTTGAAGACATTGACATCCTTTACTCCCTGTGTGGGAAGGGATTCACTCTGCTCTGCGGAGATGCCAGCGGCTTCAAACTGCTCTGTTGCCTTAATAAACTATTTTCTTTTGGGAGACTTCTTACTCCAGTCCAATGCCGGCATCTCCACATCAGGGTTTCACAATACCAGGTTAAAGGCCAACAGGTTTATTTGGTAGCAAGTGCTTTCGGAGTGCTGCTCCTTCATCAGATGAGTGCAGGATTTGTTTCACAAGGCATATGTAAGCAAAGACACAATTGTTTTTATTTAAAAAATATACTTTATTCATTAAAAAAAACTCTCGAATAAACCATTGCAAAACGACAGATGCAAAAATTACAAACAGTGCAAAAAAGAATTGTTTTCCCAGCACAATACTGTGCTTATTTACACATTACACTTCATTACTTTATACTATATACATGTTTCAGATTTTGCTGTGTGCTGCTTACAAGATAATCTGTAAGCCCCAAACGACTTGCCTGGGTTTGCAAAATCTCACTGACTGTCCCTGTTTGAGGTCTTTCAGGTTGTTCTTTTGGGTGGGCCGAACCAAGCAAACAAAGTTAAATTACATTCGGACAAAGAAAAAGGGGGCAGATCCCCAAAAGGAGGGGGAACGGCCCGAACAGAAACAAAAAGTACAAAGGAAACTTAAGACACGTCAAATCAAAACATGATTGGTGGGGTTGATGTGATCGGCGCAACTCGAGGGCCGAAGGGCCTGTTTGTGCTGTAATGTTCAATGTTCTATGATTGTCGGGGTCTATAACGCACCTCAGCCCCTGCGGTGCCCAACAGGCACAGAAGGCATCGACTGCGCCCGCGGACACCACAACCTGGTGTTGTGAGACTTCTCACTGTGCCCACCCCAGTCCAACGTCAGCGCCTCTGTATCAATGTTGGGCGTCTAATTCCACCACTTAACCCAATGGGTGGGAGAAGCTACGCTCCAGCTATGACTGTAACACTACATTCTAAAAGTTAAAACGTTTGTTTATTAGTGTCACAAGTAAGGCTTACATTAACACTGCAATGAAGTCACTGTGAAATTCCCCTAGTCGCCCACACTCTCGGGTCAATGCACCTGACCAGCAAGTCTTTCAGACCATGGGAGAAACCCACACTAACACAGGGAGACTGCACTCTCTCTTTTCCTTCTCTATGTACAGTATGCTTTGTCTGTATCGCACGTCAGAAACAGTACTGCATATGACTGCCTGTGTGGAGTTTGCACATTCTCCCTGTGTCTGCGTGGGTTTTCTCCAGGTGCTCCGGTTTCCTCCCACAGTCCAAAAATATGCGGGTTAGGTTCATTGGCTATGCTAAAATTGCCCCTTAGTGTCCTGGGATGTGTAGGTTAGAGGGATTAGCAGGTAAAATGTGTAGGGATATGGGGATAGGGTCTGGGTGGGATTGTGTTCGGTGCAGACTCGATGGGCCGAAGGGCCTGTTTCTGCACTGTAGGGTTCTATGTCTATGTCTATGTCTATGAATACATGTGAAGATAATAAATCAAATTAAATTAGTTTATTTACAGTTTACTTTTATTATGCGTGCCTTTTCTAAAGGAGGCAGTTGATTTGTAGCCAGCTAGTTTTATTGGCAATTATTGGTGGCACAGTGGCACTTTTACAGATGCCCCATAGAGGAGTAAAAGTTTTAAAGTTAACTTATTAGTGTCACAAGTAAGCTTACATTCACACTGCAACAAAGTTAGTGAAGATCCTCCAGTTACCACACTCCGGTGCCTATTCAGGTACACTGAGGGAGAATTTTAGCATGGCCAATTCACTTAATCTGCAATCTTTGGACTGTGGGAGGAAACTGGAGCACCCAGAGGAAACCCACGCAGACATGGGGAGAATGTGCAAACTCCACACAGACAGTGACCCAAGCCAGGAATCGAATCGGGGTCCCTGGCACTGTGAGGCAGCAGTCTGTGCCGCCTCCATATATCACTTGTGGTGTACAAATGCATTTTACATCCATATTGTAGCCTGGCTATGGATAGTGACGGTTGAGGTTCCATCTTTCTTTCCATTGAATAGCTGATCTCTCCCATCTCTGTGTAACCATAATATGAACCAACCTTCCATGGACATCAAATGATGGTGTGGGTCTCAGACCCAGAACTTGCTGTCCACCTACATTACCATCCCTTTGCTGTCACTGAGTCAAAATCCTGGAACATGCTAACAGTACTGTGGATGTGCCTACACCACATGGATAGCAAAGGTTCAAGGAGACAGCTCACCCCCCACTGCTCCACAGGGACTGCCTATTAAATGACCTGTTAACCATAGAAATACTTTCCACCATCTACAGAAGTCAAACAATAACTGAATTACAAAGTAAAATGACAAAATTTAAGAATAGTCCAATGTTATATCCCATGGACAAAATGAAGAAACTCTAATTCCTCCGGGTAGTTCAGTTTCCTCCCACAGTCTAAAGACATGCAGGTTAGGTGAATTGGCTGTGCTAAATTGCCCCATAGTATCCAAAGATGGGCAGGTTAGATGGATTGGTCATGTTAAATTGCCCATTAGTATCCAAAGATATCTAGATTAGGTGGATTGGCCATGCTAAATTGTCCCTTAGTGTCCAAAGATGTGCAGGTTAGGTGGATTGGCCATGCTAAATTGCCCCTTAATGTCCGAAGATGTGCAGGTTAGGTGGATTGGCCATGTTAAATTGTCCCTTAGTGTCCAAAGATGTGCAGGTTAGGTGGATTGGCCATGCTAAATTGCCCCTTAGTGTCCAAAGATGTGCAGGTTGGGTGGATTGGCCATGCTAAATTGTCCCTTAGTGTCCAAAGATGTGCAGGTTGGGTGGATTGGCCATGCTAAATTGCCCCTTAATGTCCGAAGATGTGCGGGTTAGGTGGATTGTCCTTTAATGTAAGCCTACTTGTGAATACTAATAAACTTTTCAGTGGGCTGCAACATTGAAATCGAGCTTGTTCACTGACCCGTGAATAAGATTAAATACATTGAATCCACACTGAATATTTCATAACGGGTTATAGAAAATGCTGAATCGTTTATATATTAAGAAAAACTCTCCTCAGCTTCACATGGTAAAAACAATAGAAATATTGATGCTTTGGACACAGAGGGAGCGAGCAGGTCTCACAGTCAAAGTTGTGAGCAATCCGCTCGGTAGGAAAAAAGCTACGTGGATGGGAATCAGCGGAATGTGGCAGCCCTGGCCCTCGGGTCAATGGTCAACAAAATGTCTCTTGGAGGCCGCACTCAGGGCCCAAATTAGTCACAATGGGGCCCTCCAACCTACAGATTGCCCAGCGCTGGTCTAGACTGATCTTTCAGTGTCATGCTGAGTAAGAGAGATTATTAAAAATGTGTCAGTTTTTTTTTCAAATGAGTCAGGACTCACAGTTTCAGTTCAGAGAAAAAGAAACTGCTGCTTCTATCTTATAAGGGGTTCTTATAAGAAAAATTTATTCTTGCAAGTTTACAGAACAAAGGATCAAGACGAAAAGTGATTAATCCGCAAAATGGAAGGCGATTTTCCCCTTCAGAACGAGCAATAAAAAATTTACCACCTTTCTATACAATTGCACACAAGCAGCGCAAGAGTTTGTCCTCCCCCCACCCCACCCCTCCTCCCCTGGGTCATACCAGGGTGCAGGTAAATAGGGGACAATGTTTAATTTGATTCAATTTGATTTGATTTACTATTGTCACCAGTATTACATCCAGTGAAAAGTATTGTTTCTTGCGCGCTATACAGACAAAGCATACCGTTCTTAGAGAAGGAAACGAGAGGGTGCAGATTGTAATGTTACAGTCATAGCTGGGGTGTAGAGAAAGATCAACTTAATATATAGTAGGTCCATTCAAAACTCTGATGGCAACAGGGAAGAATCTGTTCTTGACTCGGTGACCTCAGACCTTTTCCCAACGGAAGAAGGTGAAAGAGAATATGGCTGGAATTTTACCAGCACACCTGCCCTAAGGTTCACGGAATGGCATTTTACATCAGCCTCAGGTGGGATCTTGTGAACCTCAGGCAGGCGAGACAGTAAGATTCCAGCATGTTGTCCGGGGTGCGTGGGGTCCTTAATGATGCTGGCTGCTTTTCCCAAGGCAGCAGGAAGTGTAGACAGAGTCAATGGATGGGAGGCTGGTTTGTGTGAGGCTGGACTGGGCTGAAATCACAGTGCTTTGTAGTTTCTTGTAGTCTTGGGCAGAACAGGAGCCCATACCAAGCTGTGATGCATCTGTTAAAAAGTTTTTTAAAAAAGTTTATTTACTTATTGGTATTACAAGTAGGCTTACATTAACACTGCAATGAAGTTACTGTGAAAACCCTCTAGTCGTCACCCTTTGACGCCTGTTTGGGTACACTGAGAGAGAACTTAGCACGGCCAATCCACCTAGCCCACATGTCTTTGGACTGTGGGAGGAAACCGGAGCAGCCAGAGGAAACCCAGAGGAGAAACTGGTCCATTTTCTTTAGTGGACTAAATGACCCCTATGGTCCAATTGGAAGAGGTGGCAGGGGTTTTCAGCCCAGTTCCTGGCCAAATATCTACACCTGAGTGAACATCACAAAAAACGGGGTAACAAGTCATTGTTGTTCATGGCAGCTTACTGTGTACAAATTTGCTGCGGTATTTCTTAGGTTGCAGCTGTAATCACATGTTGGGACATCCTGTGGTTGTGAAAGATCCTTCCTAAATGTAAATCTTTTCTTTCCTATCGGCAATTTGAAATTGGAAACTTGGGATGTGAAAGACCACCGAGGGGTGGTGACAAAAAGAGAGAGAAAATCTCTCACTTTAGAGGCAAAGATTTATCCTTTGCGCACCTTCAGGACAGGCTAATAATCGAATCATAGAGTCCTACTGTGCCATTCGGCCCATCAAGTCTGCACTGTCAACAATCCTACCCAAGCCCTATACCCATGACCCCATGCATTTACCCTAGCTAGTTCTCCTGACATGAAGGGGCAATTTAGCATGGCCAATCCACCTAACCCGTACATCTTTGGATACTAAGGGGCAATTTAACATGGTTAATCCACCTAACCTGCACATCTTTGGACACTAAGGGGCAATTTAGCATGGCCAATCCACCTAATCTTCACATCTTTGGACACTAAGGGGCAATTTAGAATGGTTAATCCACCTAACCTGCACATGGTTGGGCACTAAAGGTCAATTTAGCAAGGCCAATGCACCTAACCTTCACATCTTTGGACACTAATGGTCAATTTAGCATGATGTGGGTATGCCAGCGTTGGACTGGCGTAAACACAGTAAAAAGTCTGACAACACCAGGTTTTAGTCCAACCGATTTATTTGATAATATTCTCACAAGCTTAAGCTTTCGAGGGGGCTGCCTCTTCGTCAGGTGAATGGAGAGTTCTCTCCATTCTCTCCAGAACTCTCCATTCACCTGACGAAGAGGCAGCCCCCTCGAAAGCTTAAGCTTGTGAGAATATTATCAAATAAATCGGTTGGACTAAAACCTGGTGTTGTCAGACTTTTTACCAATTTAGCATGACCAATGCACCTAACCTTCACATCTTTGGACACTAAGGGGCAATTTAGCATGGCCAATCCACCTAACCTGCACATCTTTGGACCACGTTAATGAGGTTGCTCATCATGTTGTTGCTCGAGAGGCTTTGATTTATTTACTGTGTTTGCCTATAAAAGAACAGAACGCACTTTCAAAGATAACTTGTACTGCGTGAGATAGCAGAAGGATGCAAAAGGCACCAAATGTTCTTTCTTTAAAGATCTGGTGATATTCGAGCTAAGTGAAAGTGTTAGCAGCAAATATAAATGTTCAGGGTACAAAGCAGATTAGCAAAGCGTTATAAATATTTACAGTGGACATGGTATGTGACTGCAAGCACGTTTAACACACACCAGGACATAACACGCAACAGAGTATTTTATGAAGTGTATCATTATTAAGAGAGCAATATAAATGATATCAGCTACTGAAGGTCTTGCTGCCTCCCCCCCACCCATTGAGAAATAAAGGCTTGTCAGCAGGCCTTGGTGGCGATATTCCTATTGGGAGTCATAAGATCATGAGTTGCCGCTTTACATGAGGTCATGAGGACATAGTCTAAGCACATTCACTGGTCTGGAATGGAGGGAATGCTGTAGTGTCAGAGGTGCCGTTGTTTGGCCGAAATGTCAATCGCAAAATCCCGTCTGCACATTCAGGGTGTAAAAGATCTCTGTGACACTAAGAAGAGGAAGAACTCTAAGAGGGTCCTGGTCAACATTCATCCCTCAATCCACATCATCTGAAACAGATTAACTGGCTACTTGTTCTCCTTTCAAATGAGTTGTTCAACTGAGGCCCATTATTTCACAATAAATTGGAGGTGCAGAAGGGAAGGGCGCACAGTGGTTAGCACAGCGCCAGGGACCCGGGTTCAATCCCAGCCTTGGGTCACTGTCAGTGCAGAGTCTGCACGTTCTCCCCATGTTTCCATGGGTTTTCCTCCAGGTGCTCCAATTTCCTCCCGTAGTCTAAAGACATGCAGGTTAGGATGATTGGCCGTGCTAAATTGCACCTTGGTGTTGGGGGGTTTTAGCAAGGCACATACATGAGGTTACCGGGATAGGGCCTGGGTAGGAGTGTTGCTGGTGCAGTGTCAATAGGCTGAATGGCTTCCATCTGTGCTGATTTATTTACTGTGTTTGCCTATAAAACAACAGAACGCACTTTCAAAAATAACTTGTACTGCGTGAGATAGCAGAAGGATGCAAAAGGCACCAAATGTTCTTTCTTTAAAGATCTGGTGATATTCGAGCTAAGTGAAAGTGTCAGCAGCAAATATAAATGTTCAGGGTACAAAGCTGATTAGTGCGTTATAAATATTTACAGTGGACATAGTATGTGACTGCAAGCACGTTTAACACACACCAGGACATAACACGCAACAGAGTATTTTATGAAGTCTGTCATTATTAAGAGAGCAATATAAATGATATCAGCTACTGAGATTGTATTCTGTTTTATTCTAGCTTCTAATCAGACTCACTACTATTTATCGCCACACAACATATAATAACCGGCACTGCGGCACAGTGGCTAACACTGCTGCCTCACAGCTCAGGGGACCTGGGTTCAATCCCAGCCTTGGGTCACTGACTGTGTGAAGTCTGCATGTTCTCCCCATGTCTCTGTGGCTTTCCTCCGGTTTCCTCCCACAGTACAAAGATGTGCGGGTTAGGTTGATTGGCCAGTGTAAATTGCCCCTTAGTGTCAGAGGGATGAGTTGGGTAAATAAATGGGGTTACGGAGATAGGGTCTGGGTGGGATTTTTGTCAGTGCAGTCTCACTGGGCCGAATGGCCTCCTTCTGTTTGTGCAGGTATTCGAATAATATGCCAAGTCATTGGATCTTCTCACATGAGTTAAACAAAATACTTTCTAAATATCCCTTGGTGATTCCAAGCACCTTGTTCCAACATGCCCTCAAAGACATCAAGCACTTTGTACAGAATGTGGGCATTGAGTATTTATAATAGGTACAGTACTGATTGTACTCAACGAATCCCTGTTCGCAAAACTCAGCCCATCACTCACATTAGATGTGAGTCCCTGATTGGACAGCACTCACTGAACATTCCTGAGTGAAAACCCATGGAAACATGGGGAGAACGTGCAGACTCTGCACTGACAGTGACCCAAGGCTGGGATTGAACCCGGGTCCCTGGCGCTGTGCTAACCACTGTGCGCCCTTCCCTTCTGCACCTCCAATTTATTGTGAAATAATGGGCCTCAGTTGAACAACTCATTTGAAAGGAGAATAAGTAGCCAGTTAATCTGTTTCAGATGATGTGGATTGAGGGATGAATGTTGACCAGGACCCTCTTAGAGTTCTTCCTCTTCTTAGTGTCACAGAGATCTTTTACACCCTGAATGTGCAGACGGGATTTTACGATTGACATTTCGGCCAAACAACGGCACCTCTGACACTACAGCATTCCCTCCATTCCAGACCAGTGAATGTGCTTAGACTATGTCCTCATGACCTCATGTAAAGCGGCAACTCATGATCTTATGACTCCCAATAGGAGTCATAATTCCAATAATTACACTAACACCCGATTTAAGTTTAGCAGTCAACCTGGGGCGGCACGGTGGAACAGTGATTGGCACTGCTATCTCACAGCATCAGGGACCTGGATTCGATTCCCAGCTTGGACCACTGTGTGTGCGGAGTCTGCACATTCTCCTCGTGTCTGCGTGGGTTTCTTCCGGATGCTCCGGTTTCCTCCCACAATCCAAAGACGTGCTGGTTAGGCAAATTGGCCATCTGAATTCCCCCTCAGTGTACTTGAACAGGTGCCGGAGTGTGGCAACTAGGGGATTTTCACAGTAACTTCATTGCAGCGTTAATGTAAGCTTACTTGTGACACTGATACATTTTGTGAGGCGGCTCACTCATGCTTGCTGGAAGCTACATGGCTTCAGAGCACCCGAGTGTGCCCCGGTCTCAGAGGGGGACCCCCTCACTCCCTCTACAGACATCGGGACCCCACCCCAGTGCCAATGGATGACAGCATGTCCCTCCGTCCCCTCCCCCACATTGGTCGCTGGCATTGGGGTTCTCCCAAAGAGATCCTCTGCCTGACCCCTGACGTGCCCCCCAACTCCCAATCAGAATCCCTGATGCGATCCACCCCTGCATAACCTTTCCCCATCAAAGCTCACCTTTCATAGCCTCCCTGTATAACTACCTCCCTCAGAGCCCTCTTGCATAGCCCCCCCCCCCCCACATCTTTGAGAGCCCTCTCTCTGCATTGCGCCCCCCCCCCCTCCCCCCCCCCCGGCCATAATGCCCCTGCATAGCCCCACCCTCCCCTAATAGGCCCTGCTGAGGCCCTACCCACTTGGCACTGCCGCGGTACAATGTTGGTGCCCTACTGCCGCTGCCAGGGCTGTCTGGTGTTCACTGCCGGCGTGCCAGGTGGGCACTGCCAGGCGGACAGTCGGGGGGGGGGGGGGAGCTTCAATGACCTAAGAGCTTCCCCAGTGTGACCATCACACCAGGTGATTCTCACTGTGCTGGTGAATCCCATGTGCTGGGGGAAGGGGGGGGTGGGTGGGGTGGTGTGGGGGTGATAGAGCGGGCTGCATACTTAAATTGTACTTCAAATATGTTAATCGGACACGCACCATCAGGAAGGGTCTGGGAGAATCTCAAACTGTGGATGTGAAGCAGGTTTTTATGGCTGCGTGATATTCTCTGGAGTCGATGCGATCAATTAATGGTGTGGCGGGGTCGGAGAATTAACCCCCTCCCCCCCCCCACAACCCCCGCATCTTTTCCCCGTGGGTCCCTGACTCACTGACTCCCTTTCCTGCATTTCCTGCCCTTGTTTCAGATTTTCAGCGCCTGCAGTATTTTGCTTTCTCTTCTCCCTCGGTCCTGCGTGTGTCAAGCACTAGGTCCTGGGATGCTGCTCGAACCCATGACTTTCTTTTGGCTGAATCATGCTGACGTTCCTTCCCTTTTGTCGGTGCTGACCGACCTGTCATCGATTGACGTCATTCTTCCTGTGTTCCCAGTCTAACCTCGGTGAGAAAGGCCAGACACTTCGGGGGGGGGGGATAGTTTTACTGGCACGTCTGCCCAAGGTCCGTGAGACCCCGTCCGAGGTCGACGGAGAATGCCGGAATCGGGGCGTACGTGCCGGTAAAATTCCGACCAGCGAGCCTCTGTTCGGGAGCCTGACCTGTCTATGGGATCTTGCTGTGCTTACAGTTGTCTACCAAACTTGCCTTCAACATAACAGTGAGAATAGGCTAAAAAAAACCTGAAGAACTTTGGAATATCCCGAGAATGCAACAGTTGATTTAATTTGATTTATTATTGTCACATGTGTTCTGCGCTGTGGTGTTCTATGTTCTATGAGCGGTCTACATATAGGGGGATATAGCAGGCCTTACTAAACATTGTAGGCTTGGGTTTCAGTTTTAGCCTCAGGGATGTTACAGTCTTTGCCTGTTTAATAATGAATTTTTTGTCTCCACAGGCATTTAAGTCCACCTTGTTGACCAGCAAGGGGCATGCATGCGGCAGGTTGTAGTGGGCTGCTCTTGGATATTGCTTCGGGAGTTGCCTATTGCTTCATGTCATTAGTGTGCTTAAACTGGACCATCTCAAGGGCAACATGACAGCTCAGAGACTATCTCTGTTGCTGTGCGGACACATGGATTTGGGCCTGTGTCTGTGAGAGTTTGCGCGTTCTCCCCGTGGTTGCGTGGGTTTCCTCTGGGTGCTCCGGTTTCCTCCCACATCCCAAAGATGTGTTTTTAGGCTGATTGATTGGGTAACAAATTGTCCCTATATTGGACCTCCCTGATCCTCGCACATTAGGACTAGACTAAAATCATGAATAGGTCACTGAGACAATGGGACGGCGTCGCGGGCTCGTTGGGCCGAAGGGCCTGTTTCCCGTGCTGTGTTGTTCTTTGTTCTTTGTTCTATGTCCAAAGATGTGCGGGTTAGGTGGATTGGCCATGCTAAATTGCCCCTTAGTGTCAGGGGGATTAATAGGGTAAATATGTGGGGTTATTCGGAAAAGGGCTGGTGGGATTGTGGTTGGTGCAGACTCAGTGGGCTGAATGGCCTCCTTCTGCACAGTAGGATTCTATGATTCTGTGTATTGAGATACAGTGAAAAGCATACTGTTTGTACAGTACGTAGGGGAGAAGGAAAGGGGAGGGTGCAGAATATAGCGTTACAGTCATAGCTAGGGTGTAAAGAAAGACCAACTTAATACAAGGTAGGTCCATTCAAAAGTTTGTTGGGAGCATGGAAGAAGCTGTTCTTTGGATGGTTGGCACATGTCCTCAGACTTTTTCCCAACAGAAGAAGGTGGAAGGGAGTATGTCCAAGGTCCTTGATTACGCTGGCTACTTTTCCAAGGTAGCAGGAAGTGTGGACAGTGTCAACAGATGGGAGCCTAGTTGGTATGATGAGATGCTACACAAATGCAATTACTTTTTTAGATACTTTTTATTCATTTGTGGGACATGGGCGTCGCTGGTTAGCCAGCATTTATTGCCCATCCCTAGTTGCCCTTGGAGGTAGTTGAGAGTCAACCACATTGCTGTGGCTCTGGATGTTATGATGGGGAGATGCCGGCGCTGGACTGGGGTGAACACAATAAGAAGTCTCACAACACCAGGTTAACATCCAACCTTAGACTTTAACCTGGTGTTGTGAGATTCTTGCTCTGGGTGTTGCCAGACTCGAGGGACTGAGTTTTAGGGAGAGATTGAACAGGCTAGGACTTTTTTCTTTGGAGCGTAGGAGACTGAGCGGTGATCTTATAGAGCTGCATAAGATCATGAGAGGCATAGATAGGGTGAATGCACTCAGTCTTTTTCCCAAGGTTGGGGAATTGAGAACTAGAGGGCACAGGTTTAAGTCAAGAGGGGAAAGAATTAATGGGAACCTGAGGAGCAACATTTTTACACAGAGGGTGGTACGTGTGTGTAATGAGTTATGGGAGGACATTGTTGAGGCAGAGATATTGACAACATTTAAAAGGCTTTTGGGCAGATACATGGATAGGAAAGGTTTAGAGAGATATGGGCCAAATGGGGTTAGCTTAGATGGGCAATTTGGGCCGAATGGCCTGTCTCCATGCCATATGGAGTCGCACGTAGGCCAGACTAGGTAAGGATGGCAGATTTCCTTCCCTAAAGGACAGCAGTGAACGAAATGGGTTTTTATAACAATCAGTCATCAGTAGATTCTTAATTTCAGATATTTTTTAATTGAATTCAAATTCCACCATCTGCCGTGGCGGGATTCGAACCCGGGTCCCCAGAACATTAGCTGAGTTTCTGGATTAATAGTCTAGCGATAATACCACTAGGCCATCACCTCCCCGATGACTTATTGGTGGCTGTACTCGTAGCTGCCTGAGCCCTAAGTTCTGGGATTCCTTCCTCTAAGCAGTTCTCTTCCTCTTTAAAATCCCCAGTGAACCGACCTCTGTGACTAAGATCACAACGTGGCTCCACTTTTGCTAGTCCCGCAAGCCACCGTTAAAGGTGCTACATAAATGCAGGCCGCGGTTGTTCCTCTCCACTGTCTGTGCACCGCAGGTGACAGAAAGATGTCATGTGAAAACATGTGTAAGTCATATCGTTCCACCGAAAGAGAATGGTTCCCTTTTACCTGATGCACGCTGCACAAGTCTGGGGTGGGGTGGTTTGGGGGGGGAGGGGGGGGGGCGTGTTGGGGACGGACAGTCACATGCCAGCACACGGTAACAAAGTGTGACTCAGGGCTACCTTGTAGGGAGATGTTAAGAAAAGTAACCAGACCTTTTGTTAAGGAGATGTGCTTTACATAGAAACTAGAAGCAGGAGGAGGCCATTTGGCCCTTTGAGCCTGCTCCGCCATTCATTTTGATCATGGCTGATCATCCAATTCAATATCCTGATCTCCCCTTTCCTCCCCCATATCCCTCGATCCCTTTAGCCCCAAGAGTGATATCTAATTTCTCCCTGAAATCACACAACGTTTTGGCCTCAACTACTTTCTGTGGGAGTGAATTCCACACATTCCCCACCCTCTGGGTGAAGAAATTTCTCCTCACCTCAGTCCTAAAAGGTTTACCCCTTATCCTCAAACTATGTCCCCTAGTTCTGGACTCCCCCCACCATCGGGAACATTCTTTCTGAATCCACTCTGTCTAACACTGTTAGAATTTTATAAGTTTCTATGAGATCCCCTCTCACTCTTCTAAACTCCAGTGAATATAATCCTAACTGACTTAGTCTTTCCTCATATGACAGACCTGCCACCCCAATATACAAGCACACCCACGCATACATACACACAAAACAAGCAGATATACACACAAATACAAATACGTACACACACACACACACAGGTATACACTCACACAAGTATACACTAAGACACACACGCACAACACACAAATACACACACATACACACACAAACACAACACATAAAAACACATGCATTCACACACACATACACACAGATACAAAACACAAATACACACACATGTACACGCAAACACACATGCACGTACATACACACAAATACATATATACACATACACATGTACACTCAAACACACACACACGTACACAAACACAACACGCAAATACGCATACAAACACACACACACACACGCACACATATACAAACATACAAGTTCACGCCTTCCTAATGTGTGGGTGCAAACTTGATGGACCACAGGGCCTCTTCTACACTGCATGATTCTATGGTACACACAAACATGTACACATGACATGTACATGAATAAATGGGAGAAAATTAATCCCCTTCAGCTGACGCACTGCACACTTGTAGGATCTGACTCTGTGACAAAGCTGCCTCACAGTGCTCGATATTAGGTAACTGTATTAACACAGTATTCTGCACAGTAGTAGAGACTGCACAGTCAGTGTTTACAGTTCCTGGCAGTGACTCATGCCTGACGTGATTTTAGACAGTCTGTCTGTCAGGCTTTGCAGTAACAGGAAGCTGTTGTGTAAGGGCGGGATAGAACACTGCACTCTGCACTCTCTCATTTCCTTCTCTGTGAATGGTATGCTTTGTCTGTATAGGGCGCAAGAAACACTACTTTTCACTGTATGGTTAATACATGTGACAATAACAAATCAAAAATCAAATCAAATGGAACCCCTCTGACTGAGGGACGGTTTGTACCAGCTCCAGTGGTAACATAAACATAAGTTGAAAATGCCTAGGGATTGGAATCTGAAAAATTTGCAAAGTCACTGAAGTAATTGTGCTGATGGCTCCCCCAGAATTGCCAAATGGAGTGACATCTTCCCAGCATTTCGACAATGTAATGTTGTAAGCTCGAATGACGTATTGTTCAGAGTGACTCAGCAATGTGAGGGAGCTGGATTAGCAAAATGGGAGATAAGTATCGGTAACACAGTGTCCCAGCTGGGAATGGGGAACAAGTGGCAAAGAGATCTGCCGCGTGACACACACTCATCCCGTGATCAGTGACCTCTCGAAATTGTTTTTCTGTCACGTTGCGAACTCCTCTGGGTACCTACTTTTACATCCAAGGGCAAGTTAAATGTTAAAAGCCATTGAACCCTCAGAGGTGCGTGAGCAGCTTGTTTGTATCGGGGCCTGGTACATTCCTGACTGCTCTACGGTAACATATGCACAGACCCTACAGTCTACAGGGAGGCAGTGGTACCATGGTGTTGACTGGGACTAGTAAGCAAAAGACCCAGGGTAACGCTCGGGGGGGTGGGGGAATGTGGGTTCCCGTGGTGGCACAGTAAAAAGTCTGACAACACCAGGTTTAAGTCCAACCGATTTATTTGATAGTAAACTCACTAGCTTTCGAGGTTACCCCCCTTCGTCAGGTGAATGGACGGCATATCCACATCACGACTACCATCGATTCCCATGGTGGCACAGTGGTTCGCACTGCTCCAGGGACCTGGGTTTGATTCCCGGCTTGGGTCACTGCCTGTGTGGAGTCTGCATGTTCTCCCCGTGTCTGTATGGGTTTCCTCCGGGTGCTCCGGTTTCCTCCCACAGTCCGAAAGATGTGCTGGTTCGGTCCATTGACCCGAACAGGTGCTGGAGTGTGGCGACTAGGGGATTTTCACAGTAATTTAATTGCAGTGATAATGTAAACCTCTCTGTGACACGAATAGATAACCCTTAACGGTGGCGCAGTGGTTCGCACTGCTGCCTCACAGTGCCAGGCACCCGGATTCATTTCTCAGCTTGGGTCACTGCCTGTGTGGAGTTTGCATGTTCTCCTCTGTCCATGGGGTTCCCTGCGGGTGCTCCAGTTTTCCCCCACAGTCCAAAAGACGTGTTGTTTAGGTATATTGTCCGTATTAAATTCTCCCACAGTGTACCCAAACAGGCACCGCAGCATGGCGACTAGGGGATTTTCACAGTAACTTCTCTGCAGTGTTAATGTAAGCCTCTTTGTGACACTAATAAATAAACTTTAAACTATGGTAGATGGTGAAGTTTGAAGATCTGATTTATTATTGTCACCTGTATTAGTATACAGTAAAACATTACTGTTTCTTGGTCGCTATACAGACAAAGCAATCCGCATATAGAAAAGAGAAGAAGAGAGTGCAGAATATAGTGTTACGGTCATAGCGAGGGTATAGAGAAAGATCAACTTAATATGAGGCAGGTCCATTCAAAACTGACAGCAGCAGGGAAGAAGCTGTTCTTGAGTTGGTTGGTACGTGACCTCAGACTTTTGTATCTTTTTCCCGACATAAGAAGGTGGAATGGTGACCATGAAACCATCGTCAATTGTTGTAAAAAAAACCCCATCTGATTCACTAGCATCCTTTAAGAAATAAGAAATAAGAAATAGGAGCAGGAGTAGGCCATCTAGCCCTTCGAGCCTGCCCCGCCATTCAATAAGATCATGGCTGATCTGTCGTGGCTCAGTTCCACCTTCCCGCCCTCTCCCCATAACCCTTAATCCCCTCTCTTATCAAAAACCCATCAACCCGCTTCTTAAAAATATTTAGCGAGGCAGCCTCCACCACTTCAACGGGCAGAGAATTCCAGAGATTCACCACCCTTTGAGTGAAGAAGTTCCTCCTCAACTCCGTTCTAAACCACCCCCCCTTTATCTTGAGGCTGTGCCCCCTAGTCCTACTGTCTTTTTTGAGCGGGAAGAGTCTCTCCACCTCTATCCTATCCATCCCATTCATCATCTTATACGTCTCAATGAGATCTCCCCTCATTCTTCTAAACTCTAACAAAGGAAATCTGCCATCCTTACCCTGTCTGGCCTACATGTGACTCCAGGTCAGGGGCAGTTAGGGATGGGCAGCAGGTGCTGTTGAACCCCGTGAAAAATAAATTTTATTTTAAAATAGTTTAAAAGTTTATTTCTTAGAATCCCTACAGTACAGAATGAGGCCCTTCAGCCCATCAAGTCTGTACTGACCACAATCTCACCCATGCCCTATTTCCGTAACCTCACACATTTACCCTGCTAATCCCCCTGATACTGAGGGGCGATTTAGCATGGCCAATCCACCTAACCCCCACCCGAAGGAAACCCACGCAGACATGGGAAGAATGTGCAAACTGCACACAGTCACCCAAGGTAGGAATTGAACCCGGGACCCTGGCGCTGTGAGACAGCAGTGCTAACCACTATGCCACCGTGCCAACCCAAAATCACATGCAAGGCTTACATTAACACTGCAATGAAGTTATTGTGAAAATCCCTCAGTCGCCACACTCCGGTGCCTGTTCGGGTTACACTGAGGGAGAATTTAGCACGACCAATGCACCCTTGCCAGCAGGTCTTTCAGAACGTGGGAGGAAACCGGAGCACCCAGAGGGGAACCCATGCAGAGACAGGGAGAATGTGCAGACCCCACACAGACAGTGACCCAGCTGGGAATCGAACCTGGGTCTCTGGTGCTGTGAGACAGCAGTGCTAACCACTGTGCCGCCCATTTTAAATTTAATTTAACGAAAGGGACATAGAATTGGCAGCCTAATGTTGGGAGCAGTTTCTGCTGCTGTTTGGAATGACGTTCCCAAACATTCACGATAGTAACGCAACAAGAAACTAGATCCTTGATCTGTATTCTATTGGCGCGGTACGATAAGTACGTACCCGATAAACAGTTTGCGACAATAACCAATTATGTTTGTCTTTTAAGTTGAACTTTGCGAAACATAATGAACAATTTAGATTGTTGAGGATGGATAAAGTTGGAATTAATGACCGGGACTCAACAAAGGTGAAGGTTCAAAGGTGGCTTAATCTAATCAGTAAATTATTTTTGCACAATGATTAATGACACGATTTCAATTGTTTTAGCAGCCAGAAAACCAAGTCAAAGTCTCAAGGTCACCAGCACATTAACCAACTCAGCACAAAGCAGTGCCTGAGACACTTACTGGTTTAAACTTCAGAAAATGTGTATTTGCGTGTGTTCCTCCTTGCCTTATGCCTGTATGTGTCCATACATATGTTTCTATGTCCCGGTTTGTGTGTACATCCATAAACTTTAAAGTTTCAAGTTTATTTATTAGTCACAAGTAAGGAGTACATTAACACTGCAATGAAGTTACTGTGAAATTCCCCTAGTCGCCACACACCTGTTCGAGTAAATGTACCTAGCATGTCCTTAAGACTGTGGGAGGAAACCTATACAGACATGGGGAGAAAGTGCAAACTCCACACAGACAATGACCTAAGATGGGAATTGAACTTGTACTCCTTAGAGTTTAGAAGAATGAGGGAGATCTCATTGAGACGTATAAGATGATGAATGGGATGGATAGGATAGAGGTGGAGAGACTCTTCCCGCTCAAAAAAGACAGTAGGACTAGGGGGCACAGCCTCAAGATAAAGGGGAGGCGGTTTAGAACGGAGTTGAGGAGGAACTTCTTCACTCAAAGGGTGGTGAATCTCTGGAATTCTCTGCCCGTTGAAGTGGTGGAGGCTGCCTCGCTAAATATTTTTAAGAAGCGGGTTGATGGGTTCTTGATAAGAGAGGGGATTAAGGGTTATGGGGAGAGGGCGGGAAGGTGGAACTGAGCCACGACAGATCAGCCATGATTTTATTGAATGGCGGAGCAGGCTCGAAGGGCTAGATGGCCTACTCCTGCTCCTATTTCTTATGTTCTTATGTTCTTATGAATCTTTGGTCCCTGGCGCTGCGAGGCAGCAGTGCTTACCACTGTGCCACTGTGCCACACCCTTGTTACAGTCATAGCTAGGGTGTAGAGAAAGATCAGCTTAATGTGAGGTAGGTCCATTCCAAAGTCTGATGGCAGCAGGGAAGAAGCTGTTCTTGAGTTGGTTGGTACGTGACGTCAGACTACAGTCTGTGTACATCAATATGCACTTGCGTGTCCATTCATTAATGTATCCTGGTATATTTGTATAAATGTATGGAGCATGCACATTATAAGTTTAGATATAAGTGCCAATTCATCCTTTACAAAGCCTTTACTCCCACAGTCTCACTGCAATACTTCACAGCTGAATGAATCATTCTACATTAACGTTACGAGAGCTGACACAGAGACACTGCAAAATCGTGCTGGAATGAGTTGTTATCTCCTTAACCACCCTGTACACATCTAGGAACTGACATAGGCACACATTTCATGATATGTTTGTGTTTAATTTGATTAGCTCTGCTGCCTCACAACTCCAGTGAGCGGGTTCAGTTCCATCCTCGTGTGGAGTTTCTGCATTCTCCCCCCTCCCATGTCTGCGTGGGTTCCTTTCGGGTGCTCCAGTTTCCTCCCACAGCCCAAAGATGTATGGGTTAGGCAGATTGGCCATGATAAATTGGTCCTTAGTGTCCAATGATGTGTAGGTTAGGTGGATTGGCCATGCTAAATTGTCCCTTAGTGTCCAAAGATGCACAAGTTAGGTGGGTTGGTGATACTGAATTGTCCCTAATTGTCCAATGATGTGGAGGTTAGTTGGATTGGCTATGCTAAATTGCTCCTTAGTGTCCAATGATGTGTGGGCTATGGTACTTAGTCAGTAAATAGCGGGGTTACAGGGATAGGACCTGGGTAAGATGCTGTATTAAAGAATCAGTGCAGATTCAATGGGCCGAATGGCCTGCTTCTGCACTGTAGGGATTCTATGCAGAGCCTTTAATCTGGTGATTCCAGTGCAGCACGGTGCAAATGCAGCACTACCCTAGGTCCCGCCTTTCAAACACAAAGCTCCAAATAACCCGTCTACCCAACCCTGCCAGCACCAGCTGCCTCACACATCTGGCTGAGGTGCAGGTCACACACTGGATTCATCAAGCGTCTCAGAACCCACTGAAGCAGAGAGGAAACAAATCATCCTCCCTCCCGAGAAACCGCTTAAGAAGAGTGTATGCACAGTTCCAAGGAGGAGTATGAGAGCTGGGAAATCATGTTGCAGCTATATAAAGTGTGCAGTTCTGGTCCCCACATTACAGGAAGGATGTGGAGGCTTTGGAGAGGATGCAGAGGAGGTTTACCAGGATGTTGCCTGGTACAGAGGGGAGATCCTATGAGGAGAGACTGAGAGATTTGGGGTTGTTTTCGCTGGAAAGAAGGCGGCTAAGAGGGGACCTTATTGAAACATATAAGATGATTAGAGGTTTAGACAGGGTAGATAGTGATAGCCTTTTTCCTAGGATGGAGAAAGCTAGCACGAGGGGGCACGACTTTAAATTAAGGGGGGGTAGTTATAGGACTGATGTCAGGGGTAGGTTCTTTACCCAGAGGGTGGTGAGGGACTGGAATGCCCTGCCAGCTGCAGTTGTAAATGCACCTAGTTTGGGGGCGTTTAAGAGATCTGTGGATAGGTTTATGGACGAAAAGGGATTGGTTTAGGCTAGTGGATCATTGTTTTGTAACTGGTCGGCGCAACATCGTGGGCCGAAGGGCCTGTTCTGCGCTGTAATGTTCTATGTTCTATGTTAAAAACATTGGTTAGACCACATTTGGAGTATTGTGTGCTGTTCTAGTCACCGCACTACCAGAAGGGTATGCAAGCTTTGGAGAGAGTGCAAAGAAGGTCCACCAGGATGTTAACCTGGCCTCGAGGGTGGGTGTTGGCCGTGAGGAGAGTTTGAATAAACTGGGATTGTTTTCACTGGAAAGACGGAGACTGAGGGGAGACCTGGTCTACAAAACGATGAGAGGCAGAGACAGGGGGGAGCATCCGAGGCTTTTTCCAAGGGTTGAAGAGTCAATTACAAGAGGGCACAGATTCAAGGTGAGAGGGGGAGAGTTTAAGGGAGATGTGCGGGGGAGGTTTTTCACACACAGAGAGTGGCGGGTGCCTGGAACACGCTGCCAGAGGAGGTGGTGGAAGCAGAAACATTAGCAACAACTTAAGAGGCATTTGGATGGGTACAGGAATAGGGAGGGAGAAGAGGGATACGGACTGAGTAAGGGCAGAAGATTTATTTTTAGTTTAGTTGGGGCATCATGATCAGCACAGGCTAGGAGGGCCGAAGGGCCTGTTCCTAAGCTGAACTTTACTTTGTTCTTTGAGTGAATGAATTTCTGTAATTTGCAGCTTCTGAGATCTGTGCAGCAGAGTTCAGTTGTTCTCGGTACCCAGTGACTGGAATGATCCAACTCTCTTATCTCCATCTGCCTGATGTGGTGATGTGTGTGTGGAGAACCATCCCAGGGGATGGGTGGGGTGGGTCATGGACATTTCTTTCATATTTTAACCTCTGCATGGGCGGCACGGTGGCACAGTGGTTAGCATCGCTGCCTCACAGCGCCAGGGACCCGGGTTCGATTCCCGGCTTGGGGTCACTGTCTGTGTGGAGCCTGCATGTTCTTCCCGTATCTGCGTGGGTTTCCTCTGGATTCTCCGGTTTCCTCCCACAGTCTGAAAGACGTGCTGGTTAGGTGTGTTGGCCGTGCTAAATTCTCCCTCAGTGTGCCTGACTGTGGCGACGAGGGGATTTTCACAGTAACTTCATTGCAGTGTTAATGTAAGCCTTACCTGTGACACCAATAAGTAAACTTTATCTTTAATGGTGGCACAGTGGTTAGCATCGCTGCCTCACAGCGCCAGGGACCCGGGTTCGATTCCCGGCTTGGGGTCAACTGTCTGTGTGGATCCTGCATGTTCTTCCCGTATCTGCGTGGGTTTCCTCTGGATTCTCCGCTTTCCTCCCACAGTCTGAAAGACGTGCGGGTTAGGGTGCATTGGCCGTGCTAAATTCTCCCTCAGTGCAACCCGAACAGGCGCCGGAGTGTGGCGACGGGGGGGATTTTCACAGTAACTTCATTGCAGTGTTAATGTAAGCCTAGCTGTGATGAATAAATAAATTATAAACTCATTCAGAAAGAAAAGCACGCTGATATACTGTCCGTGGGAGTGTGTAATGTGTGCCTCAAACTCCATTAGCTTCTATCTGAGTTGCTGGATTTGGTACAGTGTGTTATTTCATGACCCTTCTCTCTGCAACTTGTTTAGACTTGGCCAGTTCTGAGGTTCCGGATTGTTACAAAGTCCAATCCCATTATCTCCCCCGTGCCCTGCGATCCTTGCTCCCTTCACCTTATCAGTTAATTACACGAGACTCATTTTGTGAAGTCATCGAGCAGATACAAACTTTGCCCCGACAAATCCGCCCAGGTTTTTTTCTTATATCTTGCGTTTTTTTTTTGCTTCGGTGAGTTAGGCCGCAGCAGACTCTAGGGTGGGTGGCGCATGTCAGGGTGAGTGTTGTTCACTGACCAATCCTAATCATAGAATCCCTACAGTGAAGAAGGAGACCATGTGGCCCATCGAGCTTGCACTGACCACCCAGGCCCTATCCCGGTAATCCCAAGAATTTAAATTGCTAATCCCTTCAACACTAAGGGGCAATTTAGCATGGACAACCAACCTAACTCGCACAACTTTGGACATTAAAAGGCAATTTAGCACGGCCAATCCATCTAACCTACATATCTTTGGACACTAAGGGACAATTTAGCATGGCCAATCCATCTAACCTACATATCTTTGGACACTAAGGGACAATTTAGCATGGCCAATCCATCTAACCTACATATCTTTGGACACTAAGGGGCAATTTAGCATGGCCAATCCACCTAACCTACATATCTTTGGACACTAAGGGGCAATTTAGCATGGCCAATCCATCTAACCTACATATCTTTGGACACTAAGGGGCAATTTAGCATGGCCAATCCACCTAACCTGCACATCTTTGGACATTAAGGGCAATTTAGCATGGCCAATCCACCTAACTTACACATCTTTGGACATTAAGAGGCAATTTAGCATGGCCAATCCACCTAACTTACACATCTTTGGACATTAAGGGCAATTTAGCATGGCCAATCCACCTAACTTACACATCTTTGGACATTAAGGGCAATTTAGCATGGCCAATCCATCTAACCTGCACATCTTTGGACACTAAGGGGCAATTTAGCATGGCCAATCCATCTAACCTACATATCTTTGGACACTAAGGGGCAATTTAGCATGGCCAATCCATCTAACCTACATATCTTTGGACACTAAGGGGCAATTTAGCATGGCCAATCCATCTGACCTACATATCTTTGGACACTAAGGGGCAATTTAGCATGGCCAATCCACCTAACCTGCACATCTTTGGACATTAAGGGCAATTTAGCATGGCCAATCCACCTAATTTACACATCTTTGGACATTAAGGGCAATTTAGCATGGCCAATCCACCTAACTTACACATCTTTGGACATTAAGGGCAATTTAGCATGGCCAATCCACCTAACTTACACATCTTTGGACATTAAGAGGCAATTTAGCATGGCCAATCCACCTAAACTGCACATCTTTGGACATTAAGGACAATTTAGCATGGCTAATCTACCTAACTTACACATCTTTGGACATTAAGGACAATTTAGCATGGCCAATCCACCTATCCTACACATCTTTGGACACTAACGGGCAATTTAGCATGGCCAATCCACCTAACCTGCACATCTTTGGACACTAAGGGAGAATTTAGCAATGGCCAATGCACCTAACCTACATGTCTTTCTGACTGTGGGAGGAAATTGGAGCACCCGGAGGAAACCCATGCAGACATGGGGAGAACGTGCAAACTCCACACAGACGGTGACCCGAGGCTGGAATTGAACCCGGGTCCCTGGCACTGTGAGGCAGCAGCGTTAACCACTGTGCCACTGCATGGATGGGAGACAGTGGATTTCTCACTGGTTCCAGGATTGGTGGGTGGAAGGGTCATTCCTGGGTGGGGGGCTGTTTGGGGGAACTGGAGGGTGTGGGGGCAGAGGTGGAGGTTGCAGCGTTTGGTTGGGAGGTAGAGGGGTGGCAGGTGATCTGGATAGCGGGATCAATCCTGGGAAGGGCAGGGTACATGCCAACATGGGATTGGAGAGAGGGGGGGAAATAGATTCATAGAATCCGGACAGTGCAGAAGACACCATTTGATCCATCGAGACTGCACTGATGCTCTCTGACAGAGTATCTTACCCAGGCCCTCACCCTGCCCTATCCCTGTAACCCCACATGTCTACCATGGCCGGTCCCTCGAACCTGCACACCTTTGGACAGTAAGGGGCAATTTATCTTGGGCAATCCCCCTAACCAGCACATCTTTCAGACTGTGGAAGGAAACCAGAGCACCCGGAGGAAACCCACGCAGAAACGGGGAGAATGTGCAGCCTCTGCACAGACAGTGACCCAAAGCCAGGAACTGAACCTGGGTCCCTGACGCTGTGAGGCAGCAGTGCCAACCACTGCCACTGTGCCACCGTGGAATCCACCACCCCTCCCCACCCCCCACCACAACCCACACCGTGGAATCCAATCCCCCCACCGCCACCCCCACTCCCCCAGAGCATTCGCCTCTGGATTACTAATGACATTCCCACTGTGCCACCACCTCGCCTGAGTCCTACAGCCAATGAATGAACTTGTTATTCATTCAAATATAAAGCCACTCACAATCCGCAGAATCATTCATAAATTTCCCTCACCCCCGATCTCCCGACTCTACTGGCGCAGGAGGAGGCCAGAGTGTTGCTCAGTTCCATCAGGGCACGGAGGCACAGTGGTTAGCGCTGCTTCCTCACAGCACCAGGGACCAGGGTTCGATTCCCAGCTTGGGTCACTATCTGTGTGAAGTCTGCGCATTCTCCCCGTATCTGCATGGGTTTCCTCTGGGTGCTTCGGTTCCCTTCCACAGTCCAAAGATGTGCAGGTTAGGTGGCTAGGCCACGCTGAATTGCCCCTTAGTGTCCAAAGATTTGCAAATTAACTGGATTGGCCATGCTAAGTTGCCCCTCAGTGTGCAAATATGTGCAGGTGAGGTGGATTGGCCATTGCTAAATTGCCCCTTAGTTTCCAAACACGTGTTGGTTAGAGGGAATTAGTGGGGTAAATATGAGGAGGGATAGGACCTGGGTAAGGTGCTCTGTTGGTAAGTTGGTGCAGTGTCTGTGTATAGGTTAGAGGGGATTAGTGATGTTAAATGTGTGAGATTATAGTAATAGAGCAGGGGAGCGGGCTTGGGTAAGTAACTCTGTCAGAGAGTCCACAAGACCATAAAGTACAAGAGCAGAATTAGGCCATTCGGCCCAATGAGCCTGCTCTGCCATTCAATCATGGCTGACAAGTTTCTCAACCCCACTCTCCCACCTTTGATCCCCTGACTTATCTATCTCTGTCTTAAATGTACCCAATGATCTCGCCTCCACTGGCTTGAAGAACTGAATGGCCTCTGCTGCACTGCGAGGAATGGTATGAGTTGCAGCCATTCCCAATCCTTGTCCTCTTCCAGGTGTGGGATTGGTGGAGGAAAGCTGACTGCCTGACTGATTTGCCATCTCAGAGCGACAATGGAGTGATGGTGGGCTTCCAGCGGACACAGGCACACCCTTAGGAGAGATCGCCACGTTCTCACGGTGCTCAGGGAGCCTTGAGTGTTCCCCCCCCCCACCTCCCCCCCCCCCCCTCTACCACCCAGCTCCCAACCCCTCTCTTCCCCTGTCATTCCTGAGATGCTAACGTGTGCTGGCACAGACTGCGATCCACACGGCACCGTAAGGTCCAGAATTGTCACTGAGTCTGGCCTTTGTCCATTGGTCTGTGGCTGGGGTGGACTCACCGTGTTTATTTGGGTAGATTCAACTCCCAGGTACGGTCGCTGATTTGTTTTTGGTACACACGCGTGTGTGTGCAGCACCATGCTCTGATAAACAGAGGAGTTATTCAGATCTCACTGTCAACACATAGTGGCTCCTAATGTTTGAACAGTGAGGACAGATTATTGTTTAGTGATGTCTGCGTTTTGTTAACCGTTAACTCTTGTAATCCGGGCTTGCAAATGCTACTAACCTGTCGGTGTAAGATTCATTCAATATTGTGGGGCTTTTAGCAAAGTCAAGTTTATTTATTGGTCACAAGTCAGCCTTACATTAACACTGCAATGAAGTTACTGTGAAATTCCCCGAGTCGCCACAGTCCACCACCGCCTGTTTGGGTCAATGCTCCCGAACAGCAGGTCTTTCAGACTGTGGGAGGAAACCGGAGCACCCGGGGGAAACCCGCGCAGACACGGGGAGAATGTGCAGACTCCACACGGACAGTGACCCAATCAAACTTGGTCACCCTGGCACTTTGAGGCAGCAGTGCTGACGACTGTGCCCGCCCCATGTTGGTGTAAGATTAATTCAGCTTTTAGTAAAGTAAAATGTATTTATTGGTCACAAGTAGGCACAGTGGTGAGCGACACAATGGCACAGCGGTTAGATCTGCAGGTTGGGTGGATTGGCCATGCTAAGTTGCCCCTTATTGTCCCAAGATGTGTTGGTTGGAGGGAATTAGTGGGGTAAGTGCATGGGGTTTACAGCTTAGGATCTGGGTAAGATGCTCTGTTGGTGAGTTGGTGCAGTGCCTGAAAGATGTATAGGTTAGATGGGATTAGTGATGGGGTTACAGTAATAGGGCAGGGGAGAGAGGTTGGGTAAGATACTTGGTCTGAGAGACCAAAAGGTTAAAGGAGCAGAATTAGGCACTACTGCCTCACAGCTCCAGGGACCTGCGTTCGATCCCTGGCTTGGGTCATTGTACGTTCTCCCCGTGTCTGCGTGGGTTTCCTCCCCCAGTCTGAAAGACGTGCTGGTTAGGGTGCATTGGCCGTGCTAAATTCTCCCTCAGTGTAACCCGAACAGGCGCCGGAGTGTGGCTACTAGGGGATTTTCACAGCAACTTCATTGCAGTGTTAATGTCAGCCAACTTGTAACACTGATAGTACACTTTGCTCCAGCAACACTCAAAAGGCTCTTCAACATCCAGTACACCGCAGCCCTGTGTGATTGGCACCTCATCTACCACCTTCAGCACCCAGCACCGATGTACAGTGGCAGCCGTGTGTACCATCTACAAGATGCACTGCATCAACTCACCAGGACTCCTTCAACAGCACCCTCCAAACCCACGACACACAACACCTTACTCTGGTAAACAGAGAAGCTATTCAAAACTCGCCGTCAATATGTCCTAATGTTTACGCAGTGAAGACGGATTATTGATTAGCGATGACTGTTTTTTGTTGACAACAATAGTTTCCAACTTAGATGACGCCAGTTCTAGGCATTCATTCACCGATCACAGGCAGACAGGGGCGGCGCGGTGGCAAGTTGTTAGCACTGCCGTCTCACGGCGGCAGGGACCTGGGTTCAGTTCCAACCTTGGACAACTATTTGTGTGGAGTCTGCACACTCTTCCCAGAACCAGGGGCTCACTGGTTTCAAGTTAAGGGTCACTCTTCCAGGACAGAGATAAGCGAGGAGATTGTTTTTTTTTCTGAGGGTCATGCGACTTTGGAACTCGGCCTCAGGAGGCGGTAAATATTTTGGAGACAGGGGTAGATAGATTCTTATTAGGTGAGGGAGTCAAAGGTTACCGGGGCAGATGGGGATGTGGAGGGGGATTAGCAGGGTAATTACGTGGGTTTTTCGGGGATAGGACCTGGTTGGGATTGCGCTCGGTGCAGACTCGATGGGCTGAATGGCCTTGTTCTGCACTGTTTGGATTTTATGATTCTATTCTCTGATTCTATGGCGTAAGGGAGGGAGTTACAGGATTTTTGGCAGTGAAGGAAGGAGAATATAATTCCAACTCAAATGGAATGGGAGTTGGAGTAGGCCATTTGGCCCATCAAATCCATTCCATCATTCAATAAGATCATGGCCGATCTGTTTGCGTTGAGCTCCACCTTCCCATCTACCCTGGTGACCTTTGACTCCCTCATCTAACAAGAATCCATCGACCTCTGTCTTCAAAATATTCACCGCCTTCTGAGGCAGAGTTCCAAAGTCGCACAACCCTCAGAGAAATAATTCCTCCTCATCTCTCTCCTGGAAAGGTGACCTCTAATTTTAAATCAGTGACCCCTAGTTCTGGACTCACCCGCAAGGGGAAATGTCCTTCCCAATGCCCAGCTCGCTGAGGTCATTTAGGATCTTACAAACTTCAGTCAAGTTGTCCGTCACACATCTAAACTCCATGGAAACAAGGCCAGTCTGTCTAAGCACATTTGAACAGTGAGCTGTGACATGGAGGGAACATCCAGGTGTAGGTGTTCTCCCTGTGTCTACTGTCCTTGTCCTTCTAGATGGGATAGGGTCACACGTTTGGAAGATGTTGTTGAAGGAGCTTTGTTAAATTGCGAACTGCATCTTGTAGATGGTGCACCCGGCTGCCACTGTGTGTCAGTGGTGGAAGGAGTGAATGTTTAGTTTCTTTTATTAGCAAGAGAGAGAGAGAGAGTGAGAGGGAGAGTGAGAGGGAGAGAGAGAGAGTGCGAGAGGGAGAGTGTGAGAGGGAGAGAGAGAGAGACAGAGAGAATGCGCAAGGGAAAGAGAGAATTCTAGAGAGAGACAGGGAGAGGGAGCAAGAGAGTGAGAGAGAGAGAGAGAAAACAAAAGGGCAAGAGAGAGAGAGTGTGGGAGGGAGGGAGAGAGAGAGAAAGTGTGGGAGGGAGGGAGAGAGAGAGAAAGTGTGGGAGGGAGGGAGAGAGAGAGAGAGAGAGTGTGGGAGGGAGGGAGAGAGAGAGAGAGTGTGGGATGGAGGGAGAGAGAGAGAAAGTGTGGGAGGGAGGGAGAGAGAGAGAGTGTGAGAGGGAGAGAGAGAGAGAGAGTGTCAGAGGGAGAGAGAGAGAGAGAGAAAGTGTGGGAGGGAGGGAGAGAGAGAGAGTGTGAGAGGGAGGGAGAGAGAGAGAGTGTAGGAGGGAGGGAGAGAGAGAGAGAGAGAGAGAGTGTGGGAGGGAGGGAGAGAGAGAGATAGAGTGTGGGAGGGAGGGAGAGAGAGAGAGTGTGAGAGGGAGAGAGAGAGTGTGGGAGGGAGGGAGAGAGAGAGAGTGTGAGAGGGAGAGAGAGAGAGAGAAAGTGTGGGAGGGAGGGAGAGAGAGAGAGTGTGAGAGGGAGGGAGAGAGAGAGAGTGTAGGAGGGAGGGGGAGAGAGAGAGAGAGAGAGAGAGTGTGGGAGGGAGGGAGAGAGAGAGATAGAGTGTGGGAGGGAGGGAGAGAGAGAGAGTGTGAGAGGGAGAGAGAGAGAGAGAGTGTGGGAGGGAGGGAGAGAGAGAGAAAGTGTGGGAGAGAGGGAGAGAGAGAGAAAGTGTGGGAGGGAGGGAGAGAGAGAGAGAGTGTGGGAGGGAGGGAGAGAGAGAGAGAGAGTGTGGGAGGGAGGGAGAGAGAGAGAGTGTGGGAGGGAGGGAGAGAGAGAGAGAGAGTGTGTGTGGGAGGGAGGGAGAGAGAGAGAGAGTGTGAGAGGGAGGGAGAGAGAGAGAGAGTGTGAGAGGGAGGGAGAGAGAGAGAGAGTGTGAGAGGGAAAGCGAGAGAGCGAGAGGGTGAGCAAGACAGACCAAGAGGGAGAGAGAGAGAGAGAGAGAGACAGACAGACAGAGTGCAAGCAGGGGAGAGGGAGTGCGAGAGTGAGAGAGTGAGAGAAAGAGAGCAAGAGGGAGAGAGTGAGAGGCCCTTGACATTCAATGGTGTGGGTCAACCCACAGAATGTGAGTACAGCGATTCAAGAATGCAGTTCACAACCACCTTCTCAAGGGTAACTAGGGATGGTGTTGTTTCTTGCATGCTGTACAGACAAAGTATATCGTTCATGGAGTATATGAGAGTGCGGGGGGAAGAAGAGAGTGCATTCATAGCTAGGGTGTAGAGGAAGATCAACTTAATGCAAAATAGGTCCATTCAAATGTCTGATGGCAGCAGGGAAGAAGCTGTTCTTGAGTCGGTTGGTACGTGACCTCAGACTTTTGTACCTTTTTCCCGAAGAAGAAGGTGGAAGAGAGAATGTCCAGGGTGCGTGGGGTCCTTAATTATGCTGGCTGCTTTGCCGAGGCAGCGGGAAGTTGTATTATTTATTGTTAAATTCAAATATCACCATTTGCCGTGGTCGGGATTTGAACCCAGGTTCCCGGATCCTACTGTGGATCTCTGGATTATTAATCCAGTGATAATACCACTATGTCACTGCCTCCCCCAAATTGAATTCAGTATAAAAAATCTGGAATTAAGAACCTACTGACCCTGAAACCATTGGTTGGAAAAACCCATCTAGTTCACTAATGTCCTTTAGGGAAGGAAATCTGCTGTCCTTACCCGGTCTGGCCTACATGTGACTCTAGAGCCACAGCGATGTGGTTGACTCTCAACTGCTCTCTGAAGTGGCCGAGTGAGACACTCAGTTGAAGGACAATGAGGGATGGGTAATAAATGCTGGTCCAACCAGCGATGCCCATGTCCCACAAATGAATAATAGAAGTTTATTTATAAGTGTCATAAGTAGACTTACATTAACACTGCAATGAAGTTACTATGAAAATCTCCTAGTCTCCACACTAAGGGAGAATTTAGCATGGCCTTTGCACCCTAACCAACACTTCGTTTGGACTGTGGGAGGAAACCGGAGCACCCAGAGGAAACCCAGGCAGTCATGGGGAGAAGGTACAAACTCTGCACAGGCAGTGACCCAAGCTGGGAATCGAACCCGGGGTCCCTGGTGCTTTGAGACAGCAGTGCTAACCCACTGTGTTCGCAATAGCGCCATATCTGCAAAAGTTTTAAAATCCAAATTTCACCAATCTTGTCCGAGAGCTGAATTCAGTTTAGGGAGGAGTCAGGAAATATATTTCTCAGCTGTTCCCGGAACCTTGGGCTGTTTTGGTCCTTTCAAGGTGCTACGTAAATTACTCTTGCAATCTGTCATCCTGGCTCGGAGACCTGCACTGACCTCATTCCAAGTATCTCAGAGAAGTGAAAGTCCGCATATTTTGCTAAACTTAACAGCCCCGCCTCCAAATAAAGGCTCACAGTGGGTTAGCACTGCTGCTTCACAGCTCCAGGGTCCTGGGTTCGATTCCCGGCTCGGGTCGCTGCCTGTGTGGAGTTTGCACATTCTCCTCGTGTCTGCATGGGTTTTCTCCGGGTGCTCCGGTTTCCTCCCACAGTCCAAAGATGTGCGGGTTAGGTTCATTGGCTATGCTAAAAAATTGCCCCTTAGTGTCCTGGGATGTGTAGGTTAGAGGGATTAGCAGGTAAATGTGTAGGGATATGGGGATAGGATCTGGGTGGGATTGTGTTCGGTGCAGACTCGATGGGCCGAAGGGCCTGTTTCTGCACTGTAGGGTTCTATGCTGAAAGTCGATGCAGGAATGAAATAAACTTTCCGGATCGTTGCTTGAGAGAAAAGTGTCAATGAGGCGAGACTTAACGGGGAGGGAGCTGAGACCTGGGTTCGCAGATAGTCCCTGGTGACAGGGGTGTGGCTGTATCTATTTCTACACATCAGTTTTCCATTTATAGAGTCATAGAGATTCATAGCTTTGGCCCAACTTGTCCATGCCGCCCCTTTTCTTAACCACCAAGCTAATCCCAATTGCCCGCATTTGGCCCATATCCCTCTATACCCATCTTACCCATGTAACTGTCGAAATGCTTTTTAAAAAAGAAAATTGTACCCACCTCTACTACTACCTCTGGCAGCTTGTTCCAGACACTCACCACCCTCTGTACGAAAAAATTGTCCCTCCGGACCCCTTTGTATCTCTCCCTCTCATCTGAAACCTATGCCTTCTAGTTTTAGACTCCCCTAACTTTGGGAAAAGATATTGATTATCTAACTGATCTGTGCCCCTCATCATAATATAGATCTCTATAAGTTTATCCCTACACTCCAGAGAAAAATGTCCCAGTCTATCCAGCCTCTCCTTATAACTCAAACCATCAAGTCTGAGTAGCATCCTAGTAAATCTTTTCTATATTCTTTCTATAACTAGTCAGTTAAGAAAGATGAAACACAGGGGGCAACGAACGTGAAGTTTCAGTGCTGTACCTGTCCTGGGAGTGTTTGATGGGGGGACAGTGTAGAGGGAGCTTTATTCTGTATCTAACCCTGTGCTGTACCTGTCCTGGGAGTGTTTGATGGGGGACAGTATAGAGGGAGCTTTACTCTGTATCTAACCCCGTGCTGTACCTGTCCTGGGAGTGTTTGATGGGGGACAGTGTAGAGGGAGCTTTACTCTGTATCTAACCCTGTGCTGTACCTGTCCTGGGAGTGTTTGATGGGGACAGTGTAGAGGGAGCTTTACTCTGTATCTAACCCCGTGCTGTACCTGTCCTGGGAGTGTTTGATGGGGACAGTGTAGAGGGAGCTTTACTCTGTATCTAACCCCATGCTGTACCTGTCCTGGGAGTGTTTGATGGGGGACAGTGTAGAGGGAGCTTTACTCTGTATCTAACCCCGTGCTGTACCTGTCCTGGGAGTGTTTGATGGGGACAGTGTAGAGGGAGCTTTACTCTGTATCTAACTCCGTGCTGTACCTGTCCTGGGAGTGTTTGATGGGGGGACAGTGTAGAGGGAGCTTTACTCTGTATCTAACCCTGTGCTGTACCTGTCCTGGGAGTGTTTGATGGGGGACAGTGTAGAGGGAGCTTTACTCTGTATCTAACCCCGTGCTGTACCTGTCCTGGGAGTGTTTGATGGGGGGACAGTGTAGAGGGAGCTTTACTCTGTATCTAACCCCGTGCTATACCTGTCCTGGGAGTGTTTGATGGGGACAGTGTAGAGGGAGCTTTACTCTGTATCTAACCCCGTGCTGTACCTGTCCTGGGAGTGTTTGATGGGGACAGTGTAGAGGGAGCTTTACTCTGTATCTAACCCCGTGCTGTACCTGTCCTGGGAGTGTTTGATGGGGACAGTGTAGAGGGAGCTTTACTCTGTATCTAACTCCGTGCTGTACCTGTCCTGGGAGTGTTTGATGGGGGGACAGTGTAGAGGGAGCTTTACTCTGTATCTAACCCTGTGCTGTACCTGTCCTGGGAGTGTTTGATGGGGGACAGTGTAGAGGGAGCTTTACTCTGTATCTAACCCCGTGCTGTACCTGTCCTGGGAGTGTTTGATGGGGGGACAGTGTAGAGGGAGCTTTACTCTGTATCTAACCCTGTGCTGTACCTGTCCTGGGAGTGTTTGATGGGGGACAGTGTAGAGGGAGCTTTACTCTGTATCTAACCCCGTGCTGTACCTGTCCTGGGAGTGTTTGATGGGGGACAGTGTAGAGGGAGCTTTACTCTGTATCTAACCCCGTGCTGTACCTGTCCTGGGAGTGTTTGATGGGGGACAGTGTAGAGGGAGCTTTACTCTGTATCTAACCCCGTGCTGTACCTGTCCTGGGAGTGTTTGATGGGGGACAGTGTAGAGGGAGCTTTACTCTGTATCTAACCCCGTGCTGTACCTGTCCTAGGAGTGTTTGATGGGGGGACAGTGTAGAGGGAGCTTTACTCTGTATCTAACCCTGTGCTGTACCTGTCCTGGGAGTGTTTGATGGGGGGGACAGTGTAGAGGGAGCTTTACTCTGTATCTAACCCCGTGCTGTCCCTGTTCTGGGAGTATTTGATGGGGGGGACAGTGTAGAGGGAGCTTTACTCTGTATCTAACCCCGTGCTGTACCTGTCCTGGGGGTGTTTGATGGGGGACAGTGTAGAGGGAGCTTTACTCTGTATCTAACCCCGTGCTGTACCCATCCTGGGAGTGTTTGAGGGGGGGACAGTGTAGAGGGAGCTTTACTCTGTATCTAATCCCGTGCTGTACCTGTCCTGGGAGTGTTTGATGGGGGGACAGTGTAGAGGGAGCTTTACTCTGTATCTAACCCCGTGCTGTACCTGTCCTGGGAGTGTTTGATGGGGGACAGTGTAGAGGGAGCTTTACTCCGTATCTAATCCTGTGCTGTACCTGTCCTGGGAGTGTTTGATGGGGGACAGTGTAGAGGGAGCTTTACTCTGTATCTAACCCCATGCTATACCTGTCCTGGGAGTGTTTGATGGGGGGACAGTGTAGAGGGAGCTTTACTCTGTATCTAACCCTGTGCTGTACCCGTCCTGGGAGTGTTTGAGGGGGGCAGTGTAGAGGGAGCTTTACTCTGTATCTAACCCCGTGCTGTACCTGTCCTGGGGGTGTTTGATGGGGGACAGTGTAGAGGGAGCTTTACTCTGTATCTAACTCCGTGCTGTACCTGTCCTGGGAGTGTTTGATGGGGGGACAGTGTAGAGGGAGCTTTACTCTGTATCTAACCCTGTGCTGTACCTGTCCTGGGAGTGTTTGATGGGGGACAGTGTAGAGGGAGCTTTACTCTGTATCTAACCCCGTGCTGTACCTGTCCTGGGAGTGTTTGATGGGGGGACAGTGTAGAGGGAGCTTTACTCTGTATCTAACCCCGTGCTATACCTGTCCTGGGAGTGTTTGATGGGGACAGTGTAGAGGGAGCTTTACTCTGTATCTAACCCCGTGCTGTACCTGTCCTGGGAGTGTTTGATGGGGACAGTGTAGAGGGAGCTTTACTCTGTATCTAACCCCGTGCTGTACCTGTCCTGGGAGTGTTTGATGGGGACAGTGTAGAGGGAGCTTTACTCTGTATCTAACTCCGTGCTGTACCTGTCCTGGGAGTGTTTGATGGGGGACAGTGTAGAGGGAGCTTTACTCTGTATCTAACCCCGTGCTGTACCTGTCCTGGGAGTGTTTGATGGGGGACAGTGTAGAGGGAGCTTTACTCTGTATCTAACCCCGTGCTGTACCTGTCCTGGGAGTGTTTGATGGGGGACAGTGTAGAGGGAGCTTTACTCTGTATCTAACCCCGTGCTGTACCTGTCCTGGGAGTGTTTGATGGGGGACAGTGTAGAGGGAGCTTTACTCTGTATCTAACCCCGTGCTGTACCTGTCCTGGGAGTGTTTGATGGGGGGACAGTGTAGAGGGAGCTTTACTCTGTATCTAACCCTGTGCTGTACCTGTCCTGGGAGTGTTTGATGGGGGGGACAGTGTAGAGGGAGCTTTACTCTGTATCTAACCCCGTGCTGTCCCTGTTCTGGGAGTATTTGATGGGGGGGACAGTGTAGAGGGAGCTTTACTCTGTATCTAACCCCGTGCTGTACCTGTCCTGGGGGTGTTTGATGGGGGACAGTGTAGAGGGAGCTTTACTCTGTATCTAACCCCGTGCTGTACCCATCCTGGGAGTGTTTGAGGGGGGGACAGTGTAGAGGGAGCTTTACTCTGTATCTAATCCCGTGCTGTACCTGTCCTGGGAGTGTTTGATGGGGGGACAGTGTAGAGGGAGCTTTACTCTGTATCTAACCCCGTGCTGTACCTGTCCTGGGAGTGTTTGATGGGGGACAGTGTAGAGGGAGCTTTACTCCGTATCTAATCCTGTGCTGTACCTGTCCTGGGAGTGTTTGATGGGGGACAGTGTAGAGGGAGCTTTACTCTGTATCTAACCCCATGCTATACCTGTCCTGGGAGTGTTTGATGGGGGGACAGTGTAGAGGGAGCTTTACTCTGTATCTAACCCTGTGCTGTACCCGTCCTGGGAGTGTTTGAGGGGGGACAGTGTAGAGGGAGCTTTACTCTGTATCTAACCCCGTGCTGTACCTGTCCTGGGGGTGTTTGATGGGGGACAGTGTAGAGGGAGCTTTACTCTGTATCTAACCCTGTGCTGTACCTGTCCTGGGAGTGTTTGATGGGGACAGTGTAGAGGGAGCTTTACTCTGTATCTAACCCCGTGCTGTACCTGTCCTGGGAGTGTTTGATGGGGGGACAGTGTAGAGGGAGCTTTACTCTGTATCTAACCCTGTGCTGTACCTGTCCTGGGAGTGTTTGATGGGGGACAGTGTAGAGGGAGCTTTACTCTGTATCTAACCCCGTGCTGTACCTGTCCTGGGAGTGTTTGATGGGGACAGTCTAGAGGGAGCTTTACTCTGTATCTAACCCCGTGCTGTACCTGTCCTGGGAGTGTTTGATGGGGACAGTCTAGAGGGAGCTTTACTCTGTATCTAACCCCGTGCTGTTCCTGTCCTGGGAGTGTTTGATAAAATCAAGTAAGGAAAAAATAGATTCAAATATATTACCTTCAAGGCCAGTTATAAACTGTTTTCTTTATTTAAACATCTTGGCTGGAATTTTACCATCCTGCCCGCCATGGGAATCAGTGCCGGCACGGTTTGGTCAATAGGAAGATGTGTTGACCTTACGGTTTTTGGGATGAGTGAGGCCGGATAATACACACACACTCACACTCACTCACACTCACCGCACCCTATCCCCAGCCTGTGCACTGACTGGAATAGCTGAGTGTTGGCTATGCTGCAATAACCTGGTCCCACCACAGGAGGTCACTAATTGTCACAAATTCCTCACAATCCCTGAATTTGTCGATCCCCCAAATAAAAGAAACAGGTTGAGGAATTCATTCAAAATTCACACTCAGTTCTTTTTTAGTTTGCAGCTAATTCTCAGGACGTGGGTGTTAGGGTCAAGACTGGCAACTGATGCCCAAATGCCCTTTGATTTGATTTGATTTGATTTATTATTGTCAACATACAGTGAAAAGTATTGTTGCTTGAGCACTATACAGACAAAGCATACCGTTCATAGAGAAGGAAAGGAGAGAGTGCAGAATGCAGCATTGCAGTCATAGCTAGGGTGTAAAGAAAGATCGACTTAATGCGAGGTAAATCCAAGTCTTGATCAATTGGGCTGACGAGTGGCAGATGGAGTTTAATTTAGACAAATGTGAGGTGATGAATTTTGGTAGATTGAACCAGGGCAGGACTTAATCAGTTAATGGTAGGGCGTTGGGGAGAGTTACAGAACAAAGAGATCTAGGGGTGCAGGTTCATAGCTCCTTGAAAGTGGGGTCACAGGTGGACAGAGTGGTGAAGAAGGCATTCGACGTACTTGGTTTCATCGGTCAGAACATTGAATACAGGAGTTGGGGCGTCTTGTTGAAGTTGTACAAGACATTGGTAAGGCCACACTTGTGTACAGTTCTGGTCACCCTATTATAGAAAGGGTATCCTTAAATTAGAAAGAGTGCAGAAGAGATTTACTAGGATGCTCCCAGGACTTAATGGTTTGAGATATAAGGAAAGGCTGGATAGACTGGGATCTTTTTCTCTGGAGCGTAGGAGGCTGAGGGGTGATCTTATAGAGGTCTATAAAATAATGAGGGGCCCTGATCAGCTGGAGTAAGAAGTCTCATAACACCAGGTTAAAGTCCAACAGGTTCATTTGGAATCACGAGCTTTCGGAGCGCTGCCCCTTCCTCAGATGAGTGACTCACCCAATGAAGGAGCAGCGCTCCGAAATTGCAAATAAACCCGTTGGACTTCATTTTGTTGACATTGAGGGAGAGGTTATTGTCCACACATCAGTTCACCAGATTCTGGATCTCCTTCCTCCACTCCGTCTCATCCTTGTTTGAGATCCGACCCCCTACAATTGTGTCATCAGTAAATTTGTGAGTGGGTTGGATCGGGATGTGGTTGCACAGGGACGTGATAACAAGGCTTATCAGGGCTGGAACAGCAGTAGGCCTGATGGGCTGGTTGCTGGATTTGGCAATCAGCCAGGAGTCACACATCTTGTACCCTCCCTTTACTGTCGTACCACGATAATCCGAATGCGTCCCAAACTCTGTCACCCCACCCTTTCCCCCCCAACAGCCAGGAGATGAGACAGTTTCCTGCGTTAGTTGAAATAGAGAACAGGCCGAGTGTGGAGGATGCAGTCGCAGGTGAGACAGAACTTTCACCCAGACAGTGAGACAGCCATCAACAAGCTCATCAGCCTCGAGTACTACACCTCATATGTGTACCTCGCCATGGTAAAGTGAAACTCTTACCATCTTTGACACCGAGTAGAGTGTGGCCTTGATGAGGCATTGCCTGGTAAAATGTAACACTGCCCCAGAGTGCTTTCCAAAATAGTCCACTCAACTTGGAACCTCCGCCTGCGATCATGCCTCATAAATATTGCTGCTAATTTGGTTTGGTTTCGGGGGAGTGTCAGTTTATTTTTGTTGTGTTAGTGTAACAGGTGGGAATAGATAGAAGTTGCATTTCTATAGCGCCTTTCCTGGTTACGAGTTGTGCTTCACAATTGCTGAAACTCTTGGATTGCAGTCTCTGCTGGAATGTGGTGCTGCTATGTTGACCACACGAGATCAAAGCCCAATTTTATCATTGCGCTGCGCCCATTTTTGGGCGAAAAAACGTGAAACAAGTACTGTGCCTGAAACAGGCGCGACAGCCATTTAAATGTATTTGTGTGCATTTAAGTTGATTTAATGGGCCTGTACTCCCAACCTTACCGGCACCTCCCCCTTTACCACTCCTAGTTTCAAGTCATAGAATCATAGAACCCTACAGTGCAGAAAGAGGCCCTTCGGCCCATCAGGTCTGCACCAAACACAATCCCACCCAGGCCCTACCCCCATATCCCTACATATTATACCCACTAATCCCTCTAACCTACACATCCCTGGGCACTAAGGGGCAATTTCTTAGCATGGCCCATCAACCTAACCCGCACATCTTTGGACTGTGGGAGGAAACCGGAGCACCCGGAGGAAACCCACGCAGACACGAGGAGCTTTACTCTGTATCTACACAGACAGTGACCTGAGCCGGGAATCGAACCCAGGACCATTGGAGCTGTGAAGCAGCAGTGCGAACCACTGTGCTACCGTGCCACCCCCGTACTCACAATAAAAATGGTAAAATAGGACCCACTGCCTCCCTGCTTGATGTCGAACTCTCTCCCCGAGCTCACCAAACTCACCACTCCATGTGTCGGCTATTTAACCTTGAGTGCATCACGTCAAATTTTGTTCCAGACCCCCTCCAGGGACCACCTGACAACGATGAGAGGATCAGGAGTAAGAACCTTGGCAGTGTTTGGGACAGTGTAGAGGGAGCTTTACTCTGTATCTAACCCCGAGCTGTACCTGTCCTGGGAGTGTTTGATGGGGGGACAGTGTAGAGGGAGCTTTACTCTGTATCTAACCCCGTGCTGTCCCTGTCCTGGGAGTGTTTGATGGGGGGACAGTGTAGAGGGAGATTTACTCTGTATTTAACCCCGTGCTGTACCTGTCCTGGGAGTGTTTGATGGTGGGACAGTGTAGAGGGAGCTTTACTCTGTATTTAACCCCGTGCCGTACCTGTCCTGGGAGTGTTTGATGGTGGGACAGTGTAGAGGGAGCTTTACTCTGTATCGAACCCCGTGCTGTACCTGTCCTGGGAGTGTTTGATGGGGGACAGTGTAGAGGGAGCTTTACTCTGTATCTAACCCTGTGCTGTACCTGTCCTGGGAGTGTTTGATGGGGGACAGTGTAGAGGGAGCTTTACTCTGTATCTAACCCCGTGCTGTACCAGTCCTGGGAGTGTTTGATGGGGGACAGTGTAGAGGGAGCTTTACTCTGTATCTAACCCCGTGCTGTACCTGTCCTGGGAGTGTTTGATGGGGACAGTGTAGAGGGAGCTTTACTCTGTATCTAACCCTGTGCTGTCCCTGTCCTGGGAGTGTTTGATGGGGGACAGTGTAGAGGGAGCTTTACTCTGTATCTAACCCCGTGCTGTACCTGTCCTGGGAGTGTTTGATGGGGGACAGTGTAGAGGGAGCTTTACTCTGTATCTAACCCCGTGCTGTACCTGTCCTGGGAGTGTTTGATGGGGACAGTGTAGAGGGAGCTTTACTCTGTATCTAACCCTGTGCTGTACCTGTCCTGGGAGTGTTTGATGGGGACAGTGTAGAGGGAGCTTTACTCTGTATCTAACCCCGTGCTGTACCTGTCCTGGGAGTGTTTGATGGGGGACAGCATAGAGGGAGCTTTACTCTGTATCTAACCCCGTGCTGTACCTGTCCTGGGAGTGTTTGATGGGGGACAGTGTAGAGGGAGCTTTACTCTGTATCTAACCCCATGCTGTACCTGTCCTGGGAGTGTTTGATGGGGGACAGTGTAGAGGGAGCTTTACTCTGTATCTAACCCCGTGCTGTACCTGTCCTGGGAGTGTTTGATGGGGACAGTGTAGATGGAGCTTTACTCTGTATCTAACCCCGTGCTGTACCTGTCCTGGGAGTGTTTGATGGGGACAGTGTAGAGGGAGCTTTACTCTATATATAACCCCGTGCTGTACCTGTCCTGGGAGTGTTTGATGGGGTACAGTGTGGAGGGAGCTTTACTCTGTATCTAACCCCATGCTGTACCTGTCCTGGGACTGTTTGATGGGGACAGTGTAGAGGGAGCTTTACTCTGTATCTAACCCCGTGCTGTACCTGTCCTGGGAGTGTTTGATGGGGACAGTGTAGAGGGAGCTTTACTCTGTATCTAACCCCGTGCTGTACCTGTCCTGGGAGTGTTTGATGAGTAGTCATGATGTGGGTATGCCGGCGTTGGACTGGCGTAAACACAGTAAAAAGTCTGACAACACCTGATGTTGTCAGACTTTTTACTGTTTGATGAGGACAGTGTAGAGGGAGCTTTACTCTGTATCTAACCCCATGTTGTACCTGTCCTGGGAGTGTTTGATGGGGAGACAGTGTAGAGGGAGCTTTACTCTGTATCTAACCCCGTGCTGTACCTGTCCTGGGACTGTTTGATGGGGGGCAATGTAGAGGGAGCTTTACTCTGTATCTAACCCCATGCTGTACCTGTCCTGGGACTGTTTGATGGGGGACAATGTAGAGGGAGCTTTACTCTGTATCTAACCCCATGCTGTACCTGTCCTGGGAGTGTTTGATGGGGACAGTGTAGAGGGAGTTTTACTCTGTATCTAACCTCGTGCTGTACCTGTCCTGGGAGTGTTTGATGGGGGACAGTGTAGAGGGAACTTTACTCTGTATCTAACCCCGTGCTGTACCTGTCCTGGGAGTGTTTGATGGGGGACAGTGTACTGTAAGCCCCCTCCTCAAACCTGATCAGATGTGTTTACACGTATATGTACAATGTGTTTCTACACAGGTGTGTTTGCAGTGATGTCTAGCTGCAATGATGTTGTGTATGTATCTGTCTGCATAGTGATAGAAACCCTACAGAGCAGATGGGGGCCATTCAGCCCATCGAGTCTGCACCTAAACTGTTCTAAGGAGCTCCCAACCCTGGAATTTACTCAGTTTCTTCCCCATCGAATATCTTTTTTAAAATTAACACACGAGGTGTTGCTGGCTGGGTCTAGTATTTCCTGCCCATCCTTAACTGCCCCTTGTGAAGGGGGTGGTGAGGTGTCTACGTGACCCACTGTAGGTGCATCCAGAGTGCTGTTAGGGCGGGAGTTCCAGGACTTTGACCCAGCGATAGGGAAGGAACGGAGATTAAATTTCACATCAGGATGGCGAGTGGCCTAAAAAAATGGATTAAATAAAAGAGATTGCATTATTGACTCCATTTTAGAAAGCGATCTTTCTTTGGTTATTGAACTTGCTGACTCCTGTCCTGGGGGATGGATTGGCGGAAGGGTTTTTTTTTTGTTCCAGTCTTATTACTTCGAACGGGACGATGTCGCTCAGGAGAACTTTGCAAAGTTTTTCCACGAGTTGTCGGAGACAGAACGCAAGCACGCTGAGGACTTGATCGAATACCAGAGGGAGCGAGGGGGTCGGATCCAGCTGGAGAACATCGAGGTGAGCACGGCGTTCCGACATCGCAGAGACTCCTTTCCCATCTCTCCGCGCTCATGCCCAAGAGTCCAATGGGCGGAGCTTTCCCATCCCGTTCGCCACGGGAATCGTAGCAGGCGAGACATGGACCATGCAAAGATCCATTCACCTCAGGTGGGAATTTCCAGACTTAGAGAATCCCTACAGTGCAGAGGAGGCCATTCAGCCCATCAAGCCTGCATTGGCCACAATCCCACCCAGGCCCTATCCCCATAACCCCTGCATTTAACTTAGATAGTCCCCCTGATACTAAGGGTTAATTTAGCATGGCCAATCCACCTAACCTGCACATCTTTGGACACTAAGGAGCAATTTAGCACGGCCAATCCACCTAACCTGCACATCTTTGGACACTAAGGGGCAATTTAGCATGGCCAATCCACCTAACCTGCACATCTTTGGACACTAAGGGACAATTTAGCATGGCCAATCCACCTAACCTGCACATCTTTGGACACTAAGGGACAATTTAGCATGGCCAATCCACCTAACCTGCACACCTTTGGACACTAAGGGACAATTTAGCATGGCCAATCCACCTAACCTGCACATCTTTGGACGCTAAGGGACAATTTAGCATGGCCAATCCACCCTAACCTACACATCTTTGGACACTAAGGGACAATTTAGCATGGCCAATCCACCCTAACCTACACATCTTTGGACACTAAGGGACAATTTAGCATGGCCAATCCACCCTAACCTGCACATCTTTGGACACTAAGGGACAATTTAGCATGGCCAATCCACCTAACCCGCACATCCTTGGACATAAAGGGGCAATTTAGTGTGGCTAATCCACCGAACATAGGTGCATTAACCCAAACAGGCGCTCGAGTCTGCTGACTAGGGGAATTTCACAGTAACTTCATTGCAATGTTAATGTAAGTCTACATGTGACTAATAAATAAACTTTACATCTTTGGACACTAAGGGGCAATTTAACATTGCCAATCCACCGAGCATAGGTGCATTGATCCAAACAGGCGCCAGAGTGTGGGGACTAGGGGAATTTCACAGTAACTTCACTGCCGTGTTAATGTAAGCCTTACTTGTGACTAGTAAATAAAACTTTACACCTTTGGACACTGAGGGACAATTTAGCATGGCCAATCCGCCTAACCTACTCATCTTTGGGCTTGGGGAGAGGGTGGTCGGAAAATCCTGCCCAGCAAGGCGATCATTTCTTCCATTGCTTTTACGCCCAGTGTATTGTTTGACTGATGGAATCATAGCAAGGGGAAGGTCCCGCACCGTACAGTCATAAAATAGGAGCAAATATGGAAGGACGTTTGGACATTGAACCTCTTAGAGAGATGTTAGGAAATGGCTGGGTCAAGGAGTTAGGTTTTAGGGAAATATCTTAAAGGCAGAAAGAGGCCAGAATTGGAGGAATGCCAAGAGCTTGGAGCCCTTAGAATGATGGAACATTCTAGGCACAGAAAGAGGCCAATTGGCCCATCATGTCTGCACCATCCAAAAAACAAGCCCTATTCCCATTTTCCAGCTTTATATCCGACGCCCTGCCAGTTACTTCATGTTTTCAGTTTAAATTTATTTATTAGTGTCACACAGTGGCACAGTGGTTAGCACTGCTGCCTCTCAGTGTCAGGGACCCGGGTTCCATTCCGACCTCCATTCACTGTCTGTGTGGAGTCTGCACATTCTCCCCATGTCTGTGTGGGTTTCCTCCAGGTTCTTCCCATAGTCTGGAAGGTACGCTGGTTAAGGTGCATTGGCTGTGCTAAATTCTCCCTCAGTGTACCATTCCGACCTCCATTCACTGTCTGTGTGGAGTCTGCACATTCTCCCCGTGTCTGTGTGGGTTTCCTCCGGGGTGCTGCCGTTTCCTCCCACACTGCAAAGATGTGCGGGTTAGGTGGATTGGCCGTGCTAAATTGCCCCTTAGTGTCAGGGGGGCTAACTAGGGTAAATGCATGGGGTAAAGGAGATAGAGATTGGGCGGGGTTGTTGTCAATGCAGGCGTGATGGGCTGAATGGCCTCCATCTGTACTGTAGGGGTTCTATGATGTAGGTTACATTAACACTGCAATGAAGTTACTGTGAAAGTCCCCTAGTCGCCACACCCCGGCGCCTGTTCGGGTTACACTGAGGGAGAATTTAGCACGGCCAATGCACCTTAACCAGCGTATCTCCCAGACTATGGGAACCCACACAGACACGGGGAGAATGTGCAGACTCCACACAGACGGTGACCCAAGCCGGGAATGGAAGCCGGGTCCTTGGCTCTGTGTTGGCAGCAGTGCCAACCCACTGTGCCACCTCAGGTGCAGACGCAGACACCTTTGAAAGGCGTTGCGGGTTTAGCTTCTGCTACCCTTTCAGGCAGTGAGTTCCTGATTCCCACCACACTCTGAGGGGAAACACTATTTCCTCATCTCTCATTCTAATCACTGACCTCTCTGCTAAAGTAAATCGGCCTTTCCTATCCACCCTACCCAGGTCTGTGAGGTTCAGTTCTTAACTCGCAGCTATTTTGGATTTGACAGTGTTCCCTCGTTTTACACCCACACGCTTATTTTTGTTCAGTGTGTGAGTGAGTCACTGCTTTTCCTGCGGTTAACTGTGAACCCATCCGAGCTTACATTTCTCATTACTCAAATAAAAGATGGGTGCTCGACACTGGTCACACGATCTCAATAGTGGGTAGTTGCGTGGCGCAGTTGAACTTTAACCTTTGTGCGCATCTGTCACAGAGTCATAGGGAGCAGAAAAGACCCTTTGGCCCATTGACCCTGCACCGAGAATAGCCACTACTTATGGGCTCGCTAATCCCCTTTCCCTGACACTTGCCCCAGGCGCGGAGTGTGCACGGTCCCCAGCATACCTTTTAATTCTCTCTATTACTTTTTATTCTAACTCTTTCACACCTTAGCTGTGACTGTAACACTACATTCTGCACCTTTCAAAGAACAAACAAAAATTACAGCACAGAAAAAGGCCCTTCGGCCCCTCCAAGCCTGCACCGACCATGCTGCCCGACTGAACTAAAACCCCCTACCCTTCTGGGGACCAAATCCCTGTATTCCCATCCTATTCATATATTTGTCAACACCCCCCTCCCCCCCCCCCCCTCTTAAAAGTCACTACCATATCTGGTTCCACTACCTCCCCTGGAAACTGGTTCCAGGCACCCACCACCCTCTGTAAAAAAATCTGCCTCGTACATCTACTTTAAACACTGCCCCTCGCACCTTACTCTATGAACGGTATGCTTTGTCTGTGCAGCGTGCAAGAAACAATACTTTTCACTGTATCCCAATACCTGTGACAATAATAAATCAAATCAAATTAAATCAAATCAGACCAAATGTTAAGATGTTTAAAGTGCTCCTCCAAATATTATTTAAAGGTTGTAAGGTTTCCGGTCTCCCCTTTCTTCCCAGGCAGCGCATTCCAGATTCCCACCACCTTCTGAGTGAAAAGGCCTTTTTCTCAAATCCCCTCCTGCCCCTCATCCTAAAACTCTGCCCCCTCGCAATTAACCCCTCAACGAAGGGGAACAGTTGCTCCCTACTCCCCCTGTCCATACCCCTCATAATCTTATACGCCTCAATCATGTCCCCCCTCAGCCTTCCCTGCTCTGGAGAAAACATTCCCAGCCTATCCAGCCTCTCCTTATAGCTCAGGTGCTCTGTCCCAGGGCAGCATCCTGGTGAATCCGATGGTCAATAAGGACTGTAGGAGGAGAGGTAATAAGCCGTGGATAACGAAGGAGATGAAGGAAAGTGTTAAATTAAAAGCGGAGGAGTTTAGAGTAGCGAAGAGGAGTGGGCGAGAAGAGGATTGGGAGAGGTTTAAATGTCAACAAAGATTGACAAAGAAGTTGATAAAGGAGGGTAGGAGAAACTATGAAGCTGGGCTAGCACTTAATATAAAAAAGGATAGCAAGAGTTTTTATAAATATATAAAAAGGAAGAGGCTGGCTAGGGTGAACGTTGGTCCTTTAGAGGATGAGAAAGGGGACCTAGTGATAGGGGATGGGGATATGGCTCAGGTATTGAATAACTTTTTTGTTTCCGTCTTCACGGAGGAGGACGTGAATAATTTGCCGGGTGTTAGCGATGGAAAGGTGGTAGGACTGGAGGGTCTTAATGACATTACTGTTACTAGAGAGGCAGTGCTCGACAGACTGGAGGGGCTGATTGTGGACAAGTCCCCAGGACCGGATGGAATGCATCCGAGGGGTCTGAAAGAAATGGCGGAGGTTATAGTGGATGCCTTGGTGGTTATTTTCCAGACGTCGCTGGATTCCGGGGAAGTGCCGGAAGATTGGAAAACGGCTAATGTTACGCCGTTGTTTAAGAAGGGTGCCAGGCAAAAGGCAGGGAATTATAGGCCGGTTAGTTTAACGTCTGTGGTAGGTAAAATGTTAGAATCCGTCATTAAAGAGGAAATTGCGAGGCATCTTGAAGGGAATTGCTTGATAGAGCAGACGCAGCACGGTTTCATTAAAGGGAAGTCGTGTCTGACAAATTTACTGGAGTTCTATGAGGATGTGTCTAGGGCGGTGGATAGAGGAGAGCCGGTGGATGTGGTCTTTCTGGATTTCAGAAGGCGTTTGACGAAGTACCTCATAAGAGGTTATTGCAGAAGGTCAGGGGACTTGGAGTTGGGGGTAGGGTGTTAGCGTGGATAGAGGATTGGTTGTCAAATAGGAGGCAGAGAGTGGGGATCAACGGGTGCTATTCGGATTGGCGGACGGTGACTAGTGGAGTGCCCCAGGGGTCGGTGCTGGGGCCTCAGCTTTTTACCATTTATATAGATGATCTGGAGGAGGGAACCGAGTGTAGGGTGTCGAAATTTGCTGATGACACCAAGATTGGGGGAACGGCAAATTGTGCGGAGGGTGTGGAGAGTCTGCAGAAGGATCTAGATAGGCTGTGTGAATGGGCCAGGAAATGGCAAATGGAATTTAATGTTGGCAAGTGTGAGGTGGTCCATTTTGGAAGGAAGAATGGTAGGAAGGACTATTACTTACGTGGCGAAAAACTGCAGCAGGCGACGGTGCAGAGGGACCTCGGGGTCCTTGTGCATGAGTCGTAAAAACCCAGCTTGCAGGTGCAGCAGGTGGTCAGGAAGGCGAATGGGATGCTGGCCTTCATAGCGAAAGGGATTGAATATAAAAGTAGGGAGGTCTTGCTGCAGCTGTATAGGGCATTGGTGAGGCCGCAGCTAGAGTACTGTGTGCAGTTTTGGGCGCGCACCTGCGCAAAGATATTTTGGCCCTGGAGGGAGTGCAGAGGAGGTTTACTCGGCTGATACCGGAATTGAGGGGGTTGAGCTATGAGGAGAGGCTGAATGAACTAGGCTTGTACTCGTTGGAGTTTAGAAGAATGAGGGGAGATCTCATTGAGACGTATAAGATGATGAATGGGATGGATAGGATAGAGGTGGAGAGACTCTTCCCGCTCAAAAAAGACAGTAGGACTAGGGAACACAGCCTCAAGATAAAGGGGGGGCGTTTGAGAAAGGAGTTGAGGAGGAACTTCTTCACTCAAAGGGTGGTGAATCTCTGGAATTCTCTACCCGTTGAAGTGGTGGAGGCTGCCTCGCTAAATATTTTTAAGACGCGGGTTGATGGGTTTTTGATAAGAGAGGGGATTAAGGGTTATGGGGAGAGGGCGGGAAGGTGGAACTGAGCCACGACAGATCAGCCATGATCTTATTGAATGGCGGGGCAGGCTCGAAGGACCAGATGGCCTACTCCTGCTCCTATTTCTTATGTTCTTATGTTCTTATGAATCTCTGCTGTACCCCCTCTAGAGTGATCACATCCTTCCTGTAGTAACATGAGCAGAACGGCACACGGTCCTCCAGCCATGGCCTCACCAACACTCTGTACAACTTTAAGATTACCTCCTTGCTCTTATACGGTGGCACAGTGGTTAGTACTGCTGCCTCACAGCGCCAGGGACCTGGGTTCGATTCCTGGCTTGGGACGCCGTCAGTGCAGAGCCTGTACGTTCTCCCCGTGTCTGCGTGGGTTTCCTCAGGGTGCTCCAGTTTTCTCCCACAGTCTGAAAGGGTGTATTGGCCGTGCTAAATTCCCCCTCAGTGTGCCCGAACGGGCGTCAGAGTGTGGGCGACTCGGGGATTTTCACAGTAACTTCATTGCAGTGTTAATGTAAGCCTACTTGTGACACTAATAAATAAATTCAAACTTACTCTATGCCATAACTGATAAATGCCAGTGTCCCAAATGCCTTCTTAGCTATCCTATTCCTGTGGTCTGCTGACCAGGTTAGGTTGATTGGCCATGGTAAAATTGCCCCTTAGTGTCCTGAGATGCGTCGGTTAGAGAGATTAGCGGGTAAAATTAATGGGGATGGAGGGGGGGGGGGGGTTGGGCCTGGGTGGGATAGAGTTCGGTGCAGACTCGATGGGCCAAATGGCCTCTTTCTGTGGGGTTTCTATGATTCTTTCTATGATTCAGGGATCTGTGAATAGATACCCCAAGATCCCCCTGTCCCTCGGAGCTTCCCAGTGTCCTGCCATTCATTAAATGCTCCCTTGTTTGGTTTCCAAAGTGTGACATCTCGCAGGGTTAAATACCATGTACCACTGCTCTGCCCATCTGACCAACCCATCCACATCTCCCTCTAACTCATTAATCACCAAGAAGCAGAGCATGCAAGTATTGAGTGTTTTGCTTCCTTTGGTTACCAAACACTTTGCGTCAACTCACGCAAGGCATATTTGCCTGAGTCAGGTGACCTGCCCGCACTTTCTATTGGGCAACAGCCTCTGAGAACCGCGTTTCACCGCCCTCACCACAAGATGGCAACGGACTCACAAGAGGTTATTGCAGAAGGTCGAGGGACATGGAGTTGGGGGTAGGGTGTTAGCGTGGATAGAGGATTGGTTGTCAAATAGGAGGCAGAGAGTGGGGGTCAATGGGTGCTATTCGGATTGGCGGTTGGTGACTAGTGGAGTGCCCCAGGGGTCGGTGCTGGGGCCTCAGCTATTTACCATTTATATAGATGATCTGGAGGAGGGAACCGAGTGCAGGGTGTCGAAATTTGCTGATGACACCAAGATTGGGGGAAAGGCAAATTGTGAGGAGGGTGTGGAGAGTCTGCAGAAGGATCTAGATAGGCTGGGCGAATGGGCCAGGAAATGGCAAATGGAATTTAATGTTGGCAAGTGTGAGGTGGTCCACTTTGGTAGGAGGAATGGTAGGAAGGACTATTACTTACGTGGCGAAAAACTGCAGCAGGCGACGGTGCAGAGGGACCTCGGGGTCCTTGTGCATGAGTCGCAAAAACCCAGCTTGCAGGTGCAGCAGGTGGTCAGGAAGGCGAATGGGATGCTGGCCTTCATAGCGAAGGGGATTGAATATAAAAGTAGGGAGGTCTTGCTGCAGCTGTATAGGGCATTGGTGAGGCCGCAGCTGGAGTACTGTGTGCAGTTTTGGGCGCCGCACCTGCGCAAGGATATTTTGGCCCTGGAGGGAGTACAGAGGAGGTTTACTCGGCTGATACCGGAGTTGAGGGGATTGAGCTATGAGGAGAGGCTGAATAAACTAGGCTTGTACTCGTTAGAGTTTAGAAGAATGAGGGGAGATCTCATTGAGACGTATAAGATGATGAATGGGATGGATAGGATAGAGGTGGAGAGACTGTTCCCGCTCAAAAAAGACAGTAGGACTAGGGGGCACAGCCTCAAGATAAAGGGGGGGGCGGTTTAGAACAGAGTTGAGGAGGAACTTCTTCACTCAAAGGGTGGTGAATCTCTGAAATTCTCTGCCCGTTGAAGTGGTGGAGGCTGCCTCGCTAAATATTTTTAAGAAACGGGTTGATGGGTTTTTGATAAGAGAAGGGATTAAGGGTTATGGGGAGAGGGCGGGAAGGTGGAGCTGAGTCACGACAGATCAGCCATGATCTTATTGAATGGCGGGGCAGGCTCGAAGGGCCAGATGGCCTCCTCCTGCTCCTATTTCTTATGTTCTTATGTTCTTATGATTTTGCCGAGGAACATCCATCCCCAAACGCCTCGCAGCCAATGAGGTTCTTTAGAAGCACAGGCTGGAATTTTACCACCACAGGAATCGGAGCGGGCGAGGGGCGCACAACGGAAAGGTCCGATGACCTCGGGTGGGATTTTACGGTCTTGGGACTGGCGTGAGACCGGCAAATCCTGCCAGTAGTGAGTGTTGCAATGTAGCCGAACCCGGCTGCCAATCTGCACACAGCAAGATCCCACAAATAGCGATGAGATCATGAGGACATTCTCTGTTTAGGTGTTGGGCTGAGGATTAGGCAATGGCTTGTGTTTATGTAGCACCTCCCCTGACCTCAGAACATTCCTCAGGTGCTTGGCAGCCAATTAAATGCAGCCAACCCCACCTCTGAGCTGCAGTCACTGTTGGACTGCAGGAAAAGTGGTAGCTAATTTGTGCACAGCAAGATCCCACATGCGGCAACGTGACGACCAGGTATACTAAACGCCCTTGTCCTAATTCCAAACCAAGCCATGTTCGCCCATCTGCCTCGTCCTCGCAGACTCCCAGTCAAGTATCACTTTGCTTTTGAAAGTCTCACCTCTGAATGTGTCTCTCCTCGTCCCTCCCTATCTCCGCAATATCCCTCAGCTTCACGGCCTCTCCGAGATACCTTCACTCCTCTTATCCTGGCCCACCATTATAATCGCTCCACCACTGGGTAACCGTGCCTTCACTTGCCTTCAATTTGATCCAGGGTAATCCTCCCCCCTGCCCCCAATCCTTTCAATCTTCACACGGGATAAAGTTTAAAGTCTATTTATTAGTGTCACAAGTAGGCTTACATTAACACTGCAATGAAGTTACTGTGAAAATGCCACACTCCCGTTTGGGTAAACTGAGGGACACGGCCAATGCACATCTTTCGGACTGTGGGAGGAAACCGGAGCTCCTGGAGGAAACCCACACAGACATGGGCAGAATGTACAGACTCTGGACAGACAGACACCCTGGTGCTGTGAGGCAGCAGTGCTAACCACTGTGCCATCCTCCACGTAGGTGTAAACACAGAGCGTTGACGTAATGAGGTGAGGGATGGGCAGGATTGTTTGGCCTTGCTTGTACGGAAACTGTGTGTAAACCGTAAAATCCCACCCGAGGTCAGTGGAACTTTCCCGTGCTCTGTCCCCTCGCCTGCTCCAATTCCTGTAGCTGGCAGGGTGGGTAAAGTTCCAGCCAGTGTCTCTGACCGTGTGGCATTCCCTCAGTGCGGCACTGGGAGCGTCAGCCCAGGTTGTGTGGCCTGACTCCTCCACTCTCTGACTCAGAGGTGACATGTTTCAATGGAGCTATTCTTGACAGCATACGATAGTTATGTTCGTGTGTGCCCTCCCGTAACAGAGCACCGATTAAATATTCACCCGTCAGCAATTCACAGAGGCAAATATATATCTTTGTGGTCTGTGAATCTGCAGATGTGTGCCATTACCTATCTTTTTATTCATTAGGTGAGGGCTCGCTGGCTGGGTCAGCATTTATTGCCCATCCCGAGTTGCCACTGAACTGAGAGTCTCACTTGGCCATTTCAGAGGGCAGGTTGTGGTGGGCTGCTCTTGGATGTTGCTTCGGGAGTTGCCTACTGCTTCATGTCGTTGGTGTGCGTAAACTGGACCATCTCGAGGGCATCATGACAGCTCAGAGACTATCTCTGTTGCTGTGCGGACACATGGGTTTGGGCCTGTGTCCGTGGGAGTTTGCGCGTTCTCCCCATGGTTGCGTGGGTTTCCTCCGGGTGCTCCGGTTTCCTCCCACATCCCAAAAATGTGCTTTTAGGCTGATTGATTGGGTAACAAATTGTCCCTATATTGGACCTCCCTGATCCTCACACATTAGGCATAGACTAGAGTCATGAATAGGTCACTGACTATGGGACGGCGGCGCGGGCTCGTTGGGCCGAAGGGCCTGTTTCCCGTGCTGTGTTGTTCTTTGTTCTTTGTTCAGTTGAGAGTCAACCACATTGCTGTGGCTCTGGAGTCACATGTAGGCCAGACCGGGGTAAGGACGGCAGATTTCCTTCCCTGAAGGGACATTAGTGACCCAGATGGGTTTTTCCGACAATGGTTTCACGAACGTCAGTCGATTCTTAATTTTTATCATTGAATTCAAAGTTCACCACCCGGGATTCGAACCCGAGTCCCCAGAACATTAGCTAAGTTTGGGCGGCACGGTAGCACAGTGGGTTAGCACAGCTGCTTCATTGCTCCAGGCTCCTGGGTTCGATTCCTGGCTCGGGTCACTGTCTGTGTGGAGTTTGCACATTCTCCTCATGTCTGCGTGGGTTTTCTCCGGGTGCTCCGGTTCCCTCCCACAGTCCAAAGATGTGCGGGTTAGGTTGATTGGCCATGCTAAGAAATTGCCCCTTAGTATCCAGGGATGTGTAGGTTAGAGGGATTAGTGGGTATAATATGGGGGTAGGGCCTGGGTGGGATTATGGTCGGTGCAGACTCAATGGGCACTGTAGGGTTCTATGATTCTATGGATTAATAGTCAAGCAGTAATCCCACTAGGCCATTTCCTCCCAGTTAATGTTGCTTATATCTTTGAACTCGTCCTTATTTTAATTTCCTCGTGTCCTCGTCTGTGCTGAGATGGAGAATCTCAGCCAGAACTCTGACAGAGCGAGTACAGATATACTGCTGGCCCCAGGATGGGGACGCGGGAATCAGCCTGAGTACTCAGTAGCAAGTTCCTCAGCTGCACCCTCTTTGTGTTCACCAAATAAACTTAAGGATCAGAAGAATTGTACAATCCCTACAGTGCAGAAGGAGGTCATTCGGCCCATCGAATCTGCACTGACCGCAATCCCACCCAGGCCCTATTTCTGTACATAGCCTGCTAATCCCCTGACACCAAGCGATTTAGCACGGCCAATCAACCTAACCCGCACATCTTTAGACTGTGGGAGGAAACCGGAGCACCCGGAGAAAACCCATGCAGACACGGGGAGAAGGTGCAAACTCCACACACAGTCAGTGACCCGAGGCTGGAAATGAACCTGGGTCCCTGGCACTGTGAGGCACCAATGATGGCCAACATGCCACCATGCCGTCCAAGGACATAAGAACGTGGCCATTCAGCCCCTTGACTCTCCGCCACCATCCCACCCCATCAGGGCTGATCTCACCTTGGCCTCAGCTCCACTTTCCTGCCCGTTCTCCATCAGCCTTCAGCCCTGTTGCTATTTAATAATCTGCCCACCTCTTCCTTAAATTTACTCAAAAGTAGTAAACCGAGGGGTAAGTTATAACCGCAGTTCCCTAAAGGCAACAGCATCTCAAAGGAACCTTAAAACATCGAAACGAAATTTAACTAAAGAGGATCAATAAAAACACCCCTGCCCATCATGGTGGCACAGTGGGTTAGCACTGCTGCCACACAGCGCCAGGGACCCGGGCTCAGTTCCCAGCTTGAGTCACTGTCTGTGTGGGGTTTGCACCTGCTCCCCTTGTCCCCACCCCCTCCCCCCTCTGCAAATCCCCCCACCCCCCCCCATCTGCGCCCCTCCTCCCCCATCTGCAGCCCCCCTCTCCCTCCATACTCACCCTCCCTTCTCCACGCTCCCTCGCCCCTCTCCCCTCTGCTGCACCCCCCACCCCTGCCCCCCTCTGCAAACCCAGTCCGCGCTGGGTGCCCGAGGTTCAGGATCCTGGGGCAGAAGTGAAACTAAAGTGAAAGTAACGGATTGTTTGGGAAAGTGAAAAGCGGCTGCAGCTTTGGACAAACACATACATCTGGCCTAGGGAACCCACAAGGCTACAAAAGAAGCAGACACCTTGGGATTCCGTGAAGCAAGTGACTTTTGTACGTGTGTGCCGTAACCTCCACCCCGAATCCCCAATGGTAAGAGAGAGGACTCCTGCAGAGAGAGCTCAGAGACATTGGCACAATGGTTAGCACAGCTGCCTCACAGCGCCAGGAACATCGGTTCGATTCCCGGCTCGGGTCACTGCCTTTGCGGAGTTTGCACATTCTCCCCGTGTCTGCATGGGTTTCCTCCGGGCGCTCCTGTTTCCTCCCAAAGTCCAAAGACATGCTGGTTAGGTGCATTGGCCGTGATCAATTAACCCCAGATGACCACTGCTCTCTTATCGCTTACCTTGCTGTGCAGGTACAACGGGCATGGGAGCAAGAGGGGCACACCCATTCCTCCTGCTCGTATGGGTCAAATCCAGCCCATGGTTATACTGATGGAGAGAACAGGAAAACTCCCGTCGAGATCTCAGTTCCAGTCTCTCTCTTCCACAGAAACCAGGGAAGCAAGATTGGAGGAATGGGCTGGAGGCCACACAGTACGCACTTGAGTTGCAGAAAACCATCAACAAGTCTCTCCTTGAACTGCACCAACTAGCCTCCAAAAAGCAAGACCCGCAGGTAGCTCTCTGATACAGACTGAACCACAGAATCCATAGATACTGACCCATAGAGACCATTACTGATAGAGACTGACCCATAGAGACCATTACTGATAGAGACTGACCCATAGAGACCATTACTGATAGATACTGACCCATAGGGACCATTACTGATAGATACTGACCCATAGAGACCATTACTGATACAGACTGACCCATAGGGACCATTACTGATAGATACTGACCCATAGAGACCATTACTGATACAGACTGACCCATAGGGACCATTACTGATAGATACTGACCCATAGAGACCATTACTGATAGATACTGACCCATAGAGACCATTACTGATAGATACTGACCCATAGAGACCATTACTGATAGAGACTGACCCATAGAGACCATTACTGATAGATACTGACCCATAGAGTCCATTACTGATAGAGACTGACCCATAGGGACCATTACTGATAGATACTGACCCATAGAGACCATTACTGATAGATACTGACCCATAGAGACCATTACTGATAGATACTGACCCATAGAGACCATTACTGATAGAGACTGACCCATAGAGACCATTACTGATAGAGACTGACCCATAGAGACCATTACTGATAGAGACTGACCCATAGAGACCATTACTGATAGATACTGATCCATATCCATTACTGATAGATACTGACCCATAGAGACCATTACTGATAGATACTGACCCATAGAGACCATTACTGATAGATACTGACCCATAGAGACCATTACTGATAGAGACTGACCCATAGATTTTGTTTGTAATGGATATTGATGCCCAGAGTAACTGATTGTTTAGTCATTCAATTATTTCATCCGTGAAGTTCTGATAGCTCAGCTGATGGGGATTCTGTTCTTGTGTTTCACAGATGTGTCATTTCCTTGAATCCCATTTTTTGAACAGCTGCGTGGAAATCATCAAAAGGCTTGGAGATCACATCACAATCCTCAGGAAGTTATCCAATGGGCAGAACAGTGGCCTGGGTGAATACCTGTTTAACAAGCAAACCCTCCAGTGAAGAGACTGGACTGTCAGAGTGCCGGGCCTCTCTCCGTAACACCCAATCTCCTTGGGCTGGGTTCAGAGGCCAAAGATCTTACGCTGAATGTCCCATTGGGTGAAGAAGAGTGAACAGGCAAGAAACCCGTATCTAAGGAGTATGACTCACTGATTTTTAAGTAATAAATAATTACTTTCACAGAAATGGAACTGGTATGGATTTAATGGGTGTTTCCCATCCTTGATTCTTTATGTTTAGTTTATTTATTAGTGTCACAAATAGGCTGACATTAACACTGCAGTGAAGTTACTGTGAAAATCCTCTAGTTGCCACACTCCTGTATCTGTTGGGGTACACTGAGGGAGAGTTTAGCACAGCCAGTGACTGTGGGAAGAAACCAGAGCACCCGGAGGAAACCCACGCAGACACTGGGAGAATGTGCAAACTCCGCATGGACAATGACCCAAGCTGGGAATTGAACCCAGATCCCTGACGCTGTGAGGTAGCAGCGCTAACCATTGTGCCATCGTGCTGCCGCTGTAAGACCCTGCACCCCCATCTCACACCAGACTGCGCCCTGTGACCTGTGCCCCACTAGATTGTCAAATTAGATTCCCATCAACTTGGTTTTCTCTATATTTTTGGCACCTGTGGTTCAGGATAACACTGAGAGTGTGGTCCCGTTCCAGCCGGGGGGGACTCGGGACCTGTTCCCTCTTCCTGCCCCTGAGGCAATGGCAAATTACCACCCATAAAAATGCCAAGGAAGTAGATCAGGAGGAAACACCCCCAGTCAAACATCTGCCTTCAGATGGAGCACACTTACCGTTTAACATCGTGGAATCATAGAATCCCTACAGTGCAGCAGAGGCCATTCAGCCCATCGAGTCTGCACTGATTCCCTGACAGAGTGTCTTACACAGACTCTCTCTCCCGCCTCATCTCCATAAACCCATTTAGCACGGCCAATCCACCTAACCCCCACACCTTTGGACACAAAGGGACAATTTAGTATGGCCAATCCATCTAACCCCCACATCTTTGGACACTAAGGGACAATTTAGTATGGCCAATCCATCTAACCCCCACATCTTTGGACACTAAGGGGCAATTTAGCATGGCCAATCCACCTAACCCCCACATCTTTGGACACTAAGGGACAATTTAGTATGGCCAATCCATCTAACCCCCACATCTTTGGACACTAAGGGACAATTTAGCATGGCCAATCCACCTAACCCTGCACATCTTTGGACTGTGGGAGGAAACCAGAGCACGCGGGGGAAACCTACGCAGACACAGGGAGAACATGCAGACTTCACACTCCACACGGTGAGGCCAGAATTGAACCCGAGTCCCTGGAGCTGTGAGGCAGCAGTGCTAACCACTGTGCCACCGCTCCACCCTTAGATATTCCCGAGCACTTATTTTACTGGAATTTATTCAAATTGGGAGTTCGTGGCTCGGATGGGAAATTATGATGTTAGTTTTGTGTAAGAAGGTTAGATGTTAGCGAGGCCAAGAGTGTCTCCTGTCAGAGACACTGCTGCCCTGGGCTCATCTCCCTTAACCTGGTGTTGCGAGACTTCTTACTGTGTTTACCCCAGTCCAAAGCCGGCATCTCCACATCATGGCTTAACCTCTGTTGCCAACCCCGAGACCCGAACAAACCACCCCCTCCACCACCCTCCTTGGATTTTCCCTCTCAGCCCTCTTGGGGCAGCTGGCTGGTATAGTGGGCAAAGGCTGCCTGTTATTACCTGTCGGTTCTTGCTGCCACCCAAGAGTGATTGGACAGCCAACCCACCAATCCCTGTTGAGGGAGATACACAAGAGCCATGGTGGGGCTGGCATTTGAGTTTGATTTGATTTGATTTATCATTGTCACATATTAATATACATCGAAAAGTATTGTTTCAGACAAAGCATACAGTTCATAGAGAAGGAAAGGAGAAGGTGCAGAACATAGTGTTACTGTCACAGCGAGGGTGCAGAGAAAGATCAACTTAATGCGAGGTGGGTCCATTCAAGAGTCTGACAGCAGCAGGGAAGAAGCTGTTCTTGATACGTGACCTCAGACTTTTGTATCTTTTTCTCAAAGGAAGAAGGTGGAAGAGAGAATGTCCGGGGTGCGTGGGGGTCCTTAATTATGCCGGCTGCTTTTCCGAGGCAGCGGGAAGTGTAGACAGAGTCAATGAATGGGAGGCTGGTTTGCCTGATGGATGGGGAATGTTCCGCTGTGAACAAACAAGGAAAAACCAAAGTCCTAGTTAAGTACGATAAAGCTATCTTTTTATTCATTCATGGGATTTGGGCGTCACTGGCTGTCCAGCTTTTATTGCCCATCCTTGGTTCTCAGAGGGCAGTTGAGAGTCAACCACATTGCTGTGGCTCTGGATTCACATGTAGGCCAGACCAGGTAAGGACGGCAGATTTCCTTCTCTAAAGGACATTAGTGAACCAGATAGGTTTTTCCAACAATGGTTTCATGGTCATCAGTAGGTTCTTAATTCCACCATCTGCCGCGCCGGGGTTCGAACCCGGGTCCCCAGAACGTTAGCTGAGTTTCTGGATTAATAGTCTAGCGATAATACCACTCGTCCATCATCTCCTCGTTACCGCCAGGAGTCACCTGACCCGCACTCTTAACGGGCCAGAACGCACCACAAAGCCTCAGTATATCACATACATATATCACAATCTGTGTGGAGGCAGAATTGAGATATGTTGCCAAGATCGAAGTTCGACTGAGGTCAAAGCGGGGTGAGTGAACCACAGGCCCACCCACTAGTGAAAAGATATAAGAACATAAGAACAAAAGAAATAGGAGCAGGAGTAGGCCATCTAGCCCTTCGAGCCTGCCCCGCCATTCAATAAGATCATGGCTGATCTGTCGTGGCTCAGTTCCACCTTCCCGCCCTCTCCCCATAACCCTTAATCCCCTCTCTTATCAAGAACCCATCAACCCGCTTCTTAAAAATATTTAGCGAGGCAGCCTCCACCACTTCAACGGGCAGAGAATTCCAGAGATTCACCACCCTTTGAGTGAAGAAGTTCAAAGGGTGGTGAATTTCCATCAGGTGCAGGAGATGGACAAACAGGCATGTCAATGTGGCAAATCAACTTTCGGGTATGTGAGCCCCTTCTCCCACCCACAACCCCACCATATGAGCACTCACCTTTCATAGAATCCGTACAGTGCAGAAGGAGGCCATTTGGCCCATCGACCACAATCCCACCCAGGCCCTATCCCCACAACCCCCATGCATTTACCCCTAGCCTGTCCCCCTGACACCAAGGGACAACTTAGCCCGGGCCGGTGCACCCTAACCAGCGCGCCTTTCGAACTGTGGGAGGAAACCGGACCGCCTGCAGGAAACCCATGCAGACACGGGGGGAATGCGCAGACACCATGCAGGCAGTGACCCGAGCCGAGAATCCAACCCCCAGGTCCCCTGCTAACCACTGTGCCACCCACACTCAGACCACAGAGGGGAAATCTCACCCATGTTTTTATTTTAAATTTACTTTCAACATTTCTCTTTATCAGATATAAAAATGTCAAAAATGGGGGAAAATAAGACAGCGTGGCACATCAGTCATGAATCATCGAATTGGGTACGGAATCTGTCTGCTTTCCGATTGGCGTTGGGATGGAAACATAGAAACTAGAAGCAGGAGGAGGCCATTTGGCCCTTCGAGCCTGCTCCACCAGTCATTATCATGGCTGATCATCAAATTCAATATTCTGATCCCCCCCTCCCCTCATATCCCTCAATCCCTTTAACCCCAAGAGCTATATCTAATTTCTTCTTGAAACCACACAACGTTTTGGCCTCAACTACTTTCTGTGGGAGTGAATTCCACACTCTGGGTGAAGAAATTTCTCCTCACCTCAGTCCTAAAAGGTTTACCCCTTATCCTCAAACTCTGACCCTTAGTTCTGGGCTCCCCCCACCATCGGAAACATTCTGAATCCACCCTGTCTGACCCTGTTAGAAAGAATGTTCCCAAGATGTGTTGGCTAACTACCATGGGGTGGCACAGTGGCACAGTAGTTAGCTCTGCTGCCCATCACGATCAGGGATCCGGGTTCAATTCCGGCCTTGGGTCACTATCTGTGTGGACTTTGCACGTTCTCCCTGTGTCTGCGTGGGTTTTCTCTGGGTGCTCCAGTTTCCTCCCACAGTCCAAAGATGTGTGGGTTAGGTGCATTGGTCATGCTAAAATTGCCCCTTAGTGTCAAGGGGATTAGCAGGGCAAATGTGTGGGGCTACGGGGATAGGGCTTGGGTGGGATTGTGGTTGGTACAGACTCGATGGGCTGAATGGCCTCCTTCTGTATTGTAGGGGTTTTATGAACTAATGGCTGGAGTGTGGCGACAGCTGATGTGATGAAACCTCCAGGAATACATTTAGTCAGAGTTGGCGACCCTAAGTCTTGTCTAAATGGTCACTCGCTGTGTTTTTCTGCTAATTTGCAGATTCTGGGCACGATCGTACCGGTTGTACACGCTCCGCTGCCACTGCAAGCGAGGATGGAGAATTCGGCGCTCAGCCAAATCTCTGTTCACTGCAGCGGGACTGGAGAATCCCATCATCGTGAGCGACTGGAAGATGTCAAACCTGTCTATTCCCTCCCAGGGTCTCATGGTCACTACAAAGATTGTTTAGTGTCCTAACCAGCCTTTGATTAACTTCACTGCAACAACTTCATTGAGTATGACCTGCCCTTTTCTAATCGATGTTGGCTCACTTACATCAAATAAACATGCTCAAGGTGTTACTTACTTTATCCTTAATTATAGCTTCTGGAGAGCTCCTGGTAACAGATGTGACGCCAACTAGTTTTACTGGTTTTCCGAAATGCAACAATTGGATTCATGGTGTGGGGATGCCGGTGTTGGACTGGGGTAAACACAGTAAGAAGTCTCGCAACACCAGGTTAAAGTCCAACAGGTTTACTTAGAATCACGAGCTTTCAGAGCACTGCTCCTTCCTCAGATGATGAAGGCACTCCAAAAGTTTGTACCACCAAATAAACCTGTTGGACTTTAACCTGGTGTTGTGAAACTTCTTACCGTGCCTACACTTGGAGTGTCAGCCAGACTTTTGGATTCAAGCCCCAGGATTTGAGCCCACATCTCTTGAACCTGGAGCTAAGTGCGTCACTTTTGTTTAAATTCTCCGGCTCGTTCTCCCATGGCCAATCGGAGGCAGAAAGGGGTGCTGGGCAGAGAGAACCAAGCTCTGAGATTTGGTATTCTGGTGGGTCAGTCACGGTGGGTGCAAGATGAAAAACTTTGACAGTGTTTATCATTTTTCAGCAATGCGCAACTTCTGAAGCAAGGGAGGAACTATCAAGTTCTTGAGGGGTTCCATAGCACATCACAGATTATCAGTTATTTGTGGCTCATTTAGATATGGGCATGAATATTCATATTAAATTTGATTTTGGTTTCTGGGTAATGCTGGATTGGAAACTTCCCAGTTCCTCATCAAACCACATGATGTCAAATTACCCACACACCAGTTCAATCATTCACACAACGACAATGTGACTCCTATACCAATTCTAAAATTAGATATTTGTTTAATAACATATTCAAATTGTGGGATTCAAATACTCAGTCGCCAAGTTCCAAACACATGAAAATCAAAACATTTTCTCTGATTACCTGTGGCTGGTCACGTTAACATTTATTACCCACCTCCATAACTGCATAAAGGAAGCTTTACTCTGTATCTAACCCCGTGCTGTACCTGTCCTGGGAGTGTTTGATGGGGACAGTGTAGAGGGAGCTTTACTCTGTATCTAGCCCCGTGCTGTACCTGTCCTGGGAGTGTTTGATGGGGCACAGTGTAGAGGGAGCTTTATTCTGTATCTAACCCCGTGCTGTACCTGTCCTGGGAGTGTTTGATGGGGGGACAGTGTAGAGGGAGCTCTACACTGATACTGTATCTAACCCCGTGCTGTACCTGTCCTGGGAGTGTTTGATGGGGACAGTGTACATAAGAACATAAGAACATAAGAAATAGGAGCAGGAGTAGGCCATCTAGCCCTTCGAGCCTGCTCCGCCATTCAATAAGATCATGGCTGATCTGTCGTGGCTCAGTTCCACCTTCCTGCCCTCTCCCCATAACCCTTAATCCCTTCTCTTATCAAAAACCCATCAACCCGCTTCTTAAAAATATTTAGCGAGGCAGCCTCCACCACTTCAACGGGCAGAGAATTCCAGAGATTCACCACCCTTTGAGTGAAGAAGTTCCTCCTCAACTCTGTTCTAAACCGCCTCCCCTTTATCTTGAGGCTGTGCCCCCTAGTCCTACTGTCTTTTTTGAGCGGGAAGAGTCTCTCCACCTCTATCCTATCCATCCCATTCATCATCTTATACGTCTCAATGAGATCTCCCCTCATTCTTCTAAACTCTAACGAGTACAAGCCTAGTTTATTCAGCCTCTCCTCATAGCTCAATCCCCTCAACTCTGGTATCAGCCTAGTAAATCTCCTCTGCACTCCCTCCAGGGCCAAAATATCCTTGCGCAGGTGCGGCGCCCAAAACTGCACACAGTACTCCAGCTGCGGCCTCACCAATGCCCTATACAGCTGCAGCAAGACCTCCCTACTTTTATATTCAATCCCCCTCGCTATGAAGGCCAGCATCCCATTCGCCTTCCTGACCACCTGCTGCACCTGCAAGCTGGGTTTTTGCGACTCATGCACAAGGACCCCTACTCTATATCTAACCCCGTGCTGTACCTGTCCTGGGAGTGTTTAATGGGGACAGTGTAGAGGGAGCTTTACTCTGTATCTAACCCTGTGCTGTCCCTGTCCTGGGAGTGTTTGATGGGGGACAGTGGAGAGGGAACTTTACTCTGTATCTAACCCCGTGCTGTACCTGTCCTGGGAGTGTTTGATGGGGGGACAGTGTAGAGGGAGCTTTACTCTGTATCTAACCCTGTGCTGTACCTGTCCTGGGAGTGTTTTTTTGGGGGACAGTGTAGAGGGAGCTTTACTCTGTATCTAACCCCGTGTTGTACCTGTCCTGGGAGTGTTTAATGGGGGACAGTGTAGAGGGTGCTTTACTCTGTATCTAACCCCGTGCTGTACCTGTCCTGGGAGTGTTTGATGGGGGGACAGTGTAGAGGGAGCTTTACTCTGTATCTAACCCCGTGCTGTACCTGTCCTGGGAGTGTTTGATGGGGGGACAGTGTAGAGGGAGCTTTACTCTGTATCTAACCCCGTGCTGTACCTGTCCTGGGAGTGTTTGATGGGGGACAGTGTAGAGGGAGCTTCACTCTCACATTGTGCTTTGTTGAGCAGTATTTAATTGAGCTTTGTACAGCATGTTTTACAGAGCAACATTTGATTTCACCCCCTGCAGGTTCTTTCCTCTCTAGTCCAAAAATAATGAAATCTCAACCCTCTGGTGGGCAATCTGGATGGGTATTGGATCAGCTCAGAGATGCACTCTGCAGGGGGCGATCTTGAGTCCATGGTCAGCGTCCGTGAGGATGTTGCCGGTGGCTCAAGCTCCGGAAGTCTTGGTTCTCATTGGCGCCATTGCAATTTCCCTCGCCACTGAGGTCACCAGGTTCACGGGTTTGAACCTCTCTGAATGTGGTGGTGAATCTTTCGTGGCAGAGAGGCCGGGGTGGGGGAGGGGGAGGTGGTTGTGGTGGTCTTCCTGGGGACATAAACATAAATAGAACCCGTGGGTTAGTCAGGCATGGCCAAACTGTGGCCAACCTAGCAATGCCATCTTGACAGTGTCTACCTGCCTGTGCCAAGGGATGGGCCTATTGGGAGCTTTGTGGAGAGAAGGGGCTAGAGTTTCATTTGTGTACAGTAGGCAGTAAAGAAGGCCAATGGTATCTTGGCTTTCATAGCGAGAGGATTTGATGTTTTGCTGCAATTGTGTAGAGCATTGGTGAGGCCACACCTGGAGTATTCCTATTCCCCTACAATACTAACAGATGGGCAGTGGTTAGCGCTGCTGCCTCACAGCGCCAGGGGCCCGGGTTCGAACCCCCAGCTTGGGTCACTGCCTGTGTGGAGTCTGCACATTCTCCCCATGTCTGCGTGGGTTTCCTCCGGGTCCTCTGGTTTCCCCCCACAGTAAAAAGTCTGACAACACCAGGTTTTAGTCCAACCGATTTATTTGATAATATTCTCACAAGCAAGCAAGCTTTCGAGGGGGCTGCCTCTTCGTCAGGTCCCAAAGACGTGCTGGTTCGGTGCATTGGCCGTGCTAAATTCTCCCTCAGAGTACCCGAACAGGTGCCGAAACGTGGCAACCCGTGGAATTTCACAGGAACTTCATTGCAGTGTTAATGTAAGCCTACTTGTGACACTAATAAAAATAAATTTGAACTTATTGTGAGCAGTTTTGGTCTCCTTATCTGAGGAAGGATGTCCTTGCTATAGAGGGAGAACAGCAAAGGTTTACCAGGCTGATTCCTGAGATGGCAGGTCTGTCATATGAGGATAGACTAAGTCATAGAATCATACCATGCAGAAGGATGCCATTCGGCCCATTGAGTCTGCACTGACTATAATCCTATGCAGGCCCTATCCCCATAAACTTACCCTCCCCCTGACACTAAGCGGCAATTTAGCATGGCCAATCCACCCAACCCGTACACCTTTGGACTGTGAAAGGAAACTGGAGCACCCAGAGGAAACCCACACAGACACAGGAGAACTCCACACAGACAGTGACCCAAGCTGGGAATCGAACCGGGGTCCCTGGCGCTGTGAGGCAGCAGTGCTAACCATTGTACCGCCCATCGGTTAGTATTGTGTTCATTGGAGTTTAGAAGAGTGAGAGGGGATTTCATAGAAACTTATAAAATTCTAACAGGGTTAGACAGGGTCGATTCAGATTCAGAGAGTCCAGAACTAGGGGGGTCAGAGTTTGAGGGTAAGGGGTAAACCTTTTGGAACTGAGGAGAGGAGAAATTTCTTCACTCAGAGGGTGGTGAATGTGTGGAATTCACTCCCACAGATAGTAGTTGGGGCCAAAACAGTGTCTGATTTCAAGAAGAAATGAGATATAGCTCTTGGGGCTAAAGGGATCGAGGGATATTGGGGGGGAAGGGGGGAATCAGGAAGTTGAATTTGATGATCAGCCGTGATCAAAATGAACGGTGGACCAGGTTGGAAGGGACAAATAGCCAACTCCTGCTGCTAGTTTCTACGTTCCCATTTGGCTGTGGCCCATGAGTGGATGGAGGGGCAGGGGATGGGGAGGAGGTTGGGGGAGGCGTGACTCCGACTATCGCCAATGATCGAGGGGTTGGGCAGAGGGGACCGCAATCAGGGATCAGGAGGGGGAACCTCGGTGGTGGGAGGGGCAGCCTCTACACATGGCGCTCTGATCTCTGAGCAGCTGTGTCTAACCAAAGAATTGAGAGACTCCCACCCAGCCCCCTGACACTGCCCTCCCCCCCCCCCCCCTTCCCTCCCCCACCCCACACTCCACATGATGGTGTGAAACAGGCCCCTTTGACGTTTTAGGCAGTGGGGTGAGATCTGGAGAGAAAGACACCAGTTTCCTCATTGGAAACACAGCACTCTGCCCTGTTTTGGTAAGATTCCCCCCCCCCCCCCCCGGGTGTTCCTCTCCACATTCAGTGAAGGAGACACGAAGGTCTGTCCCCGGGGGACTTGGGGGGGTGGGGTGCTGCTTTGAGTTGTAACAGTGAGATCACCACAAACTGCACCTGAAACTGTGGATAATGAGAATTAGACAGCACCGCGATAAACACCCCGACACCACTCTCACCGTCATATTGCAACTCATTCCCCCTCAATTTATCCTTCAGCAGGATGTGGTTTTGACCCAGTCACCATGATCACGAGAGGGAACCAACTTCCTCCATTTACTGTCAATGCGCTGTAATACTGGTGAGAGCATGGTAATACTAGTTAGTGCATAGCAATGCCAATTAGTGCATGGTAATACCGGTTAACACACTGTAATACTGGTTAATGCACTGTAATATTGATTAATACAGTGTAATACCGGTTAACACACTGCAATAATGCACTGATACCGCTTAATGCATTGTAAAATTGGATAATGCACTGTATTACTGGTTAATGCAGTGTAATACCAGTTAATGTACTGTAATATTGGTTAGTGCACTGTAATACCAGTTAACACACTTTAATACTGGTTAATGCACTGTAATACTGTCCTAAGGGGAGGGTGCTAAATTGGGGGAAGGCTAGATACAGCCGGATTAGGCAGGAGCTTAGGGATACAGACTGGGATAGACTGTTACAGGGCAAGTCCACGTTGGGCATGTGGGAGTCTTTCAAGGGAAGACTGAAATGGGTGCAGGAAAGGCATGTGCCGGTTAGGAGGAAGGATGGGAAAGGTAGGATTAGAGAGCCGTGGGCTCCTAGAGATATTGAGGACCTGGTCAGGAAGAAACGAGAGGCATATGTTAGGTCTAAGCGACTGGGAACGGAGAGAGCGTTGGAGGAATACAGAGAGAGTAGGAGGGATCTCAAAAGGGGAGTTAGGAGGGCAAAAAGGGGGCATGAAATGGCTTTGGCAGGTAGGATTAAGGAAAATCCAAAGGTGTTTTACTCCTATGTTACGAACAAAAGGGTGGCTAGGGGAAAAATCAGTCCCCTCAGGGACAGAGGAGGGGAATTGTGCTTGGAGTCCGAGGGAATGGGGGAGATCCTGAATGAATACTTTGCGTCGGTATTCACGAAGGAGAGATGTCTGTACGGTCTTCGAGGGAGCCTTAGACCATTTGAAGGAACTATCCATTATGAGGGAGGAAGTGTTAGGGCTTTTAGGTAGCATTAAAACTGATAAATCTCCGGGGCCCAATAGCATTCATCCTAGGCTGCTTAGGGAGGCAAGAGATGAAATTGCTGGGCCTCTGACACAAATCTTTGTCTCTTCTTTGGACACAGGTGAGGTCCCAGAGGACTGGAGGACAGTGAACGTGGTACCGTTGTTTAAAAAGGGTACCGTTGTTTATAAAGGGTAACTATAGGCCGGTGAGTTTGACGTCAGTGGTAGGCAAGTTAATGGAGAGGATTCATAGGGATAGGATGTATGAGAACTTAAAGCGTTGCGATCTGATTAAGGATACGCAGCATGGCTTTGTAAAGGGGAGGTCTTGCCTTATGAATCTGGTGGAACCTTTTGAGGAGGTGACAAAAACGGTCGACAAAGGACGAGCCTTTGATGTCGTCTATATGGATTTCAGTAAGGCGTTTGACAAAGTCCGTCATGGTAGATTGGTTGAAAAGATAAAGGCTCATGGAATACAAGGCCAGGAATCTAGATGGGTTGAGAATTGGCTTGCTAAGAGGAGACAGAGAGTAGTAGTTGAAGGGCCCTTTTCTAGCTGGAGGTCTGTCACTAGTGGTGTGCCGCAGGGCTCAGTACTGGAACCTCTTCTTTTTGTAGTATATATAAATGATTTGGAAGAGGGAGTAAGTGGTGTGATCAGCAAATTTGCAGATGATACTAAGATGGCTGGATTGGCGGGCAGTGAGGAGCAATGTCTGGCAATACAATGGGATATTGATAGGCTGGTATATTGGGCAGATATATGGCAAATGGAGTTTAATCCAGATAAATGTGAGGTGATGCATTTTGGCTGGAATAATGTAGGGGAGAGTTATATGATAAAGGGTAAGCCTATAAAGAGTATAGAGATGCAGTGAGACCTGGGGGTGCAAGTGCACAAGTCTTTGAAGGTGGCAGTGCAAGTGGAAAAGGTTGTGAAGAAAGCCTATGGTATGTTAGCCTTTATAGGAAGGGGTATAGAGTATAAGAGCTGGAGTCTAATGTTGCAGTTGTACAGAACGTTGGTTAGGTTCTGTACCAATGTTCAGAGTATTTAGAGTACTGCGTCCAGTTCTGGTCGCCTTACTACCGGAAGGACGTGGAGACACTGGAGAGAGTGCAGAGGAGGTTTACCAGGATGTTGCCTGGTATGGAAGGACTGGGTTATGAGGAAAGATTGAGCAAATTGGGGCTGTTTTCCCTTGAAAGACGGTGACTGAGGGGGGATCTAATAGAGGTATATAAGATTATGAAGGGTATAGATAGAGTAAACAGAGGTAAGCTATTTCCTATGTTAAAGACACACAGTACGAGGGGCCATGGGCTTAAGGTGAGGGGGGAGAGGTATAACACGGATATTAGAGGGAGGTTTTTCACACAGAGGGTAGTGGGGGTATGGAATGCTCTGCCAAGCAAGGTGGTGGAGGCAGGCATGCTGAGTTGTTTAAGAGTTACTTAGACAGGCACATGAGTGGGTTGGTGATGGGAGGATATAGGAGATTGTTTTAAATAAGGTTCATTAGCATTGGGACGTCCCTGGAAATGTAAAAGGATATGGAATGATAATAATGTTTTTCTCTTTTAAGTCACAGGTTTTAAGTCGGTCCGCCTTGTTGTCCAACGAAGGGCATAAACGCGATGAGTCATACAGGGGCTGCTCTTGGATGTTCGAGAGTAGCCTAGTACTTCACGTCGTAGTGTGTGCTTAAACTGGACCAGATACTGGACAAGACGACAGCTCAGTGACTATCACTGTTTGCTGTGCAGACACATGGATTTGGGCCAGTGTCTGTGGGAGTTTGCGCATTCTCCCCGTGCTTGCGTGGGTTTTCTCCGGGTGCTCCGGTTTCCTCCCACACCCCAAAGATGTGCTATTAGGCTGATTGGAAGTAATAAATTGTCCCGAGATTAGTTTCCGTCAATGTGGATTACCATAAAACAATAGATAAGGGTCATGGGTGGAGGGGGGGACTGATAATGTTAAAATGGCAGTGCGGGCTCGTTGGGCCGAAGGGCCTGTTTCCCGTGCTTTGTTCTTAATGCACTGTAATACTGGTTAGTGCATGGTAATACCGGTTAACACACTGTAATACTGGTTAATGCACTGTAATACCGATTAATGCTCTGTAATGCCGGTAAAAGCTCTGTAGTACAGGTTAATGCACTGTAATACTGGTTAATGTACTGTAATACCAGTTAATGCACTGTAATACTGGTTAATTCACTGTAACACCGATTAATGCTCTGTAATTTCCGAGGAAGTGCCGGAAGATTGGAAAACGGCTAATGTTACGCCCTTGTTTAAGAAGGGTGCCAGGCAAAAGGCGGGGAATTATAGGCCAGTTAGTTTAATGTCTGTGGTAGGTAAAATGTTAGAATCTGTCATTAAGGAGGAAATTGCGAGGCATCTTGAAGGAATTATGAAGGCCAGCATCCCATTCGCCTTCCTGACCACCTGCTGCACCTGCAAGCTGGGTTTTTGCGACTCATGCACAAGGACCCCGAGGTCCCTCTGCACCATCGCCTGCTGCAGTTTTTTGCCCCGTAAGTAATAGTCCTTCCTACCATTCCTCCTACCAAAGTGGACCACCTCACACTTGCCAACATTAAATTCCATTTGCCATTTCCTGGCCCATTCGCCCAGCCTATCTAGATCCCTCTGCAGACTCTCCACACCCTCCGCACGATTTGCCGTTCGCCCAATCTTGGTGTCATCAGCAAATTTCAACACCCTACACTCGGTTCCCTCCTCCAGATCATCTATATAAATGGTAAAAAGCTGAAGCCCCTGGGGCACTCCACGAGTCACCATCCGCCAATCCGAATAGCACCCGTTGACCCCCACTCTCTGCCTCCTATTTGACAACCAGTCCTCTATCCACGCTAACACCCTACCCCCAACTCCATGTCCCTCGACCTTCTGCAATAACTTCTTGTGAGGTACTTTGTCAAACGCCTTCTGAAAATCTAGAAAGACCACATCCACCGGCTCTCCTAGCGAGGGGGATTGAATATAAAAGTAGGGAGGTCTTGCTGCAGCTGTATAGGGCATTGGTGAGGCCGCGGCTGGAGTACTGTGTGCAGTTTTGGGCGCCGCACCTGCGCAAAGATATTTTGGCCTTGGAGGAAGTGCAGAGGAGGTTTACTAGGCTGATACCGGAGTTGAGGGGGTTGAGCTATGAGGAGAGGCTGAATAAGCTGGGCTTGTACTCGTTAGAGTTTAGAAGAATGAGGGGAGATCTCATTGAGACGTATAAGATGATGAATGGGATGGATAGGATAGAGGTGGAAAGACTCTTCCCGCTCAAAAAAGACAGTAGGTCTAGGGGGCACAGCCTCAAGATAAAAGGGGGGCGGTTTAGAACAGAGTTGAGGAGGAACTTCTTCACTCAAAGGGTGGTGAATCTCTGGAATTCTCTGCCCGTTGAAGTGGTGGAGGCTGCCTCGCTAAATATTTTTAAGACGCGGGTTGATGGTTTTTTGATAAGAGAGGGGATTAAGGGTTATGGGGAGAGGGCGGGAAAGTGGAACTGAGCAGCGACAGATCAGCCATGATCTTATTGAATGGTGGGGCAGGCTCGAAGGGCTAGATGGCCTACTCCTGCTCCTATTTCTTATGTTCTTATGTTCTTATGTTCTAATGCCGGTTAAAGCTCTGTAGTACAGGTTAATGCACTGTAATACCAGATAATGCACTGTAATACTGGTTAATGTACTGTAATATTGGCTAATGCACTGTAATACTGGTTAATGCACTGTAATACCAGATAATGCACTGTAATACTGGTTAATGCACTGTAATACCAGATAATGCACTGTAATACTGGTTAATGTACTGTAATATTGGCTAATGCATTGTAATACTGGTTAATGCACTGTAATACCAGATAATGCACTGTAATACTGGTTAATGCACTGTAATACCAGATAATGCACTGTAATACTGGTTAATGTACTGTAATATTGGCTAATGCACTGTAATACTGGTTAATGTACTGTAATACCAGATAATGCACTGTAATACTGGTTAATGCACTGTAATACCAGATAATGCACTGTAATACTGGTTAATGTACTGTAATATTGGCTAATGCATTGTAATACTGGTTAATGCACTGTAATACCAGATAATGCACTGTAATACTGGTTAATGCACTGTAATACCAGATAATGCACTGTAATACTGGTTAATGCACTGTAATACCAGATAATGCACTGTAATACTAGTTAATGCACTGTAATACCAGATAATGCACTGTAATACTGGTTACTAAACGGCTGGGTCACCACCAGAGATCTTGAAAAATTATTCCATGGGACGTGTGTATCGCTGGCTCGGCCAGTAATTACTGCCCCCCCCCCCCACCCCCCATAATTGCCCTTGAGAAGGTGGTGGAGGGTCCAGTCTAACAGGAATGTCCTTTAGCTCCCGGCCAGATCGATCTGCGGCTGCACTACTGAACCATTCTCAGTGATGGACACTGAAATCTCCCACCCAAAGTACATTCTGCACCCTTTTCACCCTCAGCGCTTCCTCCGAGAGTGACACAGTGGTTAGCATTGCCGTCTCACAGTGCCAGGGACCCAGGTTCAATTCCTGGCTTGGGGCACTGTCTGCGTGGAGTTTGCACGTTCTCTCTGTGTCTGCGTGGGTTTCCTTCGCTTCCCTCCCACAGTGCGAAAGACGTGCAGGTTAGGGTGCATTGGCCGTGCTAAATTCTCCCTCAGTGTAACCCGAACAGGAGCTGGAGTGTGTTCATTGCAGTGTTAATGTAAGCCTTACCTGTGGCATATAAATAAACTTTAATTAGCAGGAGGTTTCCTTGCCCATTTTTGACCTGACACCCTGAGATATCATGGGAACATATCTCCGCTGGGTCTACCCTGCCAGTGAGACAGGACATACCCAGGAATTGTGATGGTGGGACATTATCGTAGAATCACAGAGTCCCTACAGTGCGGAAGGAGGCCATTTGGCCCATCGAGCCCGCACCAACCACAGTCCCACCCAGATCCTACTCCCTGTAAACCCCATGCATTTACCTTAGCTTGTCCCCCTGACCCTAAGGGGCAACTTAGGCACCTAACCCACACATCTTTGGAGGGTGGGAGGAAACCAGAGCACCCGGAGGAAACCCACGCAGACACGTGGGGAGAACGTGCAAACTCCACACAGGCAGTGACCCAAGGCCAGGAGTTGAACCCGGGCCCCTGGCGCTGTGAGACAGCAGTGCCAACCATTGTGCCACCCATTCCTATTGTAGAAATAGGAATACTGTAAGATACACTGTGCCATTGGAAGGTATGATTCTGTAAGTATGTCTACGTCAGGCTATTGCTTGGCTAGTCTGTGAGATAGACAGGGGGTTGGGAGGAAGGTGGGGGGGACCTTGCCGGGTTTGCATTGGCTCCAGCACCGGTAAATGGCTCACAATCCTGGAACTCCCTAACTGCACTGTGGGTATACCTACATCGCTTGGACAGCAGCCGGCACACCCATCACCCCTCAAGGGGCAAACAGGGACTGGCCTCACCCACATCCTGTGAAAAAAGGAACAAAAAAAAAACTCTACTGGTTAACCGGTCAGAGGAAGGATTGGTTTCCTCTGATTACATTCACTGAGGTTTAAACAGGCGAGAGGGGATTTATCTATTTATTTATCAGTGTCACAAGTAAGACTTACATTGACACTGCAATGAACATAGAACATAGAACATTACAGCGCAGAACAGGCCCTTCGGCCCACGATGTTGCGCCGACCAGTTACAAAACAATGACCCACTAGCCTAAACCAATCCCTTTTCATCCATAAACCTATCCACAGATCTCTTAAACGTCCCCAAACTAGGCGCATTTACAACTGCAGCTGGCAGGGCATTCCAGTCCCTCACCACCCTCTGGGTAAAGAACCTACCCCTGACATCTGTCCTATAACTACCCCCCCTTAATTTAAAATCGTGCCCCCTCGTGCTAGCTTTCTCCATCCTAGGAAAAAGGCTATCACTATCTACCCTGTCTAAACCTCTAATCATCTTATATGTTTCAATGAGATCCCCTCTTAGCCGCCTTCTTTCCAGTGAAAACAACCCCAAATCTCTCAGTCTTTCCTCATAGGATCTCCCCTCCATACCAGGCAACATCCTGGTAAACCTCCTCTGCACCCTCTCCAAAGCCTCTACATCCTTCCTGTAATGTGGGGACCAGAACTGCACACAAAACTCCAAGTGTGGCCGCACCAGAGTTGTGTACAGTTGCATCATGACGCTGCGACTCCTAAGTTCAATCCCCCTACCAATAAACGCCAAGACTCCGTATGCCTTCTTAACAACCTTATCTACTTGATTGAAGTTACTGTGAAAATCCCCCAGACTCCGGGGCGCCTGTTCGGGGTACACCGAGGGGGAATTCAGCACGGCCAATCCACCCTAACCAGCACGGCTTTCCAGATTGTGGGAGGAAGCCCACGCAGACACTGGGAGAATGTGCAGGCGGGAATCGAACCCGGGCCCCTGGCACTGTGAAGCAGCAGTGCTGACCACGTACTGTCCCCCCCCCCTCTCTCTCGGCTGATCATTCCGTACCCCTCCGTGCTGACCACCACTTTTTTGTAAAGTTTATTTTATCACTGTCGCAAGCAAGACTGACATTAACACTGCAACGAAGTTACTGTGAAAATCCCCTAGTCGCCCACAGTCCGGCGCCTGTTCGGGGTACACCGAGGGGGAATTTAGCACGGCCGATGCATCCCTAACCCGCACATCGCTTGGACTGTGGGAGGAAACCGGAGCACCCGGAGGAAACCCACGCAGACACGGGGAGAACGTGCAGGCTCCCCACAGGTGGTGTGGATTCCCCCGGGGGGAATCGAACCCGGGACCCCGGCTTCGTGAGACAACAGCGCCAGCCGCTGTGCCCACCTTGCCAGACAGAGTTACCTGTCTGTAAATCCAGGCTAAATCCCCAGCCACCGCCACCCACAACCGGTGCCGTTTAACTGTAGGCGTTTTCTCTCCCTCTCTCTGTGGGAGGAGGGAATGGAAATCTCGCGGGCCAGCAAGGTAGAACAGTGTGGAAACCAACAAAAAACAAAATTAGATAAGACAAAACAGCACGGCCTAAAATCAGATCCTTTAGGTGGATTAAGTTGAGCTCCTATGGTGATAAACCCTATCACCATTAAAAAAAAAACTCTCAGCACTCATTCATTTTACTTCCTCATTAGGGCTGGGTGTGTGTGTGTGTTAGAGTAAAGTCCTCACCGCAGCTCTGTGATCTGCTTTATTCCAGCACACACACACACACACAGACAGACACAGACAGACAGACAGGGACAATGTGGAACTGCACTGGGAGCAGCACTGAACGGGTTCTCCGGCACAGCTAACCTCCCCCACCCAACCCAGGCAGATTTCTGAGTTGGAGTTGGCGATTTATTCTTCTGTTTGGCAGGGAGTGAATCGACACTGGAATGGGTCCCAGTGATAACTGCTGTTTGCTGCTGTTACTGACACTGATCCCAGCCTGGGTAAGATAAGTCTATTCTCATTCCATCTTCTCATTTGTCACTCTCTCACTCTCACTCTCACTCTCTCTCTCTCTCGCTGTTTGACACCAGCCTCAGTTATTTATTTTAGGGGAGCTGGAAGTTAGTTTTCGTCCAGACAGACGTGGGGGGGGGGGAGTGGATTGGTGTATATTGCAGAGGAGGAGAGAGTGATTGGGGAGAGAGAAGCTGAGTGAGGAGAGAGTGGGGGGAGGAGGGTGTTAGAGTGAGGGGGGAGTAAGAGTTAGCAAGGGGAAAGTGAGGGGACGGAGTGAGGGTTACAGAGGGGAGAGTGAAAGGGAATGAGGGAGAGTGAGAGGTGAGTGGAGGGGAGAGTGAGAGGAGAGTGAGGGGGGAGAATGAGAGGTGAGTGGGGGGGGGTGGGGGGGGGTAGGGTGAAGGGGACAGCGATGGGAGAGTGAGGTGGAGAGTGAAGGGAGAGTGAGAGGGAGAGTGGAGGGGAAGAGTCAGGGGAGAGTGAGAGTTACAGAGTGGGGAGTGAAGGGGACAGTGAGGGGGAGAGCAAGGGGAGAGGGGAGTGAGAGTTACAGATTGGAAGTGAGGGCAGAGTGGGGAGTGAGGGGGGTAGTGGGGGGAGTGAGGGGCAAATGAGGTGGAGGGGGAGTGAGGGGAGAGCAAGGGATAGTGAGGGGGGAGTGGGGGGAATGAGGGGGGAGTGGGGGAGAGTAAAGGGGAGTGAGGGGAGAGCGAGGGATAGTGAGGGGGCAGTGGTGTAGAACATGTTTTTGGCATTTTGTTTAATATTTATACCTTGTGGTGGTTTTCCGAATCGAATTGGTTTCCAAACCCGGGCCGTTCCATCCTGGGTCAGTGTGAGGAACTGACGGGGATTGTGTGGAGCAAACACACTTCCTGTCGAGGCAGCTCCAACTGAAACATTCAACAGGGAATGAGTTTGACTCTTACCCGAGATGGAAGCAAGATTACAGGGTGAAGGCAGAGAACGGCACTCATTGTTCATTGGGCAAGCACATATGATGGGCTGAGTGGCCTCCTCCTGAGCTGGAATGATTCAATGTTAAATTATCCTTTGTTGTAAGAGGGAAGTGTAATCTCCAGTGGAATTCACTGGCGCCTTGTGCGTTTGTGACTGGAGATAAATTAACTAAATAGAGAAGTTAATGACTAACACTGAGAAATTTCCTTGCAGAAGATGCCAAACCACATCAGCTGATTGTGGGAATGTTTGCAGGACTGAAAATTCTTGGGATGGAGGTGTAATTGGCAAAGGGTGGCATTCAGGGGTATAGAATATAAGAGTAGGAGTCTGATGTTGCAGTTGTATAGAACGTTGGTTAGGCCTCACCTGGAGTACTGCGTCCAGTTCAGGTCGCCGTACTACCGGAAGGATGTAGAGATCCTGGAGAGAGTGCAGAGGAGATTTACCAGGATGTTGCCTGGTATGGAAAGGCTGTCTTACGAGGAAAGATTGAACGCACTTGGGCTGTTTTCCCTTGAGAGACGTCGGCTGAGGGGGGATTTGATAGAGGTTTATAAGATTATGAAGGGGACAGATAGAGTAGATGGTGATAAGCTTTTTCCGCTATTAGAAATGGATAGAACGAGGGGTCACGGGCTTAGGGTGAGGGGGGCTAGATATAAGACTAATGTTAGAGGGCAGTTTTTCACACAAAGGGTAGTGGGGATGTGGAATGCACTGCCGAGTAAGGTGGTGGAAGCAGGCACGCTAGGGTTGTTCAAGAGTCACTTGGACAGCCACATGAGCAGTTTACATATAAGGGGATATAGCAGGCCTTATTAAGCATTGTAGGCTTGGGGTCAGTTTTAGCCTCAGGGATATAGAGTCTTTAATAATGAAATTTTTATCCACAGGCACTTACCATCTCGAGGGCATCATGGCAGCACAGAGGCTATCTCTGTTGCTGTGCGGACACATGGAGTTGGGCCTGTGTCCGTGGGAGTTTGCGCGTTCTCCCCGTGGTTGCGTGGGTTTCCTCCGGGTGCTCCGGTTTCCTCCCACATCCCAAAAATGTGCTTTTAGGCTGATTGATTGGGTAACAAATTGTCCCTATATTGGAACTCCCTGATCCTCACACATTAGGCATAGACTAGAGTCATGAATAGGTCACTGACCATGGGACGGCGGCGCAGGCTCGTTGGGCCGAAGGGCCTGTTTCCCGTGCTGTTTTGTTCTTTGTTCTTTGTTCAGCACTTATCTCTCATTGTCCTGTGAAGTTGGTAATGGGCCACCTCCCTGTTGAGTAGAAGGCTTGGTCTTTGTGGTGATGTGACGTGGGTGATTTCAGAGGGTCCGCTGCGTCGCCTGTGGGACTGGGGACACTTCGAGAAGAAGCATAGTCGCTTTATCACTGAGGGGGCCATCACAGCATTCTGTAAACTGCCCAACCTTTCCCCAGCTAGGATTTACAGCAATTGATTACCGTCTAGTGGGAAAAGTCAGCACAGCCGGCAAAATCCGCAGAGACAGGAACAGAACTAATGTTTCGAGTCTGTACAGCTCTTTCTCGAAAGAATCGTAGAATCCCTGCAGAAAAAGGCCGATTGAGTCTGCACCGACAATCCCACCCAGATCCTATCCCCGTAACCCCACATATTTACTCTGCCAATCTCCCTGATACCAAGGGGCAATTTAGTATGGCCAATCCATCTACCGTACACATCTTTTAAAGTGAGCGGGGAGAGATACAAAAGTGTCCAGAGGGGCAACTTTTTTTCACACAAAAGGTGGTGAGTCTCTGGAACGAGCTGCCAGAGGTGGTAATTGAGGCAGGTACAATCTTTTAAAAAGCATGATGTGGGTATGCCGGCGTTGGACTGGGGTAAACACAGTAAAAAGTCTGACAACACCAGGTTTTAGTCCAACCGATTTATTTGATAATATTCTCACAAGCTTTCGGGGTTACCCTCTTCGTCAGGTGAATGGAGAGTTCTGGAGAGTGAATGGAGAACTCTCCATTCACCTGACGAAGAGGGTAACCTCGAAAGCTTGTGAGAATATTATCAAATAATCGATTGGACTAAAACCTGGTGTTGTCAGACTTTTTACTGTTTTAAAAAGCATTTAGACAGTTATATGGCTAAGGTGGGTGTAGAGAGATATGGGCCAAATGCGAAAAATTGGGACTAGCTTAGGGGTTTAAAAAAAGAGGCAGTCTGGACAAGTTGGGCCGAAGGGCCTGTTTCCCTGCTGTAAACCTCTAAGACACTAAGTCAACAGACGTCACATTCTCTGCCCCTTTGCCGCCCACTCCGGTTCCCGTGACGGGCAGGTGGGCTGGTAAAATTCCTGCTGGAATGTTAGCTCTGTGGCTGGTAGCGGTAACACAGTGGGTTAGCACTGCTGCTTCACAGCTCCAGGCTCCTGGGTTCGATTCCCGGCTCGGGTCACCGTCCGTGTTGGAGTTTGCGCATTCCTCCCTCGTGTCTGCGTGGGTTTCCTCCGGGCGCTCCGGTTTCCTCCCACGCTCCAAAGGTGTGCGGGTTAGGTTGATTGTGGCCGTGCTAAGAAATTGCCCCCTTAGTGCCCAGGGATGTGGAGGTTAGAGGGATTAGTGGGTATCATATGTGGGGGTAGGACCTGGGTGGGATTGTGTCCGGCGCAGACTCGATGGGCCGAAGGGCCTCTTTCTGCGCTGTAGGGTTCTGCGGCCGGGATTCTTCGACCATTCACGCCAGCGGGATTCTCCAGTCCCGCTCGCAGTGGACAGAGACTTAGCCTTGCTCCAAACTCTCTTGTCCTCGCTGACAAGGGGCCAGAGAATTCTGACCGGGTATCTCTCCCCGCCAATGACCGCAGTAATTCTTCCAGCATTTGTTCCCTTTTTACTTCAGATTTCCGGCAACTGGAATGTGGTAGTTTCATTTTAGAGTCTAGGTGGACCTCTGTTTAACATTTCATCAGAAACTGCACTGAAACTACAGTTCAAGTGCTTTCTTGATACGGGAGAGGAAGCTCAGTTAGGGGATTGCAAAAGGCTACTTCTGCTCCTGACTGAAGTCAGCACTCTGCGTGTGTGACCTGGAGTCACCCGAGCTTGACAGGGATCAGCCTTCTACTCCCCAGTTTTCCTCTTTAACCTCAGCCGGACACTGAGGGTCCCACAAAAAAATGAGAGCAGGTGTGTGGGCTGCTGCGAGGCACGCCCACCCTCTCAGGGGTCCGAGCCGCTTACCAGTGTGGTTCTGCTCAGACGTAACACCATTGCCGGGCAAGGGTGAAATAAATCGAGAATGACGCGGAACTGAAACCTCGAGGGGGAGGGGAGGGGAGAGAAAAGAACTGTTGGGCACGAACCTAAAATTAGCCTCCGTAGCTGAGAATAATTAAAAGAAGGCTTTATAGCCAAATATAGATTCAGCGCTTGGGATGGCGGCGTGCGTTCAGTTATCATTTTACAGACCCTCCCGTCGGTGAGGTTTTCCAGTCACGCCGAAGTCAGCACTCGCTTGCCGCGAATTTCACAGTAACTTCATTGCAGTGTTAATGAGAGCCTTATTTGTGACTGATGAACTTTAAATGTTAATCTTTAAAACTTTAAACTTTTTCCGGCACCTGTTCTCTTCCCCCCCCACCTCCCCCCAGCAAATGGGGCTGGACAAAGGGGTAATCTGGCCCCCTTATCAATCAACAACCGTAGGATGTTCTTTCTCTCTCGAGCGAGCTCGGTGAAGGTTTACCAGGCTGATTCCAGGGGTGATGGGACTGATGTATGAGGAGAGGTTGTCTAGGTTAGGATTATTTTCGCTGGAGTTCGGATTGTGGGGGGGGGAGTCTCAAAGAGACTTATAAAATTCTAATAGGACAAGACAATTTAGATGCATGGAGGATGTTCCTGATGGTGGGGGGAGTCCAGAAGCAGGGTCATAGTCCGAGGATTCGGAGTAGACCATTTAGGACGGAGGTGAGGAGATATTTCTTAACCCAAAGATCGGTGAGCCTGTGGAATATATAGCACCTAGGGCCTATGGGATCAAATGTTATGGGGAGAAAGCAGGATTAGGCTATTGAGTTGGTCAACAGCCATGATTGTGATGAATGGCTGAGCAAGCTTGATGGGCTGAATGGCCTTCTCCTGCCCCTATCTTCTATGTTTCTACGGATCATAGAATGTCTACAGTGCAGAAGGAGGCCATTCAGCCCATCTAACCTGCACCCGCTAACAATCTCACCCAGGTCCTATCCCCATAATGCCATATATTTACCCTGCTAATCTCCCTAACCCAAGGGACAATTTGGCACGGCCAATCAACCGCATATCTTTGGAGTGTAGGAGGAAAGCGGAGCATCCGGAGGAGACCCACGCTTGCACAGAAGGTGACCCAAGCCAGGAATCGAACCTGGGTCCCTGGTACTGTGAGGCAGCAGTGCTAACCACTGTGCCACCGTGCCCGCTGAGACGCAGGGACTCTGAGACGCAGGGACTCTGAGACACAAGGGTAACAGACAGGGGCAGTGGTAAGCCCAGTCTGGTCTGTGGATTTGCCATTCAATGGTTGCCCTTATTGTGACCTTTTATAGAATCATAGAACAGTATAGAAGGAGGCCATTTGGCCCATCGAACCTGCATCAACAACAACTCCACCCAAGCCCTATTCCGGTTCCTGCCTAACAAAACTCCCTCTCCCCACCTCACGGCCTCCCCCTTAATCCTCGGCACAGGAGTGGGCCATTCAGCCCCTTGAGCCTATCCTACTATCCAAGTGCATCACAGCTGATCAAACATTCATTTCTCACTCTGAGATCCTCAGCGTTTTTCAATCTCCAGATGCTCCGGTCAGTTAAATGTATTAAAAGTGACAAAAATAAAGCCCACTTCCTTAAATCTCAGATGCATTTCCTGCCACAATTTCGCTGTCGCGTTTTATCTAATGCACCGCTCATTGTAAAACAGTGTCTCTCTGGGAGCAATGCCTTGGGAGATTGGCAGATAGTGTGGTAACACAGCCTGTCCCACATCCGTGCCTGCGAGAACATAACACTATAACATGGCATGCAAATGTGGCAAAGTTGTAATGCAAATATTTTTGCTCAATGTGGAGAGGGAGGTTGCTTTAGATGGCAGGCCTTTTGAGAAGGCAAGTGTTTGTCATTGAGAATCTAACAGGATGGTGAGACCTCCAACTGGACCTGTGTCCGTGGTAATGTTAGATGTTGCACCAGAATCAGGGGATAAGAGGGAACTTACACTGTAGCAAAACTTTTTCTGAGATCATAGAATGGTTATGGTGGCGCAGTGGTTAGCACTGCTGCCTCACTTCACCGGGGACCTGGGTTCGATTCTGGCCCTGGGTGACTGTCTATGTGGAGTTTGCACTTTCTCCCCATGTCTGCGTGGGTTTCCTCTGGGTGTTCCAGTTTCCTCCCATGATCCAAAAACATGCAGGTTAGGTGGATTGGCCATGCTAAATTGCCCCTTAGTATCCCAAAGATGTGCAGGTTAGATGGATTGGCCATGCTAAATTGCCCCTTAGTGTCCCAAAGATGTGCAGGTTAGGTGGATTGGCCATGCTAAATTGCCCCTTAGTGTCCCAAAGATGTGCAGGTTAGGTGGATTGGCCATGCTAAATTGCCCCTTAATGTCCCAAGATGTGCAGGTTAGGTGGATTGGCCATGCTAAATTGCCCCTTAATGTCCCAAGATGTGCAGGTTAGATGGATTGGCCATGCTAAATTGCCCCTTAGTATCCCAAAGATGTGTAGGTTAGGTGGATTGGCCATGCTAAATTGCCCCTTAATGTCCCAAAAACGTGCAGGTTAGATGGATTGGCCATGCTAAATTGCCCCTTAGTGTCCCAAAGATGTGCAGGTTAGATGGATTGGCCATGCTAAATTGCCCCTTAGTGTCTAAAGAAGTGCAGGTTAGATGGATTGGCCATGCTAAATTGCTCCTTAGTGTCCCAAAGATGTGCAGGTTAGATGGATTGGCCATGCTAAATTGCCCCTTAGTGTCCCAAAGATGTGTAGGTTAGGGTGGATTGGCCATGCTAAATTGCCCCTTAGTGTCCCAAAGATGTGTAGGTTAGGGTGGATTGGCCATGCTAAATTGCCCCTTAGTGTCCCAAAGATGTTCAGGTTAGGTGGATTGGCCATGCTAAATTGCCCCTTAGTGTCCCAAAGATGTTCAGGTTAGGTGGATTGGCCAGGGTAAATTCCCTCTTAGCGTTAGGGGCATTAACAGGGTAGGGCTATGAGGTTGGGGCCTGAGTGGGATTGTTGTTGGTGCAGGCTTGATGGGGACTGAATGGCCTCCTTTTACTGTAGGGACCCTATGATACGTCACAGAGGGAAGCCGTGTAAAAAGTATATTATTTTATGGAATGTGGGTATCGCTGGCTGGGCCAGCATTTGTTGCCCATCCCTAATTGCCCTTTGAACAAAGTGGCTTGTCCCTGTTGTTGTAGCTCTGGAGTCACATATAGACCAGACCAGATTTCCCTCCCTAAAGGACATTAGTGAATCAAATGGGTTTTTCCGACCATTGGCAATGGGTTCATGTGCGCTGATACAAGTTACATTTCAATTCCAGATCTAATAATCAAGTTTAAATTCTGGTGGATTTTTAATCAGTCTTGGAATCAAGGATAAAGCAAGAAGTGCAGTTGAGGATTATATTGGATCTCATCAAAGAGAGGAGCAGACTCAATGGGCCGAATGGCCTACTTCTGCTCCTACGTCTTGCGGTCTATTCTGGGATTCGAACTCCTGTCCCTCAGAGTCTGGGCCTCTGGGTTACCAGCCCAGTGACTTTCCCACCATGCTACCCTCTTCCCCAATCAGGCCATTATGTCCGTGCTATCCCTCTGCCGGAGAAACTCAGTAGATCCCACTCCCTCCTCCTGCAGCCGGCCGCTTTCAGTTCCTCAATGATCCAATTTCCTTTGGGATTGAACCTGCCTCCACCACATTCCCCGGCAGCACATTCCAGACCCTAACCACTCGCTGCAGTTAAAAATAAGCCTCCCCCCCCCCCCCCCCCATGTTCGCAGAATCCCTACAGTGCAGAAGGATTGCACATCAACCCTGCACTGACAACAATTCCATCCAGACCCTATCCCCATAACCCTATGTATTTATTTTTATTACTTCTTAGTGTCAAAAATAGGCTTGCGTTAACATTGCATTGAAGTTACTGTGACAATCCCCTAGTTGCCACACTCCGGCGCCGGGTACACCGAGGGAGAATTTAGCACGGCCAATGCACCCTAACCAGCACGTCCTTGGGACTGTGGGAGGAAACCGGGAGCACCTGCAGGAAACCCACGCAGACTCCACTCAGACAGTGACCCAAGACGGGAATCGAACCTGGGTCCCTGGCTGTGCGAGGCAGCAGTGATAACTAGTGCGTCACCGTGCCAGCTACGGTCCTTGATCTTACCGCAGGTATCTGTGCTAAGAACACAACTGTTCACATCATATATTAATGATTTGGAAGAGGGAACTGAATGTATTATCTCCCAAGTTTGCAGATGATGCAACGTTGGGTGGGAGGGTGAGCTGTGAGGAGGCCTCAGCATGAATTGGACAGGCTGAGTGTGTGGGCATCTGCGTGGCAGATGTGGCAGATGAGGTTACCCACTTCGGTCGCAATAATAGTAAGGCAGATTATTATTACGGGCGGCACGGTAGCACAGTGGGTTAGCACTGCTGCTTCACAGCTCCAGGGTCCTGGGTTCGATTCCCGGCTCGGGTCACTGTCTGTGTGGAGTTTGCACATTCTCCTCGTGTCTGCGTGGGTTTCCTCTCACAGTCCAAAGATGTGCGGGTTAGGTTGATGGGCCGTGCTAAGAAATTGCCCTTTAGTATCCAGGGATGCATAGGTTAGAGGGATTAGTGGGTATAATATGTAGGGATATGGGGGTAGGGCCTGGGTGGGATTGTGTTTGGTGCAGACTGGATGGGCCGAAGGGCCTCTTTCTGCACTGTAGGGTCCTATGATTCTATTTGAATGGGTGTTATTTGAGAGAGGTGGATGCTCAGTGACACCTTGGTTGCCTAATGCATCAGTTGCTGAAAATAAGAGTGCAGCTACAGCAGGCAGTGATGAAAGCAGATGGTATGTTGGCCTTCATAGCGAGAGGATTTGAGTGCAGGGATAGGGATGTTTTGCTGCAATTGTACAGGGCGTTGGTGAGGCCACACCTGGAGTATTGGGTGCAGTTTTGGTCTCCTTATCTGAGGAAGGATGTTCCTTGCTGTAGAGAGAGCGCAGCGAGGGTTTACCAGACCGATTCCTGGGATTCCAGGTCTGTCATATGAGGAGAGACTGAGTCCATTAGGATTATATTCACTGGAGTTTAGAAGCGCAAGAGGGGATTGTATAGAAAGTCATAAAATTCTAACAGGATTAATTAGACGGAGAAAGTTCAAAGAATGGTTCCGAGGAATCCAGAACTGGGGGCTCATAGTTTGGGGATAAGGGGTAAACCTTTTAGGACTGAGACGAGGAGAAATTTCTTCACCCAGAGGGTGGGGAATGTGTGGAATTCACTCCCACAGAAAGAAGCTGAGGTCAAAACATTGTGTGATTTCGAGAATAAATGAGATATCGCTCTTGGGGTTAAAGGGATTGAGGGATATGGGGGGGAAGGGGGGATCAGGATATTGAATTTGATGATCAGCCATGATCAGAATGAATGATGGAGCAGGCTCGAAGGGCTGAATGGCCTCCTCCTGCTTCTACTTTCTATGTGAGCCAAAAGGCCGAGTAGCAAACCTCTGAGGAGTTAAGGTCCCAGTTGAAGATTACCCTCGGCGATGGAACTTTATAGAAAGATTTGGCACCTTTCTCGACTTCAGGATTGCTTAACAACCAATGAAATAGCCTTGAAGTGCAGTTCCTGTCATCAACATAGGAAATATGATTCTTTATTCATTTGTGGGACATGGGCGTTGCGGGCTGGGCTAGCATTTATTGCCCATCCTTAGTTGGCCTTGAAATTGAGTGGCTTGCGAGGCCTTTTCAGAGAGACAGTGAAGGGTCAACCATATCGCTGTGGCTCTGGAGTCAAATGTAGGCCACACCGGGTAAGGACGGCAGATTTCCTTCCCTAAAGGGACGTTAGTAACCAGGTGGATTTTTCCAATAATGGTTTCACGGTCATCAGTAGATTCTTCATTCCAGATATTTTTTATTGAATTCAAATTCCACCATTCGCCGTGGTGGGATTCGAACAAGTGGGCGAGGACCTGGCAGATGGAGTACAGTGTTAGCAAGTGTGAGGTTATCCACTTTGGCAGAAATAATAGTAGGAGGGATTACTATTTAAAGGGCGAAAAGCTGCAGCAGGCGACGGTGCAGAGGGACCTGGGGGTCCCTGTGCATGAGTCACAAAAACCCAGTCTGCAGGTGCAGCAAGAGATCAAGGCAGCGAATGGGATGCTGGCCTTCATAGCGAGGGGGATTGAATATAAAAGTAGGAGGTCTTGCTGCAACTGTATAGGGCACTGGTAACTGGAGTACCGTGTGCAGTTTTGGTCACCGCACTTGTGCAAGGATATTTTGGCCTTGGAGGGAGTGCAGAGGAGGTTCACTAGGCTGATACCGGAGATGAGGGGGTTGGACTAAGAAGAGAGACTAAATAGACTGGGTCTGTACTCGTTGGAGTTTAGAAGGATGAGGGGGGATCTTATAGAGACGTATAAGATAATGAAAGGGATGGATAGGGTAGAGGTAGAGAGATACTTCCCGCTCAGAAAGGATAGCAGGACTAGAGGGCACAGCCTCAAGATAAGGGGAGGGCCAGTTTAGAATGGAGTTGAGGAGGAACTTCTTCACTCAAAGGGTGGTGAATCTCTGTAATTCTCTGCCCATTGGACTGGTGGAGGCTGCCTCATTGAATATTTTTAAGTCACAGATAGATAGGTTTCTGATAGACAGGGGAATTAAGGGTTATGGGGAGAAAGCGGGAAAGTGGAACTGATCCACTTCAGATCAGCCATGATCTTATTGAATGGCGGGGCAGGCTCGAAGGGCTAGATGGCCTACTCCTGCTCCTATTTCTTATGAACCCGGGTCCCCAGAATATTAGCTGAGTTTCTGAGCCTATTGAGAATGCCAGTAGACCACCACCTCACCAATGTAGTGCAAACCTTCCGTCCAGCAAGTTCTACAAGCGTGAATGATTGAATAACCTGTTTCTTTTGTGTTCAGTGAAAAATAAATGTTGACCAGGGAAACTCCCCAAATCTTCTTTGAACTGTTGCCTTGGGATTTTTACACCCACCTGAAAGGGGAGAGACTCAGAGGGCCTATTTTGATGCTAAGTGCTGGGCGGATTTGAAACTGGGAGTGTTTCAGATCCGACTTTTCGACCTGTTCTCAGGCGCCCCCATATGCAAGCCACCTGCAAAAAATACCAGCCATTTCCGAATCGCGCTGCACAAGCCAGTGGGCAGGGCACCCAATACCCTGCAGCTCCGATTGGCATCTCCAACTGCGCCTGTGCAAGGAAAAGATAGAATGCCACTCACCTGCCACATTGCACCCTGCCCGGATAATGCATCTCCCTGACTCCCCCCCCACAGACATTGCCCTACTCCCACAACATTACCCCCCTTATTCCCCCCACCCCCTCCTGCCACCCAGACTGATTGTAGCTTCCTGCACCCCCCCCCCCCTCACTGATCTGAGGCAGAGTGGCAGCAGATCCCTTCCTTCCCTCTCAACCGATCTCAAGCAGAGAGCCGCTGGACCATCTCCACCCCCCCCCCCCCCCCCCCCCCCCCCCAACCTGCACCGGTCTCAAGCAGAGAACCTTCTTGAATCAGACCATGTTTAGACCTTTCTGTGGGAGTGAATTCCACACATTCACCACCTTCTGGGTGAAGAAATTTCTCCTCACCTCAGACCTAAAAGGTTTCCCCCTTATCCTCAAACTCTGACCCCTAGTCCTGGACTCCCCCCATCATCGGAAACATTCTTTCTGAAGCTAACCTGTCCAATCCTGTTACAATGTCATAAGTTTCTACAAAGAGCCCCTCTCCTCTCCCTCTTTGATTTCATTTATTATTGTCAAATATATTGAGATACAGTGGAAAGTATTGTTTCTTGCGCACTATACAGACAAAGCATACCATTCATAGAGAAGGAAGGAAGTGCAGAGTGTAGTGTTACAGTCATAGCTAGGGTGTAGAGAAAGATCAACTTAAAATAAGGTAGGTCCGTTCAAAAGTCTGACGGCAGCAGGGAAGAAGCTGTTCTTGAGACAGTTGGTACTTGACCTTGTATCTTTTTCTCGATGGACGAAGGTGGAAGAGAGAATGTCCGGGGTCCTTGATTATGTTGGCTGCTTTGCCGAGGCAGTGGGAAGTGTAGACAGTGTCATTGGGTGGGAGGCTGCTTTGAGTGATGGACTGGGCTACATTCATGTCTCTTTGTAGTTCCTTGCATTCTTGGGCAGAGCAGGAGCCCAGACCAAGCTGTGATACAACCAGAAAGATTGCTTTCTATGGTGCATCTGTAAAAGTTGGTGAGAGTTGTATTGGACATACCAAATTTCCTTAGTTTTCTGAGAAAGTAGAGGCGTTGGTGGGGATTTCTTAACTACAGTGTCCGCTTGGGGACACTGGAATATTCGTTGGTGATCTGGATAGATAAAAACCTGAAGCTCTTGACCATTTCTATTTTGTCTCCATTGATGTAGACAGGGGCATGTTCTCCTTTACATTTCCTGAAGTCGATGACAATCTCTTTCATTTTATTGTCATTAAGAGAGAGATTAATGTCACCGCACCAGCTCACCAGATTCTCTGTCTCATTCCTGTATTCTGTCTCGTCATTGATTGAGATTCACTCCACGACTAAATCTATTCCGAGAGGTTTCATCACCAAATTTTCCCCATTAGTCGGCCAACATATCCATCCTCCTGACATACAGCTTTCCCAAACCGATTGGAAAGGATAAAGATTTCACTAACCAATTGCATGATGTTTGACTGACAGCCCAGTCAATAGCCAAGAGCCATTTTCTAATAGCTGCTAGATGATGGCCCGGTGGTATTATCGCTAGACTATTAAACCAGAAACTCAGCTGGGGACCCGGGTTCGAATCCCACCACAGCAGATGGTGGAACTTGAATTCAATAAAAGAAATCTGGAATTAAGAATCTACTGGTGGCCATGAAATCATTGTCGATTGTCAGGAAAAACCCATTGTTATTTTCTGTTGGACATTTCTCGCTACCAGATCTAATGTTTTTTATTCATTCGTGGGACATGGGTGTTGCTGGCTGGGCCAACATTTATTTCCCATCGCTAGTACCCAAGGGCAGTTGAGAGTCAACCACATTGCTGTGGCTCTGGAGTCACATGTAGGCCAGACCAGGTAAGGATGGCAGATTTCCTTCCTTAAAGACATTAGTGAAGGACTAACCAAAACGCATGTCCCAGTGCAGTGTACTACACTGAGACAGGCCCTTTGGTTAGTACTACACTAGGACAGGCCCTTTGGTTAGTACTATACTGGGACATGCCCTTTGGTTAGTACTACACTGAGACAGGCCCTTTGGTTAGTACTACACTGAGACAGGCCCTTTGGTTAGTACTACACTGGGACAGGCCCTTTGGTTAGTACTACACTGAGACAGGCCCTTTGGTTAGTACTACACTGGGACAGGCCCTTTGGTTAGTACTACACTGAGACAGGCCCTTTGGTTAGTACTACACTGGGACAGGCCCTTTGGTTAGTACTACACTGGGACATGCCCTTTGGTTAGTACTACACTGAGACAGGCCCTTTGGTTAGTACTACGGTGGGACAGGCCCTTTGGTTAGTACTACACTGGGACAGGCCCTTTGGTTAGTACTACACTGAGACAGGCCCTTTGGTTAGTACTACACTGGGACAGGCCCTTTGGTTAGTACTACACTGAGACAGGCCCTTTGGTTAGTACTACACTGGGACAAGCCCTTTGGTTAGTACTATACTGGGACATGCCCTTTGGTTAGTACTACACTGGGACAGGCCCTTTGGTTAGTACTACACTGGGACAGGCCCTTTGGTTAGTACTACACTGGGACATGCCCTTTGGTTAGTATTACACTGGGACAGGCCCTTTGGTTAGTACTACACTGAGACAGGCCCTTTGGTTAGTACTACACTGAGACAGGTCCTTTGGTTAGTACTACACTGGGACATGCCCTTTGGTTAGTACTACACTGGGACAGGCCCTTTGGTTAGTACTACACTGGGACAGGCCCTTTGGTTAGTACTACACTGGGACAGGCCCTTTGGTTAGTACTACACTGGGACATGCCCTTTGGTTAGTATTACACTGGGACAGGCCCTTTGGTTAGTACTACACTGGGACAGGCCCTTTGGTTAGTACTACACAGGGACAGGCCCTTTGGTTAGTACTACACTGGGACATGCCCTTTGGTTAGTACTACACTGAGACAGGCCCTTTGGTTAGTACTACACTGAGACAGGCCCTTTGGTTAGTACTACACTGGGACAGGCCCTTTGGTTAGTACTACACTGAGACAGGCCCTTTGGTTAGTACTATACTGAGACAGGCCCTTTGGTTAGTACTACACTGGGACAGGCCCTTTGGTTAGTACTACACTGGGACAGGCCCTTTGGTTAGTACTACACTGAGACAGGCCCTTTGGTTAGTACTATACTGAGACAGGCCCTTTGGTTAGTACTACACTGGGACATGCCCTTTGGTTAGTACTACACTGGGACAGGCCCTTTGGTTAGTACTACACTGGGACAGGCCCTTTGGTTAGTACTACACTGGGACAGGCCCTTTGGTTAGTACTACACTGGGACATGCCCTTTGGTTAGTATTACACTGGGACAGGCCCTTTGGTTAGTACTACACTGGGACAGGCCCTTTGGTTAGTACTACACTGGGACAGGCCCTTTGGTTAGTACTACACTGGGACATGCCCTTTGGTTAGTACTACACTGAGACAGGCCCTTTGGTTAGTACTACACTGAGACAGGCCCTTTGGTTAGTACTACACTGGGACAGGCCCTTTGGTTAGTACTACACTGAGACAGGCCCTTTGGTTAGTACTATACTGAGACAGGCCCTTTGGTTAGTACTACACTGGGACAGGCCCTTTGGTTAGTACTACACTGGGACAGGCCCTTTGGTTAGTACTACACTGAGACAGGCCCTTTGGTTAGTACTATACTGAGACAGGCCCTTTGGTTAGTACTACACTGGGACAGGCCCTTTGGTTAGTACTACACTGGGACAGGCCCTTTGGTTAGTATTACACTGGGACAGGCCCTTTGGTTAGTACTACACTGGAACATGCCCTTTGGTTAGTATTACACTGGGACAGGCCCTTTGGTTAGTACTACACTGGGACAGGCCCTTTGGTTAGTACTACACTGGGACAGGCCCTTTGGTTAGTACTACACTGGGACAGGCCCTTTGGTTAGTATTACACTGGGACATGCCCTTTGGTTAGTACTACACTGGGACAGGCCCTTTGGTTAGTACTACACTGGGACAAGCCCTTTGGTTAGTACTACACTAGGACAGGCCCTTTGGTTAATACTACACTGGGACATGCCCTTTGGTTAGTACTACACTAGGACAGGCCCTTTGGTTAGTACTACACTGGGACAGGCCCTTTGGTTAGTACTACACTGGGACAGGCCCTTTGGTTAGTACTACACTGGGACATGCCCTTTGGTTAGTACTACACTGGGACAGGCCCTTTGGTTAGTACTACACTGGGACAGGCCCTTTGGTTAGTACTACACTGGGACAGGCCCTTTGGTTAGTACTATACTGGGACATGCCCTTTGGTTAGTACTACACTGGGACAGGCCCTTTGGTTAGTACTACACTGGGACAAGCCCTTTGGTTAGTACTACACTGGGACATGCCCTTTGGTTAGTACTACACTGGGACAGGCCCTTTGGTTAGTACTACACTGCGACAGGCCCTTTGGTTAGTACTACACTGGGACAAGCCCTTTGGTTAGTACTACACTGGGACAGGCCCTTTGGTTAGTACTACACTGGGACATGCCCTTTGGTTAGTACTATACTGGGACATGCCCTTTGGTTAGTACTACACTAGGACAGGCCCTTTGGTTAATACTACACTGAGACAGGCTCTTTGGTTAGTACTACACTGGGACATGCCCTTTGGTTAGTACTACACTGGGACATGCCCTTTGGTTAGTACTACACTGGGACATGCCCTTTGGTTAGTACTACACTGGGACATGCCCTTTGGTTAGTACTACACTGGGACAGGCCCTTTGGTTAGTACTACACTGGGACAGGCCCTTTGGTTAGTACTACACTGGGACAGGCCCTTTGGTTAGTACTACACTGGGACATGCCCTTTGGTTAGTACTACACTGGGACAGGCCCTTAGGTTAGTACTACACTGGGACAGGCCCTTTGGTTAGTACTACACTGGGACAGGCCCTTTGGTTAGTACTATACTGGGACATGCCCTTTGGTTAGTACTACACTGGGACAGGCCCTTTGGTTAGTACTACACTGGGACAAGCCCTTTGGTTAGTACTACACTGGGACATGCCCTTTGGTTAGTACTACACTGGGACAGGCCCTTTGGTTAGTACTACACTGCGACAGGCCCTTTGGTTAGTACTACACTGGGACAAGCCCTTTGGTTAGTACTACACTGGGACAGGCCCTTTGGTTAGTACTACACTGGGACATGCCCTTTGGTTAGTACTATACTGGGACATGCCCTTTGGTTAGTACTACACTAGGACAGGCCCTTTGGTTAATACTACACTGAGACAGGCTCTTTGGTTAGTACTACACTGGGACATGCCCTTTGGTTAGTACTACACTGGGACATGCCCTTTGGTTAGTACTACACTGGGACAGGCCCTTTGGTTAGTACTACACTGGGACATGCCCTTTGGTTAGTACTACACTGGGACATGCCCTTTGGTTAGTACTACACTGAGACAGGCTCTTTGGTTAGTACGACACTGGGACAGGCCCTTTGGTTAGTACTACACTGGGACATGCCCTTTGGTTAGTACTACACTGGGACATGCCCTTTGGTTAGTACTACACTGGGACAGGCCCTTTGGTTAGTACTACACTGGGACAGGCCCTTTGGTTAATACTACACTGGGACAGGCCCTTTGGTTAGTACTACACTGGGACAGGCCCTTTGGTTAATACTACACTGGGACAGGCCCTTTGGTTAGTACTACACTGAGACAGGCCCTTTGGTTAGTACGACACTGGGACAGGCCCTTTGGTTAGTACTACACTGGGACATGCCCTTTGGTTAGTACTACACTGGGACATGCCCTTTGGTTAGTACTACACTGGGACAGGCCCTTTGGTTAGTACTACTCTGGGACAGGCCCTTTGGTTAATACTACACTGGGACAGGCCCTTTGGTTAGTACTACACTGGGACAGGCCCTTTGGTTAGTACTACACTGGGACATGCCCTTTGGTTAGTACTATACTGGGACATGCCCTTTGGTTAGTACTACACTAGGACAGGCCCTTTGGTTAATACTACACTGAGACAGGCTCTTTGGTTAGTACTACACTGGGACATGCCCTTTGGTTAGTACTATACTGGGACATGCCCTTTGGTTAGTATTACACTGGGACATGCCCTTTGGTTAGTACTATACTGGGACATGCCCTTTGGTTAGTACTACACTGGGACATGCCCTTTGGTTAGTACTACACTGGGACAGGCCCTTTGGTTAGTACTACACTGGGACAGGCCCTTTGGTTAGTACTACACTGGGATAGGCCCTTTGGTTAGTACTACACTGGGACAAGCCCTTTGGTTAGTACTACACTGGGACAGGCCCTTTGGTTAGTATTACACTGGGACAGGCCCTTTGGTTAGTACTACACTGGGACATGCCCTTTGGTTAGTACTACACTGGGACAGGCCCTTTGGTTAGTACTACACTGGGACAAGCCCTTTGGTTAGTACTACACTGGGACAGGCCCTTTGGTTAGTACTACACTGGGACATGCCCTTTGGTTAGTACTACACTGGGACATGCCCTTTGGTTAGTACTACACTAGGACAGGCCCTTTGGTTAGTACTACACTGGGACAGGCCCTTTGGTTAGTACTACACTGGGACATGCCCTTTGGTTAGTACTACACTAGGACAGGCCCTTTGGTTAGTACGACACTGGAAAAGGTTCTTGCATCATCAGCAAATATTCTATTAATGTTTAACTTATGATATGAATCATCCGACTGGCACATGACTTCCAGCTACAACATTGACAGACATCATTTCAGTTGAAGTACTGGAATTGGATTAGAATTGGAGGACCGCTCCAGTGCAGAAGCATTAATTCAGTCCATCGAGTCTATACTGAGTCTCCGACAGAGCATCATCCCCAGACTATCAGCTTAACCCAATATACTTACAACGTTAATGCACCTAACCTACACTTCTTTCAACATTAATAGGCACATCTTTGGACACTATGGCCAATTTAGCATGGCCAATCCACCCTAACCCACACACCTTGGATACTAAGGGGCAATTTAGCATGGCCAATCCACCTAACCTGCACATCTTTGGACACTAAGGGGCAACTTAGCATGGCCAATCCACCTAACCTGCACATCTTTGGACACTAAGGGGCAACTTAGCATGGCCAATCCACCTAACCTGCACATCTTTGGACACTAAGGGGCAACTTAGCATTTCATGATTGGACCATGAGCTCCCTAGTTGAGGTAATGGTTGCTTGTCTAATCAGAGAGTCCCACGGGCATATATTGAGGAGTGTCATGGCTTCTGACCCTCTGGATTCTGATTGTGTCGCTGAAGCAGTCTTAGGAGTGGAATTGAGTTTGTAAATAAAGGGAATCTGGTGAAAAGACGCCAACCTCTGAGGAATTATTTATCCTCACAAGAGCAGATTTAACGAGTACTGTTTTTAATTCGTTCCTGTAGCCGTGTGGTTAGCTGCCCCTCTGAAATGGGCTGGCAAACCTCTCAGTCCACAGGAAATCAGGGATGGGCTACAAATGCTGGGCCTTACCTAACGACATCCACATCCCATGAAAGACTAAAACATACAAACCACTGCCTATATCACGGAATAGATTCCAAATCCTGCGACATATCCTAGGATTCTCCAACCTCACCCATAGCTGAGATTTTCCGGATTCATTGCGGTGAATGGAGACTGCCCAGATCTCCAGTCTCGGTACCTCAATCAGGGAGCTCATACTTGAATCATTACTGCATTTAGGGAGCTCATACTCCAATCATTACCTCAATCAGGGAGCTCATACTTGAATCATTACTGCATTTAGGGAGCTCATACTCCAATCATTACCTCATTCAGGGAACTCATACTCCAATCATTACCTCAATCAGGGAGCTCATACTCCAATCATTACCTCAATCAGGGAGCTCATACTCCAATCATTACCTCAATCAGGGAGCTCATACTCCAATCATTACCTCAATCAGGGAGCTCATACTCCAATCATTACCTCAATCAGGGAGCTCATACTCCAATCATTACCTCAATTAGGGTGCTCATACTCCAATCACCACCTCAATCAGAAGCTCATACTCCAATCATTACCTCAATCAGGGAGCTCATACTCCAATCATTACCTCAATCAGGGAGCTCATACTCCAATCATTACCTCAATCAGGGAGCTCATACTCCAATCATTACCTCAATCAGGGAGCTCATACTCCAAGAGGCCAGCCTCATAATCTTTGTTGAGGACATTACAATATTGCAGAATATACACAACATTCGTTATTTTTGCAGCCACCCTTGTTCCAAAGGTGGTGCTGAAACTGTTCCAAGCTCAATGACGCCCAACTGTTAACATCCAGCCAAACTTTAATATCTCAGTATTGCATTATATTGCAGTGTAAAAAGCATGACCTTTAAATTCTTGTCTAACTTATTCCCTTATTAATGGAAATCCCCTGGAGCCTAAAGTCAACAAGTTCACTGAATTGAAAGGAGGAAGTGGGACATATCCAACAGTGCTGTAAATGTTCAGAGCAAGCAACATCACTCCCAATCTATTAAACTCAGTGCTAAATAGTTACACATCTGAATCTCCGCTCCCACCTTTCTCAGGCCAGCAATGTTATTTATTTGATTTGATTTATTATTGTCACATGTACAGGGATACAGTGAAAAATATTGCTTCTTGCACGCTATGCAGACAAAGCATACCATTCATAGAGTACTTAGAGGAGAAGGAAAGCAGAATGTACTGTTATAGTCATAGCTAGGGTACAGAAAAAATTAAAGTTAGAACTTTTTTTAAAGTTTATTTATTAGTCACAAGTAGACTTACATTAACACTACAATGAAGTTACTGTGAAAATCTCCCAGTCGCCACACTCCAGCGCCTGTTTGGGTACCCTGAGGGAGAATTTAGCGCGGCCAATGCATCTAGCCCAGCACATTTTTCAGACTGTGGGAGGAAACCCACGCAGACACAGGGAGAATGTGCACACTCTGCACAGACAGTGACCCAAGCCTGGAATTGAATTCGGGTCCCTGGCGCTGTGAGGCAGCAATGCTAACCAATGTGCCACCGTGCCACCCAAATTTAATATAAGGTAGGCCCATTCAAAAGTCTGGTGGCAGCAGGGAAGAAGCTGTTCTTGAGTCGGTCGGTACGTGACCTCAGACCTTTCTATCTTTTTCCCGACAGGAGAAGGTGGAAGAGAGAATGTCCGGGGTGCGTGGGGTCCTTAATTATGCCGGCTGCTTTGCCAAGGCAGCGGGAAGTGTAGACAGAGTCAATGGATGGGAGGCTGCTTAGAGTGATGGACTGGGCTCTGTCCACAGTCCTTGCTTGCGGTCTTGGTCGGAGCAGGAGCCATACCGAGCTGTAATACATGGTGACCATTTACTCAAGAGTCATCATTTCTTTCTTTACTCGTCTAATCGTCATCTCCTTTTTCATTTTGCAGCATCACCCCTTTCGTTAGTTTTTCATTCCAGAATCAGATTTGGGGACAGGTGTGGAAGTGGGGTTGTGGGCAGGATGGCCCACAGCGTACGATCTGGCACTGGAATTGGTGGTGGCGCAGTGGCTTTGTCACTGGATTAATAATCCAGAGTTCACCAGGCTGATACCGGAGATGAGGGGGTTGGACTATGAAGAGAGACTAAATAGACTGGGTCTGTACTCGTTGGAGTTTAGAAGGCTGAGGGGGGATCTTATAGAGACGTATAAGATAATGAAGGGGATGGATAGGGTAGAGGTAGAGAGATTCTTCCCACTCAGAAAGGACAGCAGGACTAGGGGGCACAGCCTCAAGATAAGGGAGAGGACAGTTTAGATCGGAGTTGAGGAGGAACTTCTTCACTCAGAGGGTGGTGAATCTCTGGCATTCTCTGCCTGTTGAAGTGGCGGAGGCTGCCTCGCTTAAGTCACGGTTAGATAGGTTTTTGATAGACAGGGGAATTAAGGGTTATGGGGAGAGGGCGGGAAAGTGGAACTGATCCACTTCAAATCAGCCATGATCTTATTGAATGGCAGGGCAGGCTCGAAGGGCTAGATGGCCTACTCTTGCTCCTATTTCTTATGTTCTTATGACCTGGGTCCGAATCCTGCTACAGCAGATAATGGAGTTAGAATTCAATAAAAAATATCCTGAATTGAATACCTACTGATGACCATGAAACCAGCGTCAATTGTCGGAAAAACCCATCTGGCTCACTAATGTCCTTTAGGGAAGGAAATCTGCCGTCCTTACCTGGGTCTGATAGTCACATAAAGGCCAGGCTGGGTAAGGACAGCAATTTCCTTCCCTAAAGGACATTAGTGAACCAGATCAGTTTTTCCAACAACTGACAATAATTTCATGATCAGATTTCTATTGAGTTCAAATTTCATTATTTTTTTTAAATTCATCCGTGGGACATGGGCAATATTTATTGCCCATCCCTAATTGCCCGAGGGCAGTTGAGAGTCAACCACATTGCTGTGGCTCTGGAGTCACATGTAGGCCAGACTGGGGTAAGGACGGCAAATTTCCTTCCCTGAAGGGACATTAGTGACCCAGATGGGTTTTTTTCCAACAATCGATGCTAGTGGCCATGGTTTCCATTATCAAGACTAGTTCTATAATTCTCAAATTAGTAATCTAGATTCGATTTGATTTATTATTACCACATGTATTAGTGTCCAGTGAAAAGTATTGTTTCTTGCGCGCTCTACAGACAAAGCATATCGTTCATAGAGAAGGAAATGAGAGAGTGCTGAATGTAGTGTTACAGTAATGGCTCGGGTGAGCGAAAGATCATCTTAATGTGAGGTAGGTCCATTCAATAGTGTGATGGCAGCAGGGAAGAAGCTGTTCTTGAGTTGGTTGGTACGTGACCTCAGACATTTTCCCTACGGAAGAAGGTGGAAGAGAGAATGTCTGGGGTGCATGAGATCTTAATTATGCTGGCTGCTTTGCCGAGGCAACGGGAAGTGTAGACAGAGTCTTTGGATGGGAGGCTGGTTTGTGTGATGGACTGGGCTTCATTCACAACCCTTTGCAGTGTCTTGTGGGCAGAGCGGGAGCCCATTCCAAGCTGTGATACAACCAGAAAGAATGCTTGCTACGGTGCCTCTGTAAAAATTGCACATTCTAATTCCACCAGTTGCCATGGTGAGATTTGAACTCATGTCCCCCAGATCATTGGCCTGGGTTTTGGATGGCTAGTCCAGTAACATCACCAGCTATGTCTCTCTCTCTCTCTCCCATTTCTCCAACCATTAAGTGATTCTACTTAGCCCCACATTACCCTCCAAGAGTATCTCCCACCTTCCAGCTCACTTCCGCCAGCTGAGCATTCCAGGATGTGGGAGAGGAGCGGGGGGGGAAAGTGGGAAGGGGGCGGGGTTGGAATGAGGGAGGGAGAAGGGAGGGAATGAGGGAGGGAATAAGGGAGGAATGAGGGACGGAGGAGAAATAGGGGGGAGGGAGGGAGAGAAGGAATGGGGGGCAAGAATAAAGGAGGGGGAAATTGAGAGGGAGGGGAGGACTGGGAAATAGAGGAGCCGGAAGAGGAAGATTTCCAATGATCAGGAATTCGGGAAAAATCGATCATTTAAGGATTGAAGCTTTTGAAAAGTCAGTGTAATGGTTACTGTACTATCCCTTTACTAATACATGTTTTTTCTCAACAGGAGGTCATCAGCAGCGAAAGTTGTCCAAGTAAGTCCCACAGTTTTCTTTACATTTGAATATTTGATAAGTGCTCTGTTAGATTGCGCTGCTCGCTATTCTGTTTGTCCCTTTGATGTTATCTGATTTCTTGAAAAGCTAACATTCTAACTTCAGGCTAAAGTGATCTGGTAGCAAAGGGACATTGGTCTGCTCGGCAAGGGCGGCACGGTAGCACAGTGGTTAGCACTGCTGCTTCACAGCTCCAGGGTCCTGGGTTCGATTCCCGGCTCAGGTCACTGCCTGTGTGGAGTTTGCACATTCTCCTCGTGTCTGCGTGGGTTTTCTCCGGGTGCTCCGGTTTCCTCCCACAGTCCAAAGATGTGCGGGTTAGGTTCATTGGCTATGCTAAAATTGCCCCTTAGTGTCCTGGGATGTGTAGGTTAGAGGGATTAGCAGGTAAATGTGTGGGGATAGGGTCTGGGTGGGATTGTGTTCAGTGCATACTCAATGGGCCGAAGGGCCTGTTTCTGCACTGTAGGGTTCTATGCTGGTTCTATATGCAGGGTAGAATAGGTGCGGGGTGATGTGGCGGCGCGGGCTCGTTGGGCCGAAGGGCCTGTTTCCCGTGCTGGGTTGTTCTTTGTTCTTTGCTCAGGCACTGCAACTTTTCACAGTGCAACATGAGCAATTCTCTTGTTTATTGTCACATGTACTGCGATACAGTGAGAAGTATTGTAGCTTGCATCGTCTACAGACAAAATATACCATTCACAAAGTACATGGGGAGAAGGAAAGAATCGTAGAATCCCTACGGTGCAGAAGGAGGCCATTCAGCCCATTAAACCTGCACCGACAAATCCTACCCCACCCAGCACTATCTCCATAACCCCACGTATTTACCCCTTAGTTCACCAGTCACTAAGGGGCAGTTTAGCATGGCTAATCAACCTAACCTGCACATCTGAAGGGATTCATTGTCCATACTAAATTGTCTGTCAGTGTCCAAAGATGTGTAGGGTAGGTGGATTGGCCATGCTAAATTGCCCCTTAGTGTCCAAAGATGTGTAGGTTAGGTGGATTGTCCATACTAAATTGCCCTTAGTGTCCAAAGATATGCAGGTTAGGTGGATTGTCCATACTAAATTGCCCCTTAGTGTCCAAAGATGTGCAGGTTAGGTGGATTGGTTATGCTGAATTGCCCCTTAGTGTCCAAAGGGGCACACGCTTTAAGATACACTTCTGTAGGGATTCTATGATTCTATGATGCATTATCCGCAAGGATAAATTGCGTTGTCAGGATGGCATCATTCTCTGGAGAGCATGAGTCATCAACCCTGTACCTGGCAGAGAGCTACTTCCAACGGAATTACACAGTGTTCACCCAGGCATCTCGAAGATGAAGATGCACGCCAGAAGTTATGTCTGATGGACTGGCACTGATGCCAACATTGAGAGCCTGGGTGAGCGCTGTGAACAATGCCAGTTGGGGCGGCACGGTAGCACAGTGGGTTAGCACTGCTGCTTCACAGCTCCAGGGTCCTGGGTTCGATTCCCGGCTCGGGTCACTGCCTGTGTGGAGTTTGCACATTCTCCTTGTGTCTGCGTGGGTTTTCTCCGGGTGCTCCGGTTTCCTCCCACAGTCCAAAGATGTGCGGGTTAGGTTCATTGGCTATGCTAAAATTGCCCCTTAGTATCCTGGGATGTGTAGGTTAGAGGGATTAGCAGGTAAAATGTGTAGGGATATGGGGATAGGGTCTGGGTGGGATTGTGTTCGGTGCAGACTCGATGGGCCGAAGGGCCTGTTTCTGCACTGTAGGGTTCTATGGTTAGTTGCAACAAAGGTTGCCTGAGGCAGTCCCACTGCACCCTTGGCAATGGCCTGGCCAGCCATGGGTATGAGAAGGATAAGGAGGCTTTGCAGAAGGTTCAGGAAAAACTTACCACAATGTAGCCTGGTATGGAGGGATTTAGCTATGAGGAGAGGTTGGAGAAATTTGGTTTGTTCTCACTGGAGCGATGGAGCGACCTGATAGAGGTCTACAAGATTATGAGGGGCAGGGACAGAGTGGATAGTCAGAAGATTTTTTTCCCCCAAGGCGGAAGAGTCAATTCCTAGGGGGACCCAGGTTTAAGGTGCGAGGGGCAAGGTTTAAGGGAGATGTACGAGGCAAGTTTCCTTTCACTGAAGGTGGTGGGTGCCTGGAACTCGCTGTCAGGGTGGGGGAGGTGGGGGTAGTGGGAGCAGATACAGTGGTGACATTTTAGGGATGCCTTGACAAAAGCACGAATAGAATGGGAGTAGAGGGATATGGTCCCCGGAAGGGTTTTACTTCAGTCAGGCAACATGGTTGATGCAGGCACAGAAGGCCGAAGGGCCTGATCCTGTGCTGTAATATCTTTGTTTTTTGTTCTATTCATATCAAACACTTATGGTGGATGATGTTGTGTAGGAGGAATTTTGGTAGTGTGTCGAATTGGACCCCTGAAACCATCTCTAAAGTATACTTTTGTTTTTGATTGGTGGCTGGCTGGCCAGTATTTATTGCCCACCGCTGAGGGCATTTAAGAATCATCCACATTGCTGTAGCTCTGGCGTCATGTATAGGCCAGGCCGGGTAAGGACGGCAAATTTCCTTCCCAAAAGGGCATTAATGAACCAGGACAATGGCTTCACGGTCATCATTACTTTTAGTTCCACATTTAAGTTGAATTCAAATTTCACCATCAGCTCTGGTGGGATTCGAACGCGGGTCCCCCAGAACGTTACCCTGAGTCTCTGGTCCAGCAATAATACCACTACGCCACTGCTTCCCCTCTGGAGTCACATGTAGGCCAGACCGGGGTAAGGACGGCAGATTTCCTTCCCTAAAGGGACATTAGTGAACCAGACGGGTTTTTCCGACAATGGTTTCATGGCCATCAGCAGATTCTTAATTCCAGATTTTTTTATTGAATTCAAATTCCACCATCTGCCGTGGCGGGATTCGAACCCTGGTCCCCCACAACATTAGCTGAGTCTGTGGATTAATAGTCCAGCAATAATACCACTCGGCCATCACCTCCCCCTGGTCTACACGGGGGCGGCACAGTGGCGCACTGGTTAGCACTGCTACCTCACATCACCAGGAACCCGGGTTCGATTCCTGGCTTGGGTCACGGTCCGTGCAGAGTTTGCACATTCTCCCCGTATCTGAGCGGATCCAGTTTCCTCCCTCATTCCAAAGATATGCAGGTTAAGATGATTGGCCGTGCTAATTTGACCCTTAGTGTCGGAGGAATTAGCAGGGTGAATATATGAGGCTACAGGGATAGAGCTTGGGTTGGATTGTGGTTGATGTAGGCTCGATGGAACACTGTATGGATTCTATGGATTTTACACTGGCATGAGCATACAGATCCCTTGCGATGTGCAGTGGATCCTATGACTGTGAATATGCTTCCATGTGTGTTCTCCTGTCTGGGAAGTGAACTGAAAAGGATCCTAGTGAGAGGGCTTGATCAGGTGTGTCCACATGGAACATATGAATGTAAACAGAGTGTGTTTTTCCATTGAGTTGCTGCCTCTATCCCAATAGACCCAACTGACTAACAGGTTAGCTGTCCCTGAGCTACCTAGAACGTGACTCACTTATGTTTTTCCGTTCACTCGCCGTGACTAATCTCTAAGTTTGTTCACCTCACTTTCCGCACTGCCTGAACTTGAAAGATCCAGGGGTACCAGGGGCTGAGGTAGCTCCTCACTTGTCCAACCGTTACAGGCGCCATGTCCCATCAACGCACCTCACGTTCAACATCTCCCTCTAGCAACCCATTGGTTCCTCAGTGCGATTATATTAACCAATAGGGATTTTGAGTGAGAGAAATGGAGTTGGGAAGGTGTCCATGTTTGCCAATGATTTGTGCCTCGCCTCTGAAGTGAAAGTGGACTTTCTGTAGTTTCGGTATTATTATTAAAAATTAATTCATGAGACGTGGACGTGGCAGCTTGTCCCTGAGCTACGTTGCCGGAATTTTATCGGCACGCCCGCCCAGATTCCGGGTCAGGCGAGGCTCGCAGAACGACATTCCCTGTTGGCCTCGGACGGAATCTTACGAGCCTCGAGCAAGCAAAGCGGTAAGATTCAGGAAATGTGCCTGTCTCCGACATTTCAGAGGGCAGTTAAGAATCAGTCACGTTGCTGTGGCTCTGGAGTCACGTGTAGGCCAGACCGGGTAAGGACGGCAGATTTCCTTCCCTTAAGGGGCATTAGTGAACCAGGTGGGTTTTTATGACAGTCGACACTCGTTTCACGGTCATCAGTAGATTCTTAATTCCAGATTTTGTTTTACGACAATCGATGATGGTCACCATTACTGAGAGTAACTTTATAATTCCGGATTTCATTAGACTCCTAAAATCCCTACAGTGCAGGAGGAGACCATTCAGCCCATCGAGGCTGCAGTGACAACAATTCCACTCAGCCCCCATCCCCGTAACCCCATGTATTTATCCTGCTAGTTCCCCCCTAACTTTAAGGGGCAATTTAGCATGGCCAATCCACCTAACCCACACATCGTTGGACAATAAGGGGCAATTTAGCATGGCCAATCCACCTAACCTACACATCGTTGGACAATAAGGGACAATTTAGCATGGCCAATCCTCCTAACCCACACATCGTTGGACAATAAGGGACAATTTAGCATGGCCAATCCTCCTAAACTGCACGTCTTTAGCGAGCTGTGAGGGGAAACCGGAGAATCCAGAGGAAACCCATGTGGACACGGGGAGAATGTGCAGACTCCACACAGACAGTCATCAGAGGCCGGAAGCAAACCAAGGTCCCTGGCACCATGAGGCAGCAGTGCTAACCAGTGCTGCCATACCATCCTTAATTGTTGCCAATCACTAATTACCCCTTGAACTGGGTGGTTCAAGGGGCGGCACGGTAGCACAGTGGTTAGCACTGCTGCTTCACAGCTCCAGGGTCCTGGGTTCGATTCCCGGCTCGGGTCACTGCCTGTGTGGAGTTTGCACATTCTCCTCGTGTCTGCGTGGGTTTTCTCTGGGTGCTCCGGTTTCCTCCCACAGTCCAAAAGATGTGTGGGTTAGGTTCATTGGCTATGCTAAAATTGCCCCTTAGTGTCCTGGGATGTGTAGGTTAGAGGGATTAGCAGGTAAAATGTGTAGGGATATGGGGATAGGGTCTGGGTGGGATTGTGTTCGGTGCAGACTCGATGGGCCGAAGGGCCTGTTTCTGCACTGTAGGGTTCTATGTTTGTTGGGCAATTTTGGACGGGCAGTTATGAATCAACTATATTGCTGTGGCTCTGGAATTTAGTGCAGGCCAGACTGGATAAGGATGGATAAGGGACGGCGGCGCGGGCTCGTTGGGCCGAAGGGCCTGTTTCCCGCGCTGTGTTGTTCTTTGTTCTTTGTTCTTTGTATTTCCTTCCCTAAAGGGGACATTAGTAAACCAGCTGGGTTTTTACAGCAATCAGTGACAGTTGTCATGGTCAATCTTAGTAGTAGTTTATTTATTAGTAGGCTTACATTAACACTGCAATAAAGTTACTGTGAAAATCCCCTGGTTGCCACACTCCGGCACCTGTTCGGGTACACCGAGGGAGAATTTAGCACGGCCAATGCACCCTAACCAGCGCGTATTTCAGACTGTGGGAGAAAACCAGAGTACCCGAGCAAACCCACGCAGGCATGGGGAGAATGTGCAGACTCCGCACAGAGAGTGACCCAAGCTGGGATTCGAACCTGGGTCCCTGGCGCTGTGAGGCAGCAGGGCTAACCCACTGTGTCACCATGGACTGAAAGGAGCTTTCAATTCCAAATTTCACTCAATTGAATTTAAATTCCACCAGCTGCTGTCCCCCAGGCATTTAGCCTGGGGATTCTGGATTACAAGCCCAGTAACATTAACATGGCTGTCTCCCGACTCACCCCCCCCCTACCCTCCTTGCTCAATTAAATGGCGGGTATATGTTTCCTAGTAAATGTCTTTCTAAACTTTGTCTAATTGTGCAGCATGGATGAAAAGCAAATCTTCCCCCAGCCACAGAAAATACAGGCAAAAAATATAACACTGGGATTTATAACTTTCACATGGTGTAAACACCAAGGCAACCGGCACAGGAAATCCATTGGTTGGAAGTTCCTCTGGGAGATTATCTTAACAAATAGGGAAATGTTGAGTTGGATAAATGGAGTTGTGAGGGTGTCCAGGTTTGCCAATGATTCATGTCTCGCCTCTGAATAATAATGGATGTTCCTCAGCTGAGCCTGTTAACCAACCCATTTGCTAATGTCTCAGTTCTGCTGTGGCTGTTCAGACCTTGTTGGGAAGGCGATGGCCTTGTGGAATTATCGCTAGATTATTAATCCAGAAACTCAGCTCACGTTCTGGGGGACCCAGGTTCGAATCCCACCACGGCAGATGGTGGAATTTGAATTCAAGAAAAAAACATTTGGAATTAAGAATCTACTGATGACCATGAAACCATTGTCAGGAAAAAACCTATCTGGTTCACTAATGTTCTTTAGGGAAGGAAATCTGCCATCCTTACCCAGTCTGGCCTACATGTGACTCCAGAGCCACAGCAATGTGGTTGACTCTCAACTGCTCTCTGAGGCAACTAGGAATGAGCAATAAATGCTGGCTTAGTCAGCGATGCCCATCTCCCACAAATGTATAATAACAGAGAGAGTGCAGAGTGGCACAGAATGGCCCAAATGCCCGTTCTGACTTGGTGATAATTGGAAGGACTGCCTACCCACATCAATACCAAGCTCCGTAAAACAAAAGGTCTTTCCCGAAGAGGAACGCAGCAGAGTGACATTAACATTGCATTGTGACGCTATCAGCCCTGGTCACACTCAACCTAATGACATCAAATCTGACCTTAAAGCTAAACTATGAGACCGGATGCCAAGAGGAGGTTCCGGGATCAGAGGTAAACAGATGGGATATGACACCTCCAAGTAAGTGGCAGAAATGGGGTAGCAAGGTGGCACAGTGGTTAGCATTGCTGCCTCATAGCGCCAGAGACCTGGGTTCAATTCCCAGCCTCGGGTCACTGTCTGTGTGGAGTCTGTACATTCTCCCCGTGTCTGTGTGGGGTTTCCTCCCACAGTCTGAAAGACATGCTGGTTAGGGTTTATTGGCCGTGCTAAATTCTCCCTCAATGTACCCGAACAGGCACTGGAATGCGGCAACTAGGGGATTTTCACAGTAAATTCATTGTAGTGTGAATGAAAGCCTACTTGTGACACTAATAAATAAACTTAAATTGAATTATAGAATTCCTGCAGTGCAGAAGGAGGTCATTTGGCCTATCGAGTCTAGGACAGAGCATCTCACCCAGGCCCAACCTGCCCTATCCCCATAACACCACACATTTACCATGGTTAAACCACCCTAACCTACACATCTTTGGGCACTAAGGGGCAATTTAGCATGGCCAATCCACCTAACCTACACATCTTTGGACGCTAAGGAGACATTTTAGCATGGCCAGTCAACCTAACCTGCACAGCTTTAGACATTAATGAACAATTTAGCATGGTCAATCCACCTAACCTGCACATCTTTGGACACTAAGGGGCAATTTAGCACGGCCAATCCACCTAACCTGCACATCATTGCTCTATGGGAGGAAACTAGGGCACCTGGAGGAAACCCACGCAGACATGGGGAGAACGCGCAAACACCACACAGACAGTGATCCAAGGCTGAAATCAAATCAGGGTCCCTGGCACCGAGAGGCAGCAGTGCTAACCGCTGTGCCACCATGCCACCCACAGAATGAACCAATAGCCAATATTCTTAATGGCTTCTTCTGTGATGTTTGTTCAGTGTAAGCAACGAAATGTTAGCCTGATCCTCAGTCCTGAAGCCCTATTTTATGAGGTGTGGTTGAAATTTAAGCTCGTAATTAAACATATTACCCATGCTATGTTGCAGAAGATGTAACAGTGTGAAACCAGTCCAGAGAAAAAGCAATGGAAAGCCTATCTTACCACTTTTATTGTTGTTAATCTATCAAATCCTGTTATCACAGCCATTTCATGACCTTGTGAGAAGCTTGAGAGAAAATTGGCTCCCACTCTGTATCTGTACAGCAAGGTTTCTTTGCATCATTATCTTTCTTTTAAATTAACGTAAGCACTAAATAAATATTAACACAGGGTTGAGATTGTTCACCCTGGAGCAGGCAATGGGTAGAGAAAGACTTTGGTAGACTGGTCAAAACTGTGATGGTAAAACTTACATTGAGTAATCAAATAGGAAGGTTCCCAGTGACAGGAGGGTCAGGTTCTGGAGTTTTAAAAAAGCAATTTGCCTTTCTATGATGAAACGCCCTGAAATTCTTTACAGGAACAGTTATCAAACACGGTTTGGCACCAAGTCACAGAGTGGGGCATTTGAGAATTTGTCAAAAGCTTGGTCCTGATGGTAAGCTTTAATAAGCCTGAGAGAGGTGGCTGAGATAGTTTTGCTCAACTGTGTACAGTCCTGGTCACCCGATTATAGAAAGGAGATTTTTAAACTAGAAAGAGTGCGGGAAAGATTTACTAGGATGCTACTGGGACTTGATGGTTTGACTTACAAGAAGTAGCGACAGCAATCCCACCTGGGCACTATCCTCGTAACCCCATGTATTTAACCTCCTATTCCCTAAGGGGCAATTTAGCATGGCCAATCCCTACAGTGCAGAAGGAGGCCAATTGGCCCATCAAGCCAACACCAACAACAATCTCACCCAGGCCCTATCCCCGTGACCCCATGTATTTGTCCTGTATTTACTTGTATGCACGGGGGTGACATGGTGACATAGTGGTTAGCGCAGCTGCCTTACAGCGCCAGGGACATAGGTTTGATCCTGGCTTGGGTGACTGTCTGCATGGAGTTTGCACATTCTCCCCATGTCTGTGTGGGTTTCCTCCGGGTGCTCCAGTTTCCTCCCACCGTCCAAAGATATGCTGGTTAGGTGAATTGGCCATACTAAATTCTCCCTCAGTGTACCTGAACAGGCGCCATGTGGCAACTAGGGGATTTTCAAAGTAACTTCATTGCAGTGTTAATGCAAGCTTTGACTAAAAAATAAATAAACTTTAAAACTTCTTAATTGCCCTCACACTAAGGGGTAATTTAGCATGGCCAATCCACCTAATCTGTACATCTTTGGACTGAGGGAGGAAAACGGAGCACCCGGAGGAAACCCATGTGGACACGTGGAGAATGTGCAAACTCTGCACACAGATAGTGACCCAAGACGGGAATCGAACGTTAAAATTTGCCTTAGTGTCAAGGGGACTAGCTAGGCTAAATGCATTGGTGTTATAGGGGATAGGGTATGTGTGGAATTGTGGTTAGTGCAGAGTCAATGGGCCCGAATGGTCTCCTTCCATACTGTAGGATTTTATGATTCTATGGTCTACCTCTCCACTCACCTGATGAAGGAGCAGTGCTCCGAAAGCTCGTGATTCCAAATAAACCAGTTGGACGTTATAGCCTTTAACCTGGTGTTGTGAGACTTCTTTCTGGAAGGAAGTGTGTCATGCTAATCCAGTTTGAGTTTCACTTTGGCTTTCAGCAAAGCGCATTTTCAACACATCAGCGAATTATAACTAATTATACATCTTGTGGCTTTTTGGGGTTGGGGAGGGAAGTCCCCTCATGGTGATTCATTGTGAAGAAAATCTCATGAATATTCAAATAGATTTTAACGACATTTCTTTTCTTGCTCTGCTAGATACAAGTGTCTCCATCACTCCTGTCAACACCACCACCCTGCAAGTCGTTTGGACAGATCTGGCCGAAGAATTTCAACGGATTAATTTGACTTTAGAGAAAGAAGGGAGGACATCAAATGAGACGAACGGCAGTGTTACATTCAGTGACCTCAAGCAAGGGATGATGTACGAAGTTTCCATTCAGGTTCAATATGCAAACTCTTCGTGCAATTTTACTCAACCAGGGACAACAAGTAAGTTTGCAATGAGGTGCAAGTTAAAACATTGTATCAGGAAACCCTCTCTGAACCCTACTGAATGTAACACTTCCTCCTCACTCCCCAATCCTCACCCAGGCCCTCTCCCCCTTCCCATCCCCATACATTTCCAAAGGTTAATCCACCAAACCGGCACATTAAGGATCTACTTAATATGGCCAATCCACCTAACCCACACATCTTTGGACACTAAGGGACAATTTAGCATGGCCAATCCACCTAACCCACACATCTTTGGACACTAAGGGACAATTTAGCATGGCCAATCCACCCTAACCTACACATCTTTGGACACTAAGGGACAATTTAGCATGGCCAATCCCCCTAACCTACACATCTTTGGACACTAAGGGACAATTTAGCATGGCCAATCCACCTAACCCACACATCTTTGGACACTAAGGGACAATTTAGCATGGCCAATCCACCTAACCTACACACCTTTGGACACTAAGGGACAATTTAGCATGGCCAACCCACCTAACCCACATATCTTTGGACACTAAGGGTCAATTTAGCATGGCCAATCCACCTAACCTGCACATCTTTGGATTGTGTGAGGAAACTAGAGCATTCAGAGGAAACCCATGCCGATATAAGAACATAAGAACATAAGAAATAGGAGCAGGAGTAGGCCATCTGGCCCTTCGAGCCTGCCCCGCCATTCAATAAGATCATGGCTGATCTGTCGTGACTCAGCTCCACCTTCCCGCCCTCTCCCCATAACCCTTAATCCCTTCTCTTATCAAAAACCCATCAACCCGTTTCTTAAAAATATTTAGCGAGGCAGCCTCCACCACTTCAACGGGCAGAGAATTCCAGAGATTCACCACCCTTTGAGTGAAGAAGTTCCTCCTCAACTCTGTTCTAAACCGCCCCCCCTTTATCTTGAGGCTGTGCCCCCTAGTCCTACTGTCTTTTTTGAGCGGGAACAGTCTCTCCACCTCTATCCTATCCATCCCATTCATCATCTTATACGTCTCAATGAGATCTCCCCTCATTCTTCTAAACTCTAACGAGTACAAGCCTAGTTTATTCAGCCTCTCCTCATAGCTCAATCCCCTCAACTCCGGTATCAGCCGAGTAAACCTCCTCTGCACTCCCTCCAGGGCCAAAACATCCTTGCGCAGGTGCGGCGCCCAAAACTGCACACAGTACTCCAGCTGCGGCCTCACCAATGCCCTATACAGCTGCAGCAAGACCTCCCTACTTTTATATTCAATCCCCTTCGCTATGAAGGCCAGAATCCCATTCGCCTTCCTGACCACCTGCTGCAATACGTCTCTATAAGATCCCCCCTCATCCTTCTAAACTCCAATGAGTACAGACCCAGTCTATTTAGTCTCTCCTCATAGTTCAACCCCCTCATCTCCGGTATCAGCCTAGTGAACCTCCTCTGCACTCCCTCCAAGGCCAGAATATCCTTGCGCAAGTGCGGCGACCAAAACTGCACACAAGTACTCCAGCTGCGGCCTCACCAGTGCCCTGTACAGTTGCAGCAAGACCTCCCTGCTTTTATATTCTATCCCCCTCGCTATGAAGGCCAACATCCCATTCGCCTTCTTGATCACTTGCTGCACCTGCAGACTGGGTTTTTGCGACTCATGCACAGGGACCCCCAGGTCACTCTGCACCGTAGCATGCTGCAGCTTTTCGCCCTTTCAATAGTAATCCCTCCTACTATTATTCCTGCCAAAGTGGATAACCTCACACTTGCTAACATTGTACTCCATCTGCTAAGTTTAGGACGCCAGTCTAGCCAGTCGCACTTCATTACACTCCAGCCCAGAAACATCCCAGTGAATCTCCTGTGCATCCCCTCCAGTGCAATCACACCCTTCCTGTGGCATCCAGAACTGCGCACAGTACTCTAGCTGCGACCTAACGAGTGTTTCACACAGCTCCCATCATAACCTCCCTGCTCTAATAGCAATGTCTCGGCTAATAAAGGCCAGTATCGCAAAGAAGATTTCTGAGGATGTCCCCAGGACTTGTGGGCCTGAGTTATAGGGAGAGGTTGGCCAAGCTAGGAATGTATTCCTTGGAGCATCGCCGAATGACGGCTGAACCTACTAAGGTGTATAAAGTCATGAGGGGCTTAGAAAGGATGAACGCACATAGTCTTCTTCCCAGGGAGGGGGAAGTAAAAACTAGAGGGCTTAGGTATAAGGTGAGAGGGGAAAGATTTAAAAGGGGAAACTTCTTCACATACAGGGCGTCAACGGAATGAGCTGCCAGAGAAAGTGGTCGAGGCATGTTCAATAGCAACATTTAAAAAGCGTTTGGTTAAGTCCATGGAGGGGAAAGGAGCAAAGGATAAATGCAAAATACTACGGATGCTGGAATCTGAAACCAAAAGAGAAAACGCTGGAAAATCTCAGCAGTCCAGATGAAACTTTTGTCAAAGCTTTAACAAAGGCTCATCTGGACTCAAAACATCAACTCTTTTCTCTCCTTACAGATGCTGCCAGACCTGCTGAGATTTTCCAGCCCTTCCTCTTTTAGATGGGAAAGGATTAGAGGGAAACGGGCCAAATGTGGGCATCTGGGACTAGCCGGGGGAGCACCACAGTCAGCATGGACTGGTTGGGCCGAAGGGCCTGTTGATGTGCTGTACTGCTCTGTGACTCTAAGATTCCATCTCAACTCCCTGTCCTGCTGCCTTCCGGGATCAAAGAACAACCCAGCACGGGAAACAGGCCCTTTGGCCCAACGAGCCCGCGCTACCGCATCACCCTACACCTATTCTACCCTGCGTGTCTACGAATGGAACCCCCCACTTAGCCAGATTCAGGGGAGAACAGTGTCAGTTTGGTAAAACCAATCAGCCTAAGAGCACATCTTTGGGGTGTGGGAGGAAACCCACACAACCACAAGGAGAATGCCCAAACTCCCACAGACACAGGCCCAAATCCATGTATCTGCACAGCCAGCAGTGCTGGTCACCGAGCTGTTGCAGCACCCGTCTACCAGTCCAAGATCAAGCACACACACCAACACGAAGTACTAGGCCACTCCCGGAACCTCCAAGAGCAGCCCACGCACGACCCGCCGTGTGCATGCCCCTCGTTTGACAACAAGGTGGACCTCCACCTGCGGAATAAAAAGACAAAAACGTTAACATATAAGTCTGTATTTCCGGTGTCTCCCGAGGTTCTGACCTTATTTAATAACCCCTACCGTAACCCTCCATCCTCGTTTCACTCATATGTCTGTCTAACTGAACCTTAAACGAGTCCAATGTTCCTGCCTCCACCACCCTACTTGGTAGCGCGTTCCATACCCCTACAACTCTCTGCGTAAAGAACCTTCTTCTCACATCCAAATTATACCTCTCCCCCCTCACCCTTAAATCATGACCTCTCGTATTTGTACCCAATCTAGGGAGCAGTCTCTCTCTATTGACTCTATCTATTCCCTTCAGTATCTTATATACCTCTATCATATCCCCCCTCAATCTCTGTCTTTCCAAGGAGAAAAGTCCCAGTTTCTCCAATCTTTCCTCATAACCCAGCCCCTCCATGCCAGGCAACATCCTGGTAAACCTCCTCTGAACTCTCTCCAGAGACTCCACGTCCTTCCGGTAGTAAGGCGACCAGAACTGGACGCAGTACTCCAAATACGGTCTAACCAACGTTCTGTACAACTGAAGCATTAGACGGCAGCTTTTATACTCTATGCCCCTTCCTACAAAGGCTAGCATCCCATAAGCCTTCCTAACAACCTTCTCCACTTGTGACGCAACCTTCATGGATTTGTGAACCTACACTCCCAGGTCCCTCTGTATTTCTATACCCCTAATCGGTCTACCTTTTATCACATAGCTCCTCTCTGCATTATTCCTTCCAAAATGCATCACCTCGCAATTTGTCAGGATTAAATTTCATCTGCCACCTATCTGCCCAATGCACCAACCTATCTATATCCTGTTGTATCACCTGACAATCCAGTTCCGTACCCGCCAACCCCGCCATCTTGGTGTCATCCGCAAACTTGCTGATCACACCACCTACGCTCTCTTCCAAGTCGTTTATGTAGACTACAAAGAGGAGAGGTCCCAGTACTGAGCCCTGCGGCACACCACTGGTCACTGGCCTCCAGCCCGACAAGGTCCCCTCCACAGCTACCCTCTGGCTCCTATTTCCCAGCCAGTTCTCAATCCACCTAGCTACCTGGCCTCGTATCCCATGCGCCTTGACCTTTTCTACCAGCCTACCGTGAGGGACTTTGTCAAACGCCTTACTGAAACCCATATAGATGACATCAACGGCTCTCCCATCGTCAACCATTTTTGTCACCTCCTCAAAGAATTCCACCAGATTCGTAAGGCAAGACCTCCCTCTAACAAAGCCATGTTGCGTATCCCTAATCAGATTGCAACGCTCCAAATGCTCACACATCCTACCCCTAAGTACTTTTTCCATTAATTTCCCTACCACCGATGTCAAACTCACTGGTCTATAATTTCCAGGGTTATCCCTGCTACCTTTGAACAGCGGTACCACATTTGCTACCCTCCAGTCTTCTGGGACCTCACTTGTGTCCAAAGAAGAGACAAAGATTTGCGCCAAAGGCCCAGCAATTTCATCTTTCACCTCCCTAAGCAAACTGGGATAAATACCATCAGGCCCCGGAGCTTTATCCGTCCTTACGCTACCTAAAAGCCCTAGCACTTCCTCCCCCGTAATAGATATTTCCTGCAGCTGTTCCTCAGCTCCCTCTAACAGACCGCACGCTACAGACCCCCTCTCCTTCGTGAATACCGGCGCAAAGTATTCATTCAGGAGCTCCCCTATTCCCTCCGACTCAATACGTAACTCCCCACTTTTGTCCCTAAGAGGACCAATTTTCCCTCTAACTACTCTCTTGCTCCTAATATAGGAATAAAATGCCTTTGGATTTTCCTTAATCCTACCAGCCAAAGCCATTTCATGCCCTCTCTTCGCCCTTCTAATTGCCCTTTTTAGCTCCCTCCTACTCTCTCTATATTCCTCCAGCGCACTCTCCGTACCCAGTCGTTTCGACCTAACATACGCCTCCCTCTTCTTCCTGACCAAGTCTTCAATACCCCCTGTAATCCACGGCACTCTAATCCTACCTTTCCCATCCTTCCGCTTAACCGGAACATACCTCCCCTGCAACCATTGCATTTTGCCTTTAAAAGCCTCCCAAGGTCCCTCTGTAATTCCTAGTCTTACTGTTCATTGTGTATTTCCTGGTCTTTGTTAGGAGTAGATTAACTGCGATCTTCTACTTTGGACCTGATTTGCATGTTAATATTTTAATTGTACTCACCGGGTTTATATGAGGGTTAGAGGTGCCACTGGATGTTGGGTGTGTACCCAAGGGAGGCCTTGTTCGCCCTCCCACATAGCACCAAAGCAGAGGCCCTTTCACAGTGATGTCTTTGTCTTTCTGCTCGCAGATCCATCTCCGGTTACCGGCCTGTCTTTGCTAAACAGGACAACAGAATCATAAGAACATAAGAAATAGGAGCAGGAGTAGGCCATCTGGCCCTTCGAGCCTGCCCCGCCATTCAATAAGATCATGGCTGATCTGTCGTGGCTCAGCTCCACCTTCCCGCCCTCTCCCCATAACCCTTAATCCCCTCTCTTATCAAAAACCCATCAACCCGCTTCTTAAAAATATTTAGCGAGGCAGCCTCCACCACTTCAACGGGCAGAGAATTCCAGAGATTCACCACCCTTTGAGTGAAGAAGTTCCTCCTCAACTCTGTTCTAAACCGCCTCCCCTTTACGTTGAGGCTGTGCCCCCTAGTCCTACTGTCTTTTTTGAGCGGGAAGAGTCTCTCCACCTCTATCCTATCCATCCCATTCATCATCTTATACGTCTCAATGAGATCTCCCCTCATTCTTCTAAACTCTAACGAGTACAAGCCTAGTTTATTCAGCCTCTCCTCATAGCTCAATCCCCTCAACTCCGGTATCAGCCGAGTAAACCTCCTCTGCACTCCCTCCAGGGCCAAAATATCCTTGTGCAGGTGCGGCGCCCAAAACTGCACACAATACTCCAGCTGCGGCCTCACCAATGCCCTATACAGCTGCAGCAAGACCTCCCTACTATAAACTGGACGGCGCCCACAGATTTGAAAGTGTTGCTATACGAGTACAAAATCACGGTCACGAGTGATTCTGGGCTTTCCAAAATGACATTTACTGAGCCAGGGAAGCATGTTTTCGTAGTGAAAGACCTGCAGCCTGGGGTCCCATATAACGTGACGGTGATGTCAGTCACTCCCCAGAATACAACGAGCGCCCCTGAGGCCCTGACAAAAACCACTAGTAAGTTATCCGCGGAGGAATCTCTTCACTCGAGAGCGTGGTGGAGTTCCCCACCCCAGAGGAACAGCCATTATAAATTGGCACAACATCTAGATATTAAAGACATCAAGTGCAGGAAAATGGCACCTGATGTAGACGATCTAATTGAATGGTGGTGCAGGGCCGAGGGGCCAAATGGCCTACTTCTGCTCCTGGGTTAGATGCTATTTTGGTGAATCAGTGCTGACTTGATGGGCTGAATGGCCTCCCTCTGCACTGTAGAGGTTCCATGGTAACTGGTTGCCTGGAATTTGAGGTGATCTCACCTTTTGTCTCCAAAAGGGTGCTGAAATTTCACATCCACTCCAACCAGATGGTTTAAAACTTCATCAATAAAATACCACTTCCTATTGGGTTATTAGAATCATAGAATCCCTACAGTGCAGCAGGAAGCCATTCAGCCCATCAAATTCACCCTGACTCTCTGACAAAAGTATCTTAATCAGACACTCTCTCTTTGCCCCATATGCATAATACCACACATTTACCACACGAATACCAATGTCTTTGGACATTGTGGGGCAATTTATCATGGCCAATCCACCTAACCTGCACATCTTTGGGCATTAAGCAACAATTTAGCATGGCCAATCCACATAAACCGCTAATATTTGGACTGGGGGAGAAAACTGGAGCACCTAGAGGAAACCCATGCAGACACGGGGAGGACATACAAACTCCACACAGTCACCCGAGGCCGGAATCGAACCCAGGTCCCTGGCGCTGTGAGGCAGCAGTGCTAACCACTGAGCCACCAAGCCACAGCTCTTGACACAAACTTATTTTTTGCGAAAATATACTTTATTCATATGGGTGGCATGGTGGCACAGTGATTTCCTCCGGGTGCTCCGGTTTCCTCCCACAGCCCAAAGATGTGCGGATTAGGAGGATTGGCCATGCTAAATTGCCGTTTAGTGTCAGGGGAATTAGCAGGGTAAATATGTGCGTTTACAGGGATAGGGCCCAGGTGGGATTGGTGTTGGTGTAGGCTTAATGGGCTGAATGGCCACCTTCTACACAGTAAGGATTTTATGGTTCCAAAAAATACCTGAAAGAACAATAATATTCACATTCTGTATATACATCATGTTGCATTCTGAGACGCTTCGCTAATGTGCGGAGTTTGCATGTTCTACCCGTGCCTACATGGGTTTCCTCCGGGTGCTCCAGTCTCCTCCCACACTCCAAAGACGTGTAGGTTAGGGGGATTTGCCATGTTAAATTACCACCTAGTGTCCCAAAGATGTGTAGGTTAGATGAATTGGCCATGCGAAATTGCCCCTTACTGTCCAAAGATGTGTAGGTTAGGAGGATTAGCCTTGCTAAATTGCCCCTTAGTGTCCAAAGATGTGCAGGGTTAGGTGGATTGGCCATGCTAAATTGCCCCTTAGTGTTCAAAGATGTACGGGTTAGATGGATTAGCCATGATAAATTATCCCTCACTGTCCAAAGATGTGCAAGTTAGATGGGTTAGCCATGTTAAATTGCCCCTTAGTGACCCAAAGATGTACAGGTTAGGCAGATTGGCCATGTTAAATTGTCCCTTGCTGTCCAAAGATGTGGGAGTTAGATGAATTGGCCATGATAAATTGCCCCTTTGTGTCAAGGGAATGAGCTGGGTAAATGTGTGGGTTTATTGGAAATAGGGCATGAGTGGGATTGCGGTGGGATGGGGCAAATGGCTCCCTTCAGCATTGCAGGGATTCTAATGTTCTATGAATACAAAGAAATGTTACCAACACATCAGAAATGGTCATTACAAATAGTGCGAGTGTACTTGAGTTGTCTGTACAGATCAGGTTGCACCCTGAGGCGGATCCATTGTGATACGTGTAATAACCTCTGCCCACATTCACCCTACCCGGCACTAACCCATTAACATGCTATGTTCATGATTGGTAAACCAAAAATAGAGCTCTTTACTGGGGAATGGCAGGTTTCCAGGAAGGCTCATTATATCCGTATTACCTATGGATCAACCCAGCTCCATAGTATCACATGAAAATTTGCATCATTTCCTGAAACTAGTACTGTGATATTTCCACACGTCCTGTGAGTTCCACAGGGAATCATTAACTGATCTCCCAGAGCGGTTTGTTGAGTACAAGTTCCCTTGGTAACCGACTGCCCCACTGTAACTCACTGTCTGAGCCCTCCAGAGGGCAGACACTGGGAGGGGTCTCTCTTTTATTCATTCATGAGACGCGGACATCGCTAGCTGGCCAGCAATTTTGTTTAAAGTTCATTTATTAGTGCCACGAGTAGGCTTACATTAACACTGCAATGAAGTTACTGTGAAAATCCCCCTAGTCGCCCACACTCCGGCGCCTGTTCGGGTTGCACTGAGGGAGAATTTAGCACGGCCAATGCACCCTAACCAGCACGTCTTTCAAGGCTGTGGGAGGAAACCGGAGCACCCGGAGGAAACCCACACAGACACGGGGAGAATGTGCAGACTCCTCACAGACAGTGACCCAAGACGGGAATCGAACCTCGGTCCCTGGCACTGAGAGGCAGCAGTGTGCCACTGTGCCACCCTGTGCCCATCCCTTCACGCTTGAGGGCAGTTGAGACTCAACCACATTGCTGTGGCTCTGGAGTCACATGTAGGCCAGACTGGGTAAGGACGGCAGATTTCCTTCCCTGAAGGACATTAGCGAACCGGATGAGTCTCTCCGACAATGATTTCATGATCATCAGTAAATTCTTAATTTTCTTTTACTGAATTCAAATTCCATCATCCCCCACAGCGGGATTCGAACTCTTGTCCCCAGAACATTAGCTGAGTTTCTGGATTAATAGTCTAGAAATTAAACCATCACCTCCTCATGGGCAGAACAGTGTCTCTGCTGGGACTTATCATGGAATCCTTACAGTGCAGAAGGAGGCCATTCGGATGCAGGCCCTCTATCCTGCCCACTCCCTGTAATCCCATTTACCATGGCCAATCCACCTAAGCTGCACTTTGTTCAGTCTGTGGGAGGAAACCCATGTAGACACGGGGGCAATGTGCAAACTTCACACAGACAGTGACCCGAGGCTGGAATCGAACCTGTTTAACAGTAAATAACATTTCTTTCCAGTTCGGCTTCCTGAGCTATTCCACAGTATGTCAATCAGTACAACAATGTGACAGTGGCCCTGATACTGTCTCACTTACTGCACTGACAAGTTACCTTTGCCCCGCACTCTGCTGTTTGGGGCATTTTGATGTCTCTGATGTGAATGTGTATCAGTTCTGATTACAGGTGACTGCCAAACTGTCAGCATTGCTCTATAGCCAACCGTGCTGCCAAGGAACTGGGCAGAAAACCTCCCGCACTAACTCTCCCTTTCTCCCTCTCACGCTAACTCTCCCTCTCTCCCTCTCACGCTAACTCTCCCTCTCTCCCTCCCGCACTAACTCTCCCTCTCTCACTCCCGCGCTAATTCTCCCTCTCTCCCTCTCGCACTAACTCTCCCTCTTTCCCTCCCGCACTAACTCTCCCTCTCTCCCTCCCGCACTAACTCTCCCTCTCTCCCTCCCGCACGAACTCTCCCTCTCTCCCTCCCACACTAACTCTCCCTCTCTCCCTCCCGCACCTACTCTCCCTCTCTCCCTCCCGCACTAACTCTCCCTCTCTCCCTCCTGCGCTAACTCTCCCTCCCGCACTAACTCTCCCTCCCGCACTAATTCTCCCTCTCTCCCTCCCGCGCTAACTCTCCCTCTCTCCCTCCCGCGCTAACTCTCACTCTCACCCTCCCGCACTAACTCTCCCTCACACCCTCCCGCACTAACTCTCCCTCTCTCCCTCCCGCGCTAACTCTCCCTCTCTCCCTCCTGCACTAACTCTCCCTCTCTCCGTCCCGCACTAACTCTCCCTCTCTCCCTCCCGCACTAATTCTCCCACTCTCCCTCCCGCGCTAACTCTCCCTCCCGCACTAACTCTCCCTCTCTCCCTCCCGCACCTACTCTCCCTCTCTCCTTCCCGCACTAACTCTCCCTCTCTCCCTCCCGCGCTAACTCTCCCTCTCTCCCTCCCGCACTAATTCTCCCTCTCTCCCTCCCGCGCTAACTCTCCCTCTCTCCCTCCCGCACTAACTCTCCCTCTCTCCCTCCCGCACTAACTCTCCCTCTCTCCCTCCCGCGCTAACTCTCCCTCCCGCACTAACTCTCCCTCTCTCCCTCCCGCACGTACTCTCCCTCTTGCACTAACTCTCCCTCTCTCCCTCCCGCGCTAAGTCTCCCTCTCTCCCTCCTGCACTAACTCTCCCTCTCTCCCTCCCGCACTAACTCTCCCTCTCTCCCTCCCGCACTAATTCTCCCTCTCTCCCTCCCGCACTAACTCTCCCTCTCTCCCTCCCGCACTAACTCTCCCTCTCTCCCTCCCGCACTAATTCTCCCTCTCTCCCTCCCGCGCTAACTCTCCCTCTCTCCCTCCCGCACTAACTCTCCCTCTCTCCCTCCCGCACTAACTCTCCCTCTCTCCCTCCCGCGCTAACTCTCCCTCTCTCCCTCCCGCGCTAACTCTCACTCTCACCCTCCCGCACTAACTCTCCCTCTCTCCCTCCCGCACTAACTCTCCCTCTCTCCCTCCCGCGCTAACTCTCCCTCTCTCCCTCCCGCACTAACTCTCCCTCTCTCCCTCCCGCACTAACTCTCCCTCTCTCCCTCCCGCGCTAACTCTCACTCTCACCCTCCCGCACTAACTCTCCCTCTCTCCCTCCCGCACTAACTCTCCCTCTCTCTTCCTCCCGCACTAACTCTCCCTCTCTCCCTCCCGCACTAACTCTCCCTCTCTCTTCCTCCCGCACTAACTCTCCCTCTCTCCCTCCCGCACTAACTCTCCCTCTCTCTTCCTCCCGCGCTAACTCTCCCTCTCTTTGCACTAACTCTCCCTCTCTCTCTATCTCTTTGTTCATAGATCCGTCTGCGGTAACCGGGCTGTCTCTGGTGAACAGGACAACAGAATCGCTGGTAATAACCTGGATCCCACCCAATGATACGAGAGTCTCGGAGTACACCTACAATATCACTGTCACCGGTGACACTGAGAATGTGACCTACACCACAAAGGTGGGAGTGAAGGAATTCAACATAACAAGCCTGAAACCTGGGATAAGATATAACGTGACGGTGATGTCAGTCACTCCTGAGGGCACCGTGAGTGATCCTGAGAATATGAGCACCAACACTAGTAAGTTACCCAGATCCTCCCAATACCTCTTAAAGGGAAAGCCCATCCCCTGAGGGCTCAATGTGTCTGGATTATATCTAACATTTACCTGCAGTCCATACAGAGTTTGTTAAAATACTTTCACAGGAAGTGGGCCTTGTTGGTTGCAGCAGTACTTCCTTTCCTCCTAATCCACCTAACCTGCACTTTGTTCAGTCTGTGGGAGGAAACCCATGTAGACACGGGGGCAATGTGCAAACTTCACACAGACAGTGACCCGAGGCCGGAATCGAACCTGTTTAACAGTAAATAACATTTCTTTCCAGTTCGGCTTCCTGAGCTATTCCACAGTATGTCAATCAGTACAACAATGTGACAGTGGCCCTGATACTGTCTCACTTACTGCACTGACAAGTTACCTTTGCCCCGCACTCTGCTGTTTGGGGCATTTTGATGTCTATGATGTGAATGTGTATCAGTTCTGATTACAGGTGACTGCCAAACTGTCAGCATTGCTCTATAGCCAACCGTGCTGCCAAGGAACTGGGCAGAAAACCTCCCGCACTAACTCTCCCTCTCTCCCTCTCACGCTAACTCTCCCTCTCTCCCTCCCGCACTAACTCTCCCTCTCTCACTCCCGCGCTAACTCTCCCTCTCTCCCTCCCGCGCTAACTCTCCCTCTCTCCCTCCCGCACTAACTCTCCCTCTCTCACTCCCGCGCTAACTCTCCCTCTCTCCCTCCCGCACTAACTCTCCCTCTCTCCCTCCCGCGCTATCTCTCCCTCTCACGCTAACTCTCCCTCTCTCCCTCTCACGCTAACTCTCCCTCTCTCCCTCCCGCACTAACTCTCCCTCTCTCCATCCCGCACTAACTCTCCCTCTCTCCCTCCCGCACTAACTCTCCCTCTCTCCATCCCGCACTAACTCTCCCTCTCTCCCTCCCGCGCTAACTCTCCCTCTCTCCCTCCCGCACTAACTCTCCCTCTCTCCCTCCCGCACTAACTCTCCCTCTCTCCCTCCCGCACTAACTCTCCCTCTCTCCCTCCCGCACTAACTCTCCCTCTCTCCATCCCGCACTAACTCTCCCTCTCTCCCTCCCGCGCTAACTCTCCCTCTCTCCCTCCCGCACTAACTCTCCCTCTCTCCCTCCCGCACTAACTCTCCCTCTCTCCCTCCCGCACTAACTCTCCCTCTCTCCCTCCCGCACTAACTCTCCCTCTCTACCTCCCGCACTAACTCTCCCTCTCTCCCTCCCACGCTAACTCTCCCTTTCTCCCTCCCGCACTAACTCTCCCTCTCTCCCTAACTCTCCCTCTCTCCCTCCCGCACTAACTCTCCCTCTCTCCCTCCCACACTAACTCTCCCTCCCGCACTAACTCTCCCTCTCTCCCTCCCGCACTAACTCTCCCTCTCTCCCTCCCGCACTAATTCTCCCTCTCTCCCTCCCGCACTAACTCTCCCTCTCTCCCTCCCACGCTAACTCTCCCTCCCTCCCTCCCACGCTAACTCTCCCTCTCTCCCTCCCGCACTAACTCTCCCTCTCTCCCCCCCGCACTAACTCTCCCTCTCTCCCTCCCCACTAACTCTCCCTCTCTCCCTTCCGCACTAACTCTCCCTCTCTTTGCAGTAACTCTCCCTCTCTCCCCCCCACACTAACTCTCCCTCTCTCCATCCCGCGCTAACTCTCCCTCTCTCCCTCCTGCACTAACTCTCCCTCTCTCCCTCCTGCACTAACTCTCCCTCTCTCCCTCCCGCACTAACTCTCCCTCTCTCCCTCCCGCACTAACTCTCCCTCTCTCCCTCCTGCACTAACTCTCCCTCTCTCCCTCCCGCACTAACTCTCCCTCTCTCCCTACCGCACTAACTCTCCCTCTCTCCCTCCCGCACTAATTCTCCCTCTCTCCCTCCCGCACTAACTCTCCCTCTCTCCCTCCCGCGCTAACTCTCCCTCTCTCCCTCCCGCGCTAATTCTCCCTCTCTCCCTCCCGCGCTAACTCTCCCTCTCTCCCTCCCGTGCTAACTCTCCCTCTCTCCGTCCCGCGCAAACTCTCCCTCTCTTTGCAGTAACTCTCCCTCTCTCCCTCCCGCGCTAATTCTCCCTCTCTCCCTCCCGCACTAATTCTCCCTCTCTCCCTCCCGCACTAACTCTCCCTCTCTCCCTCCCGCGCTAACTCTCCCTCTCTCCCTCCCGCGCTAATTCTCCCTCTCTCCCTCCCGCGCTAACTCTCCCTCTCTCCCTACCGCACTAACTCTCCCTCTCTCCCTCCCGCACTAATTCTCCCTCTCTCCCTCCCGCACTAACTCTCCCTCTCTCCCTACCGCACTAACTCTCCCTCTCTCCCTCCCGCACTAATTCTCCCTCTCTCCCTCCCGCACTAACTCTCCCTCTCTCCCTCCCGCGCTAACTCTCCCTCTCTCCCTCCCGCGCTAACTCTCCCTCTCTCCCTCCCGCGCTAACTCTCCCTCTCTCCCTCCTGCACTAACTCTCCCTCTCTCCGTCCCGTACTAACTCTCCCTCTCTCCCTCCCGCACTAACTCTCCCTCTCTCCCTCCCGCACTAATTCTCCCACTCTCCCTCCCGCGCTAACTCTCCCTCTCTCCCTCCCCCACTAACTCTCCCTCTCTCCCTCCCGCACCTACTCTCCCTCTCTCCCTCCCGCACTAACTCTCCCTCTCTCCCTCCCGCACTAACTCTCCCTCTCTCCCTCCCGCACTAATTCTCCCACTCTCCCTCCCGCGCTAACTCTCCCTCTCTCCCTCCCGCACTAACTCTCCCTCTCTCCCTCCCGCACTAACTCTCCCTCTCTCCCTCCCGCACCTACTCTCCCTCTCTCCCTCCCGCACTAACTCTCCCTCTCTCCCTCCCGCGCTAACTCTCCCTCTCTCCCTCCCGCGCTAACTCTCCCTCTCTCCCTCCCGCACTAACTCTCCCTCTCTCCCTCCCGCACTAACTCTCCCTCTCTCCCTCCCGCGCTAACTCTCCCTCCCGCACTAACTCTCCCTCTCTCCCTCCCGCACCTACTCTCCCTCCCGCACTAACTCTCCCTCTCTCCCTCCCGCACTAACTCTCCCTCTCTCCCTCCCGCACTAACTCTCCCTCTCTCCCTCCCGCGCTAACTCTCCCTCTCTCCCTCCTGCACTAACTCTCCCTCTCTCCCTCCCGCACTAACTCTCCCTCTCTCCCTCCCGCGCTAACTCTCCCTCTCTCCCTCCCGCGCTAACTCTCAGTCTCACCCTCCCGCACTAACTCTCCCTCTCTCCCTCCCGCACTAACTCTCCCTCTCTCCCTCCCGCGCTAACTCTCCCTCTCTCCCTCCTGCACTAACTCTCCCTCTCTCCCTCCCGCACTAACTCTCCCTCTCTCCCTCCCGCGCTAACTCTCACTCTCACCATCCCGCACTAACTCTCCCTCTCTCCGTCCCGCACTAACTCTCCCTCTCTCCCTCCCGCACTAACTCTCCCTCTCTCCCTCCCGCACTAACTCTCCCTCTCTCCCTCCCGCACGAACTCTCCCTCTCTCTCTCCCGCGCTAACTCTCCCTCTCTTTGCAGTAACTCTCCCTCTCTCTCTATCTCTTTATTCATAGATCCGTCTGCGGTAACCGGGCTGTCTCTGGTGAACAGGACAACAGAATCGCTGGTAATAACCTGGATCCCACCCAATGATACGAGAGTCTCGGAGTACACCTACAAGATCACTGTCACCGGCGACACTGAGAATGTGACCTACACCACAAAGGTGGGAGTGAAGGAATTCAACATAACAAGCCTGAAACCTGGGATAAGATATAACGTGACGGTGATGTCAGTCACTCCTGAGGACACCGTGAGTGATCCTGAGAATATGAGCACCAACACTAGTAAGTTACCCAGATCCTCCCAATACCTCTTAAAGGGAAAGCCCATCCCCTGAGGGCTCAATGTGTCTGGATTATATCTAACATTTACCTGCAGTCCATACAGAGTTTGTTAAAATACTTTCACAGGAAGTGGGCCTTGTTGGTTGCAGCAGTACTTCCTTTCCTCCTAATCCACCTAACCTGCACTTTGTTCAGTCTGTGGGAGGAAACCCATGTAGACACGGGGGCAATGTGCAAACTTCACACAGACAGTGACCCGAGGCTGGAATCGAACCTGTTTAACAGTAAATAACATTTCTTTCCAGTTCGGCTTCCTGAGCTATTCCACAGTATGTCAATCAGTACAACAATGTGACAGTGGCCCTGATACTGTCTCACTTACTGCACTGACAAGTTACCTTTGCCCCACACTCTGCTGTTTGGGGCATTTTGATGTCTATGATGTGAATGTGTATCAGTTCTGATTACAGGTGACTGCCAAACTGTCAGCATTGCTCTATAGCCAACCGTGCTGCCAAGGAACTGGGCAGAAAACCTCCCGCACTAACTCTCCCTTTCTCCCTCTCACGCTAACTCTCCCTCTCTCCCTCCCGCGCTAACTCTCCTCTCTCACTCCCGCGCTAACTCTCCCTCCCTCCCTCCCGCACTAACTCTCCCTCTCTCCCTCTCACGCTAACTCTCCCTCTCTCCCTCCCGCACTAACTCTCCCTCTCTCACTCCCGCGCTAACTCTCCCTCTCTCCCTCCCGCACTAACTCTCCCTCTCTCCCTCCCGCGCTAACTCTCCCTCTCTCCCTCCCGCACTAATTCTCCCACTCTCCCTCCCGCACTAACTCTCCCTCTCTCCCTCCCGCACTAACTCTCCTCTCTCACTCCCGCGCTAACTCTCCCTCTCTCCCTCTCGCACTAACTCTCCCTCTCTCCCTCCCGCGCTAACTCTCCCTCTCTCCCTCCCGCACTAACTCTCCCTCTCTCCCTCTCACGCTAACTCTCCCTCTCTCCCTCTCACGCTAACTCTCCCTCTCTCCCTCCCGCACTAACTCTCCCTCTCTCACTCCCGCGCTAACTCTCCCTCTCTCCCTCCCGCACTAACTCTCCCTCTCTCCCTCCCGCGCTAACTCTCCTCTCTCCATCCCGCGCTAATTCTCCCTCTCTCCCTCCCGCGCTAATTCTCCCTCTCTCCCTCCCGCACTAACTCTCCCTCTCTCCCTCCCGCACTAACTCTCCCTCTCTCCCTCCCGCACTAACTCTCCTCTCTCCCTCCCGCACTAACTCTCCCTCTCTCCCTCCCGCACTAACTCTCCCTCTCTCCCTCCCGCACTAATTCTCCCTCTCTCCCTCCTGCGCTAACTCTCCCTCTCTCCCTCCCGCACTAACTCTCCCTCTCTCACTCCGCGCTAACTCTCCCTCTCTCCCTCCCGCACTAACTCTCCCTCTCTCCCTCTCACGCTAACTCTCCCTCTCTCCCTCTCACGCTAACTCTCCCTCTCTCCCTCCCGCACTAACTCTCCCTCTCACACTCCCGCGCTAATTCTCCCTCTCTCCCTCTCACACTAACTCTCCCTCTCTCCCTCCCGCGCTAACTCTCCCTCTCTCCCTCCCGCACTAACTCTCCCTCTCTCCCTCTCACGCTAACTCTCCCCTCTCTCCCTCTCACGCTAACTCTCCCTCTCTCCCTCCCGCACTAACTCTCCCTCTCTCACTCCCGCGCTAACTCTCCCTCTCTCCCTCCCGCACTAACTCTCCCTCTCTCCCTCCCGCGCTAACTCTCCCTCTCTCCATCCCGCGCTAATTCTCCTCTCTCCCTCCCGCGCTAATTCTCCCTCTCTCCCTCCCGCACTAACTCTCCCTCTCTCCCTCCCGCACCTACTCTCCCTCCCGCACTAACTCTCCCTCTCTCCCTCCCGCACTAATTCTCCCACTCTCCCTCCCGCGCTAACTCTCCCTCTCTCCCTCCCGCACTAACTCTCCCTCTCTCCCTCCCGCACCTACTCTCCCTCTCCCTCCCGCACTACTCTCCCTCTCTCCCTCCCGCACTAACTCTCCCTCTCTCCCTCCCGCACTAATTCTCCCACTCTCCCTCCCGCGCTAACTCTCCCTCTCTCCCTCCCGCACTAACTCTCCCTCTCTCCCTCCCGCACTAACTCTCCCTCTCTCCCTCCCGCACCTACTCTCCCTCTCTCCCTCCCGCACTAACTCTCCCTCTCTCCCTCCCTGCGCTAAACTCTCCCTCTCTCCCTCCCGCGCTAACTCTCCCTCTCTCCCTCCCGCACTAACTCTCCCTCTCTCCCTCCCGCCTAACTCTCCCTCTCTCCCTCCCGCACTAACTCTCCCTCTCTCCCTCCCGCACTAACTCTCCCTCTCTCCCTCCCGCGCTAACTCTCCCTCCCGCACTAACTCTCCCTCTCTCCCTCCCGCACCTACTCTCCCTCCCGCACTAACTCTCCCTCTCTCCCTCCCGCACTAACTCTCCCTCCCGCACTAACTCTCCCTCTCTCCCTCCCGCGCTAACTCTCCCTCTCTCCCTCCTGCACTAACTCTCCCTCTCTCCCTCCCGCACTAACTCTCCCTCTCTCCCTCCCGCGCTAACTCTCCCTCTCTCCCTCCCGCGCTAACTCTCAGTCTCACCCTCCCGCACTAACTCTCCCTCTCTCCCTCCCGCACTAACTCTCCCTCTCTCCCTCCCGCGCTAACTCTCCCTCTCTCCCTCCTGCGCTAACTCTCCCTCTCTCCCTCCTGCACTAACTCTCCCTCTCTCCCTCCCGCACTAACTCTCCCTCTCTCCCTCCCGCGCTAACTCTCACTCTCACCCTCCCGCACTAACTCTCCCTCTCTCCGTCCCGCACTAACTCTCCCTCTCTCCCTCCCGCACTAACTCTCCCTCTCTCCCTCCCGCACTAACTCTCCCTCTCTCCCTCCCGCACGAACTCTCCCTCTCTCTCTCCCGCGCTAACTCTCCCTCTCTTTGCAGTAACTCTCCCTCTCTCTCTATCTCTTTATTCATAGATCCGTCTGCGGTAACCGGGCTGTCTCTGGTGAACAGGACAACAGAATCGCTGGTAATAACCTGGATCCCACCCAATGATACGAGAGTCTCGGAGTACACCTACAAGATCACTGTCACCGGCGACACTGAGAATGTGACCTACACCACAAAGGTGGGAGTGACGGAATTCAACATAACAAGCCTGAAACCTGGGATAAGATATAACGTGACGGTGATGTCAGTCACTCCTGAGGACACCGTGAGTGATCCTGAGAATATGAGCACCAACACTAGTAAGTTACCCAGATCCTCCCAATACCTCTTAAAGGGAAAGCCCATCCCCTGAGGGCTCAATGTGTCTGGATTATATCTAACATTTACCTGCAGTCCATACAGAGTTTGTTAAAATACTTTCACAGGAAGTGGGCCTTGTTGGTTGCAGCAGTACTTCCTTTCCTCCTAATCCACCTAACCTGCACTTTGTTCAGTCTGTGGGAGGAAACCCATGTAGACACGGGGGCAATGTGCAAACTTCACACAGACAGTGACCCGAGGCTGGAATCGAACCTGTTTAACAGTAATAACATTTCTTTCCAGTTCGGCTTCCTGAGCTATTCCACAGTATGTCAATCAGTACAACAATGTGACAGTGGCCCTGATACTGTCTCACTTACTGCACTGACAAGTTACCTTTGCCCCGCACTCTGCTGTTTGGGGCATTTTGATGTCTATGATGTGAATGTGTATCAGTTCTGATTACAGGTGACTGCCAAACTGTCAGCATTGCTCTATAGCCAACCGTGCTGCCAAGGAACTGGGCAGAAAACCTCCCGCACTAACTCTCCCTTTCTCCCTCTCACGCTAACTCTCCCTCTCTCCCTCCCGCACTAACTCTCCCTCTCTCCCTCCCGCACTAACTCCCCCTCTCTCACTCCCGCGCTAACTCTCCCTCTCACACTAACTCTCCCTCTCTCCCTCTCACGCTAACTCTCCCTCTCTCCCTCTCACGCTAACTCTCCCACTCTCCCTCCCGCACTAACTCTCCCTCTCTCACTCCCGCGCTAACTCTCCCTCTCTCCCTCCCGCACTAACTCTCCCTCTCTCCCTCCCGCACTAACTCTCCCTCTCTCCCTCCCACGCTAATTCTCCCTCTCTCCTCCCGCGCTATCTCTCCCTCTCACACTAACTCTCCCTCTCTCCCTCTCACGCTAACTCTCCCTCTCTCCCTCTCACGCTAACTCTCCCACTCTCCCTCCCGCGCTAACTCTCCCTCTCTCACTCCCGCGCTAATTCTCCCTCTCTCCCTCCCGCACTAACTCTCCCTCTCTCCCTACCACACTAACTCTCCCTCTCTCCCTCCCGCGCTAACTCTCCCTCTCTCCCTCCCGCACTAACTCTCCCTCTCTCCCTCCCGCGCTAACTCTCCCTCTCTCCCTCCCGCGCTAACTCTCCCTCTCACGCAAACTCTCCCTCTCTCCCTCTCACGCTAACTCTCCCTCTCTCCCTCCCGCGCTAACTCTCCCTCTCTCCATCCCGCACTAACTCTCCCTCTCTCCCTCCCGCACTAACTCTCCCTCTCTCCATCCGCACTAACTCTCCCTCTCTCCCTCCCGCGCTAACTCTCCCTCTCTCCCTCCCGCGCTAACTCTCCCTCTCTCCCTCCCGCGCTAACTCTCCCTCTCTCCCTCCTGCACTAACTCTCCCTCTCTCCCTCCCGCACTAACTCTCCCTCTCTCCCTCCCGCACTAACTCTCCCTCTCGCACTAACTCTCCCTCTCTCCCTCCCGCACTAACTCTCCCTCTCTCCCTCCCGCACTAACTCTCCCTCTCTCCCTCCCGCACTAATTCTCCCTCTCTCCCTCCCGCACTAACTCTCCCTCTCTCCCTCCCACGCTAACTCTCCCTCTCTCCCTCCCACGCTAACTCTCCCTCTCTCCCTCCCGCACTAACTCTCCCTCTCTCCCCCCGCACTAACTCTCCCTCTCTCCCTCCCACGCTACTCTCCCTCTCTCCCTCCCACGCTAACTCTCCCTCTCTCCCTTCCGCACTAACTCTCCCTCTCTTTGCAGTAACTCTCCCTCTCTCCCTCCCGCACTAACTCTCCCTCTCTCCCCCCCACACTAACTCTCCCTCCCTCCCGCACTAACTCTCCCTCTCTCCCCCCACACTAACTCTCCCTCCCTCCCGCGCTAACTCTCCTCTCTCCCTACCGCACTAACTCTCCCTCTCTCCCTCCCGCACTAACTCTCCTCTCTCCCTCCCGCACTAATTCTCCCTCTCTCCCTCCCGTGCTAATTCTCCCTCTCTCCCTCCCGCGCTAACTCTCCCTCTCTCCCTCCCGTGCTAACTCTCCCTATCTCCGTCCCGCGCTAACTCTCCCTCTCTTTGCAGTAACTCTCCCTCTCTCCCTCCGCACTAACTCTCCCTCTCTCCCTCCCGCACTAACTCTCCCTCTCTCCCTCCCGCACTAACTCTCCCTCTCTCCCTCCCGCGCTAACTCTCCCTCTCTCCCTCCCGCCCTAACTCTCCCTCTCTCCCTCCCGCGCTAACTCTCCCTCTCTCCCTCCGCACTAACTCTCCCTCTCTCCCTCCCGCGCTAACTCTCCCTCTCTCCCTCCCGCACTAACTCTCCCTCTCTCCCTCCCGCACTAACTCTCCCTCTCTCCCTCCCGCACTAACTCTCCCTCCCTCCCGCACTAACTCTCCCTCTCTCCCTCCCGTGCTAACTCTCCCTCTCTTTGCAGTAACTCTCCCTCTCTATCTCTTTATTCATAGATCCGTCTGCGGTAACCGGGGCTGTCTCTGGTGAACAGGACAACAGAATCACTGGTAATAACCTGGATCCCACCCATTGATACGAGAGTCTCGGAGTACACCTACAAGATCACTGTCACCGGTGACACTGAGAATGTGACCTACACCACAAAGGTGGGAGTGAAGGAATTCAACATAACAAGCCTGAAACCTGGGATAAGATATAACGTGATGGTGATGTCAGTCACTCCTGAGGGCACCGTGAGTGATCCTGAGATTATGAGCACCAACACTAGTAAGTTACCCAGCTCCTCCCAATACCTCTTAAAGGAAAGCCCATCCCCTGAGGGCTCAATGTGTCTGGATTATATCTAACATTTACCTGCAGTCCATACAGAGTTTGTTAAAATACTTTCACAGGAAGTGGGCCTTGTTGGTTGCAGCAGTACTTCCTTTCCTCCTAATTACCCTCGAGAAAGTGGTGAGTGAGCCGCCATCTTGAATCGATGTGGTCCATACAATGTAGGTACACCCGCAGCGCTGTTAAGAACATAAGAACATAAGAAATAGGAGCAGGAGTCGGCCATCTAGCCCTTCGAGCCTGCCCCGCCATCCAATAAGATCATGGCTGATCTGTCGTGACTCAGCTCACCTTCCCGCCCTCTCCCCATAACCCTTAATCCCCTCTCTTATCAAAAACCCATCAACCCGTTTCTTAAAATATTTAGCGAGGCAGCCTCCACCACTTCAACGGACAGAGAATTCCAGAGATTCACCACCCTTTGAGTGAAGAAGTTCCTCCTCAACTCTGTTCTAAACCACCTCCCCTTTACCTTGAGGCTGTGCCCCCTAATCCTACTGTCTTTTTTGAGCGGGAAGAGTCTCTCCACCTCTATCCTATCCATCCCATTCATCATCTTATACGTCTCAATGAGATCTCCCCTCATTCTTCTAAACTCTAACGAGTACAAGTCTAGTTTATTCAGCCTCTCCTCATAGCTCAATCCCCTCAACTCCGGTATCAGCCTAGTAAACCTCCTCTGCACTCCCTCCAGGGCCAAAATATCCTTGCGCAGGTGCGGCGCCAAAACTGCACACAGTATTCCAGCTGCGGCCTCACCAATGCCCTATACAGCTGCAGCAAGCCCTCCCTACTTTTATATTCAATCCCCCTCGCTATGAAGGCCAGCATCCCATTCGCCTTCCTGACCACCTGCTGCACCTGCAAGCTGGGTTTTTGCGACTCATGCACAAGGACCCCGAGGTCCCTCTGCACCGTCGCCTGCTGCAATTTTTCGCCACGTAAGTAATAGTCCTTCCTACCATTCCTCCTACAAAAGTGGACCGCCTCACACTTGCCAACATTAAATTCCATTTGCCATTTCTTGGCCCATTCGCCCAGCCTATCTAGACCCTTCTGCAGACTCTCCACACCCTCCTCACAATTTGCCTTTCCCCCAGTCTTGGTGTCATCAGCAAATTTCGACACCCTGCACTCGGTTCCCTCCTCCAGATCATCTATAAAAATGGTAAATAGCTGAGATTTTGACTCAGCGACAGTGAAAGTGGCACAGTGGTGAGCACTGCTGCCTCACTGTGCCAAGGACCAGGGGTCAATTCCCAGTTTGCGTCACTGCCTGTGTGAAATTTGCACATTCTCCCTGTGTCTGCGTGGGTTTCCACGGGGCCGTCCGGTTTTCTCCCATTGTCCAAAGATGTGCGGGTTAGATGGCTTGCCCATGCTAAATTGCCCCTTAGTATCCAAGTGTGTAGATTAGGTTGATTGGCCATGCTAAATTGCCCCTTAGTATCCAAAGATGTGAAGGTTAGGTTGATTGGCCATGCTAAATTGCCCCTTAGTGTCCAAAGATATTCAAGTTGGGTGAATTGGCCGTGCTAAATTGCCCCTTACTGTCCAAAGGTGTGCAAGTTAGATTATAGGTGGATTATTGGGACCAATACATGGAGTTATGGGAGTAGGACAGGGGTTGGACCTGGGTGAGTTGGTGCAGACCGGTGGGCCGAATGGCCTTCTTCTGCACTGTAGGGATTCAATGGCAATGAAGCAAAGGCTGGTCTATTTCTAAGTCAGGATGACGGGTGGCTTTGAGGCAGGGAGTTAAATCTAGGAGATTGTTACAGAGAATAAACTAATCCACTTCCTTTAACAAAATTGTTTATTTACTGGTATCACAAGTCAGCTTGCATTAACACTGCAATGAAGTTACTGTGAAAATCCCCTAGCCGCCACACTCTGGCATCTGTTCAGGTACCCTAAGGGAGAATTTAGCACGGTCAATGCACCCTAACCAGCATGTCTTTCGGACTGTGGGAGAAACTGGCGCACCCGGAGGAAACCCACGCAGACACGGGGAGAACGTGCAGACTTTTCATAGAGAGTGACCCAAGCCAGGAATCGAATCCAGGTTCTCGGCACTGTGAGGCTGCACTGCTAACCATAGTGACAACCTTTATTAAACCTTCAGTGCCCAGAGGTAGGATGACAAACTTGGGTACGAGGATACTCTATAGACACAAGGGAAAATGCACTTGTAGATATCCGATCTGAAGAGAGAGTGACTGAATAAGCAGGCGGGCCTCCTCCTTGTTTCTATGTTCCTGGTTAATTTGCACTCAGCAAAATCCCCCAAACGGATGATAGTTAAGACAGAAATGCACACCTGGAATATTGAGCGATGCTTTTGGCTCTGAAGGGGAATGTGGCTCCGTGTAGGAGTGCCAGTTTAACACAGATGGCACCTTGGCAATGCCTCAGTTACTGCACTGACGTAAGGTCTTCACTCAAAGGGTGGTGAATCTCTGGAATTCTCTGCCCGTTGAAGTGGTGGAGGCTGCCTCGCTAAATATTTTTAAGACACGGGTTGATGGGTTTTTGATAAGAACACAGTGAGCACGTGA